>CM035594.1:58374971-58974971 GCA_020423425.1 Chrysopa pallens
TAAAGCCATATCATTCGATACCCATATTGACGGCGTTATGAAAAAAATATATAATGTACCCACCATTTTGTGGTGACGGCAAAAAAACTGTGATAAAATGGATGTAATTAAGTTTTTGTAAATACACGACTTTGGTTTGATTGACTCCAAATTGATTTACAAGAATGCTAACATCGAAACGTCGCAAAATAAAAAAATCAGCATCCGATTATTTTTACTGTACAAGTTCCAAAAAAATAAACTAATTTATTTGAAAGCATGAACGAAAATATTTCCTTTTTTTATTCAAAAAAGTAAAACTACATCCGCTACTGAACATGACATGATATCTATGAAATTGTAACAACAAAGTAACTATAAACTTGTTGTTCATTTAAAATAATGAGAACTGCAAAAAGATTATTTGAAACGAAATAGGTAACGTGTTTTGTAAGCAACATACTTTTAATATTACGACGATATGATCATATCTGATTAAATGACCCGAGTACACATATGTGGATATCAATCAAATATGCTTGAGATTTTTTATGTCAGATTCATCAGTTACAGTCAATCATTACGTCAATTCAAGTGAATATCAAATTTGATACTTTTATCTTGTCAATTGATGATGTATTTCAAATTATTACCATGTGGTATGTTGATCAGATAAAATTTATATACAATATACAAGTTCTTTTAATAATGTATACTTGTGCAATCAAAAAATGCGACACTTTTACCTATTTTAATTTATTTATTTATTTAAAAAACATTAAATACTCGATTATTATGCTGTGTTTAGTTTTTATCTGAATGTATTTTGTTTATCTATCTAAAAAATTCATTTTAAACTAAAAAATAATAAAAAAATACACCATAAAATTTGTGTATTTTATTAATTTAAGTAATCGTGGAATTCTCAGATCATTGCGTTTTTAATTCCATGAGTATATATATACTGTGTCTGGACTGGAGTTTAATTAAATTCATAAAGCAAGATTACCTTACTATTGATAAATTAAGTTTTTGTTATATACAATTCTTTGATTAGACGACAAACAGTTTGATTGAAAATAAGAAATTTGTCAAAAAAACTTAATTAATTATGTTCATAAATGCATTTCAAACATATGCGATACTCGCGGATAATTGAAAATTCTTCGTTAATGCATAACAGGCATTTGAAAAATGTATAATGTTTTAAAATCCTAAAATTAAAATTTTATTAAAATTTGTATCTAATGGTTATGATATCGGTGATTACGATAAAAGTGTTTTCAATATCTTTTTGTATAAACTGCATTTTTATGCTTTGTATTTAGCGAAATATTTTAAAATTTAAAACTACAATTTTATGATAGCTTACAAAAATCATAATTTTTATGTTGTTAAGTAAAGCTTAACTTTATAAGATCTTTATAAATTGTAGATTTTATTATTTTGCACATACAAAAGCTGTAGACTTTTTTATTATCTACAACTTTGCCATTTAACTTTTTCCATGGAACTTGCAATTTTCCGAAAATCGAGACAAACCATGTTTTACCGTTAAAATCTCACCCCTTCCACTTCCCGACCTCAGATTCTCTGAAATTATTATGCCTTAATTTTTTTTGGTTTCCAAAATTATCAACCCTGGTTCGACACCTCAATTCGAACTAAGCAATCACTCGACTATGGTAACAGTAAGGCCAAAAAAAAAATTCTTGATTTTATTTGTGATTCAGCATATATTGGTAAAAATTTGTTCAATGATTTCCATACAATAAAAAATTTGCTATATTCAAGACCACACCTTTAAATGAGAAAAATTTTGTTTCAAAGTTCTTATTTTTTATTTTTTTTTATCAATATATGTAAAATTTTCAAAATCATTGTATGGAAAGAAATAGAACATACATTATTTGTTACTTAAAAGTATAGTTGTCATTTATATCGAGAAGTAGGTAAAATTGGAGACAATAGTTGGTAAAAAGTTTTTGAGGTATGTAACAACATTATATATTTTCCATTTCATTTCATGTTCTATATAGTCAAGGAAGTTAGCACGACCCAAACAGTTGAAAAAAGAAAAAAGATAAATTTCATTATCTTATCCACGATTTCATATGAAAATGCACTATAAAAAATTAAAACAAAAATCCCAAGAATTATTAAAATTTATGGTTTTGTTGTGAATATAACAGTATTAAATGATTAATTAAGAATAAGTAATCGAATTTTAACACGAAAAGAGTCATAAAAACTTTTACCGAATAAAAATTGTCAACAAGGTACGAAAAAAAATAATAATAATTCTACGTTTAGTGGAATTATTTAAATTTTCTAAGAGAGATTCTAGGAAAACTGATTTTAATGGGAACGTCTTTAGGTTGTATAGAAGGTTAGTTGGTGTAAGAAATGGAGTTTAATGATATAATTATCGATGAATTTGCAAGAGCTAAAGCTAGAAAAAAGAAACTATTGTAATGTGTGAGATGACTGTAAAATGAAAACTACTATGATAAGTTACAAAATTTGACTATTTGATTTTGAAAACCTATAATTTCAAATATCACTTTCTTAAAGCAAAAAGGCCGCATTATTGGCTCGGCGCTAGGGTGGCACGTTGCCTAAATCCGTCTCTGTTATGATTGCCTATAACTTTAAATCATAAAAACAGATCAAATAATTTTTTGTATTCAGGATTATAGAGTTTACGGGTAACGCAAAATTTAATGAAAATTTTATTCCACACTTCATGTAAATATCATAAATACTTATGATATTTGATATAAACCATGTTTTGAATTACTATTACTAGCGATGGAGTCGCTCAAAAGTAGGTACACCAGGTTGTGATTTTATTTTAAAAAAATTCAGCGGCGCTGCAGGCAATTTGTTTTGAATCTTGGACTCGATGTAATGTAGTGTTGCATCGTAACGAGACCACAGCATGAAGAGATGAAGTGTAGTCAGCTGTCTGGTTTTCCCCTGAATCAAAGATCAGGTACACATATGTTTTTGGGGCTTGATAAAGCCGTGAAAGATCTTCAGTATGCTAGGGCATGGTAGGAGCCTGGAACCATTGGAATGACATCTAAGTGTGCTATCGCTGTGCCAATCAGTAATTTAATTCCCAATGTGAGGTAATTACCGTCAAAATTGGGTCATTAAATATTAATCCTTTATTTAAGAATAAAAGAATATGAAAATTTAGATTTAAAAAATAGCAATTGCGTAAAATTCAGGTATTTTCGATATAGTTTCGGTAAAGTCTTGATATATGTTAAAAGTTTCTTGCTAACTTTGCTCGTATAAAAATGCACATATACATTTACACAAGTGTAACTTTTGAAAGTTACCTACTTTCATGAAATGTAACCCTTAGGAGAATTTAACAAAACTTCCAATGTATGTTCAATATAATGTGCTATTTGCTCCACATATCTATACATACCAATATTAGGTATACAAAATGAAAATAGCGATTTTCTTATTTATAAGATTTAAGAGGTTATGTTTCCTGTCTATGTCTGCACACTTGATAAGTTCTATTTTAAAACTATTGATATCTTACAACTAGAATTTAATTTATTTAGTATTTATACGATAAAATTAAAAGAAAAAAGCGATTTTTCTAATTATACTATTCGAAAAAATTGATTGGTTGATATTTGATCGGAATTTTTTTCTCCAGTAGAAGTAATTCTTAGCGACTTTTAGTTTGTTTTATATATCTTTCATGTATTATTTGAAAATGGAGTAGTGCTTATTCCAACTTCATAATGATTGAAATTTTTCTAAAATTAATCAAAATTTATTTTCTGTTGCTAAGTTTCCTAGAGTGATTAAGGATAACAACAAATATCACTTATTTAACGTTTCATCGAGATATGCCTTGAAATAGGTTATCGATATTAGAATACGATATCAATGATACATTAAAAACTAAGCATAAAGCTTTGTCAAAAATTGTTATTTTGGTTATTTTTGGGTAAAAATTGCCTTATAAACAAAATCTTTATTAAAATTATTCCCGTTTATTTTAGACATGGCTTCAAATTCAATATTGAAATCAGTATCTTGGACTGATTACAAGTACATTAATTTCAATTTAACTAGTGGACCAGTGTACTGCTCGGCAACATTAACTGTTGATAATAATTTAATAGCGTAAATTTGAATCTTCAATTGAAAACAACTATGTAATTTTCCAAATATACTTGATACTAATAATCGTTGAAAATCACAAAAAAAAAGGTGATGAATGTGTATATTGCACTAAAAAATCTCCAACTCGTCCAATTTTAGTGATAAATACCTTAAATGATAGGTCTTGAGTCACTGCGTGTTTTAAGGCTTAATTATATAATATGCATTCCTTATGGGGCGTTTCTTTTGCCAATTGATGTGTTAGGTTTGTACTCCAGTTTTAATGAAAATAGAGGGTTCGTTGTGGCCAAAGAACACTCAATGATTTAACACCTTTTATTTAAGCTATAAAACAATCAACTGATGAGATGGAGTAGATCAAGATGCGGACCATTTCATTATTCGATAACCTGTAGTCCCTTTTTTCGAAAAAGGATAGTCAGATATTATTGGCATTGGTAAATATAAGGAAACGAATAGATATGCCGTGGAAAGTTTTGCAGAAATTTTTAGAGTATTAAGTGTGAAAAATAAGAATGAAAGTGGTCAATGGAGAAATTCATGGATGGGGAATATTCCAGAGCCGTTTAATTAAAACTTTTTGACTTGCAAATATCAAAACGAGTACAAATTAACTAGTATGTTCTTTTTGATGGAGCAAACAACCATCCAATGACTCTCCCTAAGTAAAAACTTGATAACAATTCTATCAATAATAAGTTATCACCAGTCATAGGGATAAAACCTAATAAAGTGAATGCAATGGTAATATCTATTTTATATATACACTACTGCTGTATATCAAACACATTGGGATGAAAATTATCATAAAATCTGACGCCGGTTTGATATCAGTTTTCTGTTTGATACAACTGCAATATTTCCACCGGTAATAATATCTCTTATCAAATATCTCAATAGTAAAAACTGTAGTAGATAATAAAAAGTATATACGTATATACATATGTACATATATATGTTATAGTAGTATGTCTCATGTGTATAAATAGGAAAAACATGACTATTATAGATAACTAAAATCACATTTAGTTGCCAAAAGGAAAATTTTTATAATACGAAAAACTATATATTCATCCGATTGTAATTTATATTACAAAAAAATAAAATGAAGTGATAGAGAAGTAATATACTTTTTATTATTATTATATAGATCGTAATGTATTAAATATTTATTATCATGAACATATGAAAAGAAAATGTTTAATTTTCTATTTCATATTTTCAAATCGATTCATTATTAAATAAATGAACGAAGTCGAAGTATATAAACCAATATATATATATATATATATATATATATATATATATATATATATATATATATATATATATATATATATATATATATATATATATATATACATATTGTCCAGAACACCAATGATAAATAAATTATTTAACGTTGCGATTAAACTCTTGTATTCTTGCCCAGAAAACATAATTGGTGGTTACTGGTGTTCACAACTGCAAACATTTCTGTATTGTTCTGAATGAAATCCTGGATCTTTGGAATGATCACTGTATCAGTAGATCAATGAATACTGTATTGGAATACTACAAACGAAAGCTTCATGAAATTGATTTAATTTCATTTAATTCATCCTATTACAGCAGCATGTATTGACAGTTTCGCAGCCCCATCGTCTAATTCAATACAATTTACGAAATTAGAATTGCTAGCCGGTGTAATTTTCATTTGCTTGTAAATGGTCTCAAATACGAACTTAATAGTGATCAAAATTGTCTAATTTGTAATCTACAAGAACAGGATGACTTAAACAGCATCTTTGTTCGTTGTCTTTATGTATAAATTATAGAACATAATATTTGGAAAAATATCTTATGAAATTTCCAATGATAATGATCTTTATCATCTGCTCTATATTGTTCAAAATCGAATAATTAGGGATATATTTCATGTAAATATCAGAAGCACATGCCAGAATGTGTTTAAAAAACACAAAATCTGTATTGGGGTATATACGTGTATGAATTTTAATAGCAATACGGATAAAGTGTAAGACACAAGATTAAGAATTAAAATTATGCGTACAAAAGTAGTTTCTTTTAAAGAACTCCGTTGTTTACTGGATAAAACTTGTATTACAAAAAATACTCAAAGAAATTTAGTTAGAAATTAAGTTGAGTAAGTTTAAAATAAGACCCCGGTCTGACGAAACTTAATTACAGACCTGGACCAATCAATAAAGTTAAGCAACAGCATTCACAGTCTAGTATTTGGATGGGTGACCACCTAGCAGTACTGTGTACAGTTGTTGTTTAAAAATAATAATCCACTTTGGTTAATGGCTATATGGCTGAAAGTAGCTGAAGCCAGGAAAAAAAAAGTTTAAAATAAAGTTAAGAGAATTTTTAGTTGAAATAGTTCCATATGATTTACATTTCTAATAAGTATTTTTTTATAAGTTAATGTAATATGTAACTCAACCTACATCTTTTTTTCAAATAAAATTTATTATTATGCTTGGTAAAAATGGTGATTATTTTTTACCTTATCCTACATATTTATTTAATAATTTAATTTAGGACAGAATCTACCATAATATGCCTTCGAGCTTCGCAAAAACTAACCATTTAATTATTTTGACAACATTAATTTTTTGAGAAAATCTTATAAACTATTTATTTTCTTTTGCCGAAATCATTTTCCATCAAAGATTCGACAACGTTTTTTATTTTTTCTTTCTGCACAATAATCAAATAAGTTTGTAAAGCAAGCAAGCTAGCTACCACGTGCTTCGTGCCGTTTTCTCCTAGTATACAATATAAATTAAATCTCAAGAGATTTGTGTAACTGAGTTTTATTTAATTGGAAAAGACTCCGTTAAACATTAAGAAAATTATGAAAAAAAAATTCATATGGGAAAACAAACTTTATTTTTTCTTTTCACTATTTTAAATTTATAAAATTAAGTTTCATCACAAATTTGATAAAATTGTTAACATAAAATTATCAAGATATAATGCGTCTGGTATTAGTCTAAGAGCTCATAGGAGATTTAAGTAACGTAATATGAATCATAGATGGCATGCTAAGTACAGAAATCATGTTCTGATAGAAAATAACCGCATTTGATCAGCACTTATACATTTCAATTGGCTGACAATTGTGTTGGGTCGTAGTTATAAGAGTTTGAAATTATGTTTCAAATAATAGTTGTTGAGCATATAACTTTATATATAAGACCCTTTATCTCATGGCAATTAAAATATATTGGAGCCATAGCGTTTTTACTCATAGGCGCATATATTTTATATGTATGTAAAATATATACAAGTTTGTGTGAATACTTTTAAATCTTATGGCTCCATTATTTTAAATACGTTTTCAAGCCATTTTGACACAACTAAAGTCTATCTCCTTTCAAATGCATTAAAGTTCCGCGCAAACAAAATTATAGTCTAATGATGCGGCTTAAGAGGATGCGACCAACCGTAGAGACAAGCATTTTCTTCAGTCTATAATAGAACATGACAATATTTAGTTCTGTATGCAGAAGAGCAGTTGATAGTTTATAATTTTGACAAATATCAAATATGACTTTGACGTATGTCAAATATTACAGTAAATTATATCCAAAACTTAATTTTGTATTTTATAATCAGAGCCAATGTTTCAGACTAAAACTATTATATTAACTAAAACTATTATAAAACTATTATATTGGTAATAAAAGAGAACTCATTGTGCACTGCATTTTCAATTTAAAAAATATGTAAACACTGCATGCAAAAATTTGTCACATCACATCATATTTTCCATAAATTTATTACATCATAGATATCAATACAAAAAGTGTATAATTAATCAATAGAATTTTTTTAAAATTCATGAACAATCGCTATTTTCTGTTATAGGCTACAAAAGTACGCTTGTCTCCACTTAAGATGCACCCTTACAGAAAGGCCGTTACTGAAATTTTCACACGAGCTCTCTGTTTATATATAAAGTAAGTGAGTACCATATGGTAAATGAATTTATTATCAAAGATTATAAACCAAAAACTTCATAATTAACTAAAAAAGTCATATAAAATTTTCTATAATATAATGTGTGTAATTGATGTAAATAAAATTCATATAAAATTAATGATATAGAAACTAATTAAAACTTAAAATTAAGGTACCTTTTATATTATATAATATTCATATATATAAATATACAAACCAGACTAAATGGTTCAAAAAATTATTTTCTTTGTATATTCGTTGCATAAAAAGTTGAATTATATCCTCTTCTATTTCCCATAATGATGTATTTTTACGATAAGCATGATTTGCTTACTACATCTTCTCTTTTGGGTTTAAAAAAACTTATTTTATACTATTTAGAAAATTGTGGCATTTTTATTTAATCGATGTGAAATGAAAGGCAAAATAAGGGAAAAATAAATGTATTTCTGTATTTCTGTTTTTTTTTCTCAATATAACTTACTTAATAAACTATATTATAACTATTATTACATTATTATTATTATATGCTAGTTTAAAATATATTTGAACGGAAATTGTGGCGAATATAAATAGTCTAAGAAAAATTATTTCAAAAACAAGTTGTTTATGGTTTTTGAAGTCAGGTCATGAATATATAGGACTTAATTGACCGATTTTGCCCCAAGTCCCATTACGTACGGACTTGCACGTACAAATGAAAAGGAAATTTTAGCAGAGATTCCTCCAAGTCTTAGCTATCTATGTCGTGCTGCACGTTTAGGGTAGTTGATCAAAATATTATAACGAAAAACCAAAATAGTTGAATTTAATCGAGCGCGTCAGATTAAGATATGTAATGTTGATTACGTGCTAAAAAGTGTACATTTTACTAATTTGACGATTTGACCCTGAAGCAGGTGGCGTGTCTTCTTTGAAACTAAGTTACCCAACAATTCTCTTGTGTCACACTCAAATCTTTAGCTTAGTAAAATTTACAGTTTGCAACACGTAAACAACCTACCATATCTCAAACTGACACGATAGATTAAATTAAACTATCGATTATTTCGTTTTAATATGCTGGTCGGCTACCCAATACACGCGAGACTATATAAACAGGTAAAATTTTGTGGTGGTATCTTTCATATCATAATCTAACGCTCGAGTTAATCCCCGCTTGATTGATTGATGATTTCATCGCAGGTTTTTAGAGACGCTTACCTTATTAAGGAGTTAAAAAGGAAACATATTCTAATTCTCTTAACATTATTTTTGTTTTAACAATATCATAGATTCCAAAAACTTTTCTGGGTATATGTCAATTATGTTTTTTTGCAATATATGAAAAAAAAAATTTATATTATTTCTCTGTATAGAAGTTTCTTGGAAAGTACTATTTTAGAAAAATGAAAAGTACGCGAATAAAATATTGTTGTGATTGAATTTATGTTAGTAGTTTTATTCGGTCACCAATGTGAAATATGAACCATACCTGAAGCAGTTTTTTATGTTTTCGTTTTCTGACGATACTGTTGACAGTCACTATATTCTCTATAATAAAAGAGTAACAACCACTTTATTTGATTAAATGAAAGCGCTAAAAGGTACAATAAACATACTAAAATCTGTAAACAAGTGTGATTTTTTCATTAATTTAAGAAAAATATCATTAATAATAGTTGTATGACAAATATTATAATATTAAATGATTATAATAATTAATAATAATAATAACAGACAAGCATCGTATCAAATACCGGTGTAGTTCGCATTAAATGCGTTTGGCCCGTTAATAATTAATCTAGACAAATTTTTACTTCATCTTGTCAATTCAGAATGTATGACGTGAAGAATTGAGTTAATTATATCTGGCAAGGAATAACCAGTCCAGCTGTTATGGTTTACAATTGAATATGTGGCATATGTGCTTTATTTTTCTTCTCAATAAATGCCAAAAATAAATCTAGAATGTCCTCGTGACGTATGAATATATTTACCTGTACATATAATATTTCTTCAAAATTGAATACACGGTTCACGAGATTCGGAAGTAACAAAAGAAAAGTTAATTTCGAGCATTTTATCTCCGGAAAAGTAATTAATTGAGAGGTAATTGTGCTCACCATATTAATATACCAAATAACCATTTAAGACTGAAAAAAATCAATCTTGTATTATTTGACTTTTCGTATCGAAGAATACTAATTTGTATCCAAACTTTTTATTATTATTATTTTATTTAGTAATTTTTTTTTAAATTTTTATATATTAAATTAATTATTTTTTAAAATTTATTTAATTATTTATATTTTTTTAATTAATTAATTCTTTTATGTATAAAAAAATTTCACTCCCTTTTCACGACAACAAAAACATTCTTTTACATAAAATTCGTAATTCAATTTTGCAAATAGTTCGTGTTAATATTACGTCTTTGCCGTAATAATTTTAAAACCGTCCGTTTTCACGAAATCATTCTCATAAATGCATACGGAACGTAAAGATGTCTCATATAAAAAATTTTGATATCAAAATAAAAAAAGTTTTTTTTTTTTTTTTTTTTCTTTTTTTTAAACGGAAACACAATCCTTCCTTTATCGATAGATAAAACTCGGAAGCGATATTTATTCTTTTCGTTTCAATTTTGATTTATCCTATAGATGTGTTATTAATTAGTTATTGTTAATTAGTGCTATGATTATTAAACTTAATCTAAAATTATTTCCGGAGAGATATAAACAATAATTTTTAAGTGACATAAACAAAAATTTTTGCATGGAATTTACAAAATAAAAATTCTTATAATGTTTGAATTATACCATATGTTACAATGTCACATAAAGGTAAAATGATTCATCACTGAATACGTAATTTTTGTATAAATAAATTGTTAAAATACGTGATTTAAAACCAAAATAATATATTTCAAACAAAAACGTCTTTTGAGTTGGGATGATGACTTAATGTAATAAAACACAAAACAATTTTAAAATATAAATAAATTTTGAATTTAGATTTTTGTTTTGGATAGATGGTATAAAAGATGCCATTTCATAAACGTTTTCGACGAATCGTTGAAGTAGCGTTGAAAATGGGTACAAACTGGAAATTCAGTGATATATTTTAAAACGGAGTCAACTGGTCCCGTTTTGAATATTCAGTTTAAGATGAAAATTTTAATAAAAAAGAAATTCAAAGTAAATTCTATGCAAAATTGTTTTATTTTCCTTCCGAGTATAGAGTATTTACGGATTTAAAATTAAAAAATTATTTTCTACGGGTTTATATAAGTCGACGTTTTGGAAATGAGGAATTTTCGTTTCGAGTTCTGTCGGTCAGACTGTCAGTCTAATATTCTATTCATAAATTTGTGATAAACAACATTGTTCGGGATTGTCCCATTTTGCAAAAACTTCACCTAAGAATTACCGTTACGGAGATAAAGCACTCGAAACTCTTTGTTTATAAACCAATATCTGATGGTGAACCGTTAATTCGATTGTGATGCAATTTCATATGTTCATACGCCGTACAGCCTAGAGACAATTGTATTTTATATTAAATTAGAAAATTTTTCATCTCATAGCCAAATTCCAACTCAATAATCAATCGACTTCCGGAGATTTGTTCGGTTTTTTTATATTTTCTCATAAATGTCGATATATCGTGAACCACATGTCTGATTTTTTTAAAAGTTTGTATAAAGATGCATGATATAGTTTTACATCGGTGATTTGAATTTTGGTAAAATTAATTATTTTGGATGAAAAACGAAGCCTTATCTTAATGGTTCAGAAAATTTTATATGATTGAACATAATATCACTAATGTCATTGTCGAATTAACTACATAGTAGAAGTAGTATATGTTACGGATTCCGTGTCGGAGAAGGCCCCGCCTCTCTGTGCTCTAAAAAGATAAAATTAGGAACATAATGAGACAAGAATGTTTGAATGGCATAGCTATAATGACTATGGAAAATATATTTAAAAATATTGATTTGACGAATGATATTTCGAAATTGGTCCATATTTAATCATGAAAAGTGTTTGTAAAATGTTCTCTTGTTACTTCTTCCCAAATTTTAATATTGAACGTGCGAGAGGTTTTTATTTTACGTTTGCATTCCTAGACTGCATAATACATGCAAAGATTGAATTTCCTCGGACTACTGCGTCGCACTTCCATTCATACACAATATATTTAGATGTAACGAATATTTATTATAGGATACTACAAACCATATATTGGTAATATAAATAGACTTGGTTGAGTGACGATTATGCCGATTTATATATTAAAAACGATTAGACCGAGTTTTATGAATGCACTTCATTGTTTAACAGAGTGTAACGGTTTTTGATCTCTTCTCACACACAATTGTATATGAGTGATTATAAAGTTTATAATCACTAATGTCTAATTCATTTTGGACTAAAATTAGTTTCTGTGTACCATATGAAACTAGAAAATTTATGGTATTTATCTACTGTTTGGGGTATAAGTGAAACGACGTGATTCACTTAAAAATAGTAAAAAATGCTATGCACGAAAAAATTAAGAATACATTTTGACGATGAATAACTGCTAAATCCTCAGCTTTGCACTGATATTGTGCCTCCACCTACGTGCGTCCATCGCTTTCAGCCAAATATTTGAGGATGTTAATGCGCATGGATGCATATGCTTCCACATGCTTCCGTTTTTGTCTAAATTTTCAATATTTAACAGATTGCATAACAAGAAGCTTATTTTCGAAATTTGTCTGCTATTGGGAATTTTCCAAAACTGTTTTTATTTCTATTCAAATGAACAAATACTATTGCTTTAATACTTACAATCAATTAAAGGTGGTAAAATTTTCATCGGTAAGAATTGGAAGCAAACGATTGGGTTTTTCCTTGAAAATAATGCCGGTTTCTGAAAGTAACCACTGATTATTAACGCTACTTCCTAGAACTATTAAAACAGTTATTAGCTGTCCCTGGGGATATAGTTGTCCAGGCAGGATCTCTGAAACTAGAAAATATTTAATTCATCCATACTTTGGAGTCTTTGATCATGAATATGGTGTTTGAATAGTTCCTAGAACTACTGGTGCCGTAGGAAATGGCAATACTTTTATTAGAGCTCATCTCCTGGAGTTTAAATTTATATTAAATTACAATAAACATAATTATTCAGAAGTTTCTGGTGTCAATTCATATGCAAAACTGGTCTATTTGACGTTTTTATTGTAAAATTTTCTCGGCTAAAATTTAATGAATACTTTTTCAATTGACAATAACTTGCAATCTAAGTAGTCTGGTTCGTATTAAGCTCAATTGGTTTTATTTTCAAACGAGTTTAAAAAAAACAGGTTTCTCAATTTCATATATTTTTTTATGTGTGTTCGTCGTTTATGACGAACGTTTATGATTTTGATGAATCTTTTTTTGTTGAAAAGGTGATGTTTCAAGGGTGATATCATGATGAGCAAACCAGGATCTGTTCCTAAAGGGAGAGAAGGGACAAAAAATATTTTAAAAAATAATTCCAAATAAATAAATTTTTATGGTTGTATTTAACACTTAAAAGGAAAAAATATAAACTTTTCAAATAAAAGACAGCATTCAAAATGAACTAAAAAGTAAAAAATAATTTTCCATTAAATACTTCTAGAATAATTTGTTTGTGATCAATTACCTTTCGAAGTCGATGTCAATCTAATTTTTAGTTAAAAAATTGATTGATTAATGTCGACTATGAAAGGTAATTGGTCTCAAGGAAATTATTTATAGAAGTTTTTAACGTAAAATTATTTTTTACTTTTTAGATTCAAGAAAATTTTTTATAAATAATATAATCGAGTTTGGGACTTATTTGATATTTAGATTGATAAATTTAAAAAAAATTGTTCGTTATTATTTTAATTTATACTTTAACCTGTAACATATATAAATTTTGCTGAAAGTAGAATTTGAAATCAACATTATAATATCGATATTATAGGATATGATATTCTATATATAAAACATATGTTTTTGCAATAATAGTATTTATTATTAATACTTTTTTAATTAATTCAATTATATGCGCTCAGTTCAGTCAGGTACAACTTTGTTATATATATAAATATATATATATATATATATATATATATATATATATATATATATATATATATATATATATATATATATATATATATATATATATATATATATATATATATATTATCGTATGTATAATAATATTTAATGTATAATTTTTATTATATATACTTTTATAATAAAATATAAACTGTTATTTTTATACAAACATTATAAATAATAAATTCATAATTAAATAAAAATTGAAAAATTAATGAATATTATTTTAATATTTGATTAATTTAGTAGAATTTTTTACGAATTAAGTAATAATAATGATATAAATAATTCGTTTATGAAAATATTGAATAAAATATTTTGAATCGATTTTTGATGATAAAATTTGTATGAAATTATAACAAAATCTACTTAAATGTTTTTGTTTACTGAATCAAAGCAATTTTTTTTGTGAAAAATAAAAATTTGCAAAAAATTAATCAAAAGGCAACATTTACCACAAATAGAGTTTGTGAAAGTAAATTGTTTTAGAATTTACCATGTGAGTCTTTTTTCTATAAGCCAAATACATCTGCCTAGAAAGGCAGTTCATATTTAATCTGACTCATTATGCATACGCCTGAGTTACGTTTTACAATCCTCAATTCAGGTTTATGCCCATAAGTTTATTTATTCCTTAATTTACTTTCGCGGATATCGAAAAACAATATATAAAAACAAACTTGCCCAGCTACCGATTAATACATACCTTAAATGTTTTGATAAAACAAGGGATGATTTTGAAATGCATATGTGTGGATAAAATAGCGACCCGGACTACTCATTTTGGCTTCAGTGTAAGTAAATGCATCAGAAAAATTTGAACATATACAAATTCGATGAAATTGGTTTCTTAGATAAACAAATTTCTTATTATTTGCTTTAACATAAAATTTGAATATATTTATCATAAAATAAATGAAACCTTATTAACTTGTATTAAATGTCAAAATTTAACAAAAAAAACTAATTTAAATGTTATAATTTTGCCTCGTTTGTTTTTAATGGCAAACCTTGGGAGTCGCTGGATCGTTTTGAGTAATTTTTTCGAAAATATTTCCGGTATAGTTCTGGAAAAGTTGATAAAGAAAAAATAACTCTGTAAATTAAAAAAAAATGGGAAAATTTTATATATTTGAAATTTTTTTTAAAATTTTGTTGTTGTAACAATACGTAATTGTTTTTGTGGTTTTATTTGTTATGCTCTTGGAAAACGCTATTTATTTTGTGGTTTATTCATTCTACTTTCAGGGAATTAATTTAATTTATGTTCTCATATTAATTTTTTTAAACCGAAAGTACCTATATTGTTATTAAAGCGAGCCATACGATTGTTGAGTAAACAGATTAGCTTAATTATTTGGGTGAGTTGAGGGTCGGGAGTATTGTACATAGAGAATGTGGCTAGGTCACAATTTTGATGTATTGTATATAAATATTTTAATAAAAAATTCAAAATTCACCACAAAAATCAGCAATGCCTAAAACTTCCGAGAGATGTTTTTCGATAAGAAATTTTGAATTTAAAATATGTTTAATCTCTAGGGGGTTTCAATGAGGTTGATCAGCGATCCTAAATACTCACGAGAGACGATTTTTTTGGTGAAATTTGGAATTTGTCAGTGTTTTTATTACTGTTATTATTTGGGGTGGGAAAACTATCCTAATTTTGTCAATTTTCAAAGTGAGGAGTCAGAGTTTAGTGGTGATGAATATTGCTGAAGGTGTAAAGAACACACAATAATTTAAAAACAAAACTGTTCCACTACTGTTACCCATTTCAAAATTTTTTCTGAGCTTTTTATCCTATTACATAGTAGTGTTTGGTATTACACCAACATATTGTTTGGTCGGCTTCAATGTCTCGCTGCTGTACCAAAGAGTATATACCTAAATATAATATATTCCGTGGCTTCTGTATTCGCTCCGTGAGATGGACGCATTTATAAAACACACATTATTTATTAGTCTTTAAATAAATAAATATTTCATTCATTTAAAATTTATTTTGAAACACAGGATGATTTTTTAAACCCACAAACGGTAAATATTAAGAAGAATATAAAAATTTACCTGATTTGAAGTACATATTGTTTTAATTTTGACAATTTAATTTCCTAGATATAAAATAATGTATATTATATTATAATATAAAAGCTAACAAAAGCTTTTTTGATTGTTTGTCAACTTTTATATGTTTTTAAATTATAATAAATTTACTATTATATATAATATTTACAAAAACAAACATTTTCTTTTGTGTTAAAAGTAAATACGAATCATTATAATTGTACCTAATCTTTTAATTATTTTAAAACAAAAGACTGAAAAAAATGGTATAGTTAGGGAAGGTTTGGACGCATTACCTATGTAAATAAATTCTGAAAACACTGAATGTGTTTTTTCTACGTTTCCGTTGATGAAGGTATTATGAAGGTATAGAAGATCTTTTGTAAAATATATTTTAGTTATATATAATGTATCAATCATGATACAAAAAATGAGTCAATCATGATACAAATAACCAAAAAACATAATTACCCAATAAAACTTCTACAATCTTGACATTTAAACGAAGGACGTTATAAAGAGTTTTCCCCGAGAAAAATTTTTATTTTATACCTTTAAATGTTTTTTTCATGGTGAAATTGTTCAAATCAAATTACATTACGTTTAGAAAATTACTTTTTAAGTTATTTGTGTCCGAAAATTGAAAAAATTCATAGTATACAACGTTAATAACATTGCTTTTATAATTGAGGTCTCATTTTTCTCACTTCCATTTAAAATCTTAAAATCTTTAAAATTAGTAAATCCAAATGTGAGCTTTAATATATACGCGTTCTTCTGGTCGCATTTTTAATTTTATGTGGATAATTTTAAGGATAAAAGTGGTTGATTTACCGCATATACATGCAATGGAAGTTGCATATACATAACGCATATACACCCCAAATTTTTAATCTTTTTAAAGATATTTTCTATACACTTTTTATAGTAAGGACTTAATTGGTTTTTAGTTGTATAATGTATAATAATTGTATAATGCCAGGCAGGTAAAATTAGTACAAAAATAAAATGATTAGGGTAAGTGCGGGAGAGATGTCCAGTCAAATTATTTGGGGAACCAATAGTTGGATGGTATTATTCTTAGTTTCGTTTGCTTCTGTCGACGTAGTCTACTGGCAGTAAGTGGTACGTTGGCGGAAGTAAACTAATCTTGGAGTATTTTTTCTTGCTATGGGTTCCGAAAGTAATTAGACTAGTCATCTCTCCCTTAAGGCCATCTCTTCCATATTTATCCTTTATTTTATTATTCTTAACAAATATCTAGCTAAGCAACGATTATTAATTGAAGAACCTGTTCGATTAATTGGTGTACCATTTTTCAAAATACCGACAAATGATCAAAAAAGTAAATTTTAAGCTTTTTAAGTAAAAATGGTTAAGAAGAAATTATTACAAAGTATAAATTATTATTTTTAACCGAATGAAAAATACAATTTAAACCCGTTTCCCGTTGATCCTGTAGTCGCGGTTGTTCCAATTGTTTTTATTGGTAGGTATTGTAAACATGTATTGCTAACGTATACTGTTGCAATTTTGCTTTATTCCTCGCCTGTGTGGAAATTTATGTAGATCCATTTGGTAAATGTATAAAACGTGAAGACAAATATTGTTAATAGTGGCTCTACAGTACTTTGAAAAGGTCTGAAGACATGATAGTAAAGCATTAAATAAATGTATCCTGTCGTTATTAAAAATGATTATTTTGCATTTCCTAAACAAATAAGTATTCATCAAAGTTTGGATATGCTAATAAATTTAATACCGATTGACATATAATAACTATTAAGTTGTTGAATCAATGATTTTCAAAAGGATTTACATTGAAATATAAAATACTTTGTAAATAGATAATATGTAAAGACCGCACTCCAGATCAGTTTGCATTTGCATTAATCTAAAAGACGAACAAATAAGAAAAAAAAAATATTAACAAAATCGAATCAGTGAAATTGTTAATTGTAACCATATAATCAGGTTCTAGCACTGCGAAAATATGCTCCTTCAACGGTTAATGGGTTTTCCAAAGGAAACATTTTTTTTTTTAATTTACACTTCTGGTTTTGCGGTGATGAAATTAGAATAGAAATTCGTGCATTTATGTGTTGCATTCCAACTTTAAAATTGTCATTAATGTCTAGCCATTCATTTTTATATCGATGTGGACATTGCTTTGGCTTGATTAAGGAGTAATGGCCACATTTATTCTGGCAAAGATGGATACAACAGAGTATGCTGTTCAAAGCATCCCAATAGAAATAACCTCTAATAAAACCGTATGTCAAAGCTCAGTAACAGTTTTCATTTTAAACCGAGACAATGACTGTTATAGCTCTAATAGTTTATAAAGAGTATTTAAGTATTACTACTCAAACGAACATAATCAAAGAACAGACAAAAAACCAAAAAGGATTAAAAGAGACAAATAAAAATAAAAATATAGAACATTTTTTCTTTCATTTCTGTTCATCTTAAACTTTGTTCATTGTCTTTGTTGTATTTTATAGTTAAATAATTAATGATTGGTTGAAAGTATTTCGGAAAAAACAGTCTTAGTTTGATTTTCTCCGGACTAACTCTATGCTATTTAGACTGCTCTTTATACAATAACCTAACGATTCTTATAGAAAACTTATTAGAAAGTGAGTAGATTCAACAATTTCGATTACTAATGTACAATAACTATTTCAGAAACTCCTACGGATAAAATAAAATATAAATTATTTATCTCCTACGCACCGTTTAAATATTGAAAATCTGTCTCATCATCAAATCTACTCTGCTGTTCTTTGACATCTTCAGGTTGTTAAAGATTGTCTCATTGTCTCTTTTTGAGACTATTTGTTTTTAGGAATAACATTTTTCATCATTTATTTAGTATAAATTTTTTAAAAAGTGTGGTTGTAACATACTACCTCAAAAAATTAATATGCAACCGTTTATATGGTTGGAGTACAAATAGAGCTTTTTGTAGTAGGTATATTGCGTATACGCATTCGTTCAGTTGATTATTTTAAGATTTATATTTTAGTAACATAAAATATTATCATATTATTATTATCCAACCCATTTTCTAATGTACCTTGGAATAAAATAACATGTATCTATTAAATATACATTTTATGAAGGGTTGATTTATTCTTCTTTCTCAACTTTATGCTTTACGTAACAACCATTTTATAGCGTAGAAACGCACCATTGTTACAATGCTGTGCGCCTATTGGTACAGTGTTAGTCATCTATAACATTACCGAAGAAAAAGAAAATACATGAGGTAGGATTTGATATAGTAGACTTTATCAAATCTATTGTTCTTGACTTTATTATTAAGTTCAGGTCGAATTTTTCAAAAACTATTTATTTCTCAGAATCAATGTTTTGGCGATTTATTAAGCTTATTTATTAGCATCGTTTCTGAAATTATTGAAACTTTCAATCAATGATTTCAAAAGTTATTACAATTTAAAAAACACAATATTTGAAATTTTTTTTTTTATTATTTAGGACAAAATTAATGAATTGATTTTTATTTTGCTTTTGTATTTTGTAGGCTTTTCAACACTAAAAAGTTTTGTATGGAGTTTTTTCGACCAAAAACCTCCAAAAAAACTCTTTGGTATTAAAAATGCATACAAAATGACGTACGAAAAAAAAATCGGATCATAAGTTTTCTACTAAATATTTATTATATGGTGTTATGTTTTGGCTTGGCCAATGGACGTAATATCCAAAGGCGAAATACTATTTACTTAATTTTATGCAGAAAAATGTAAAAGGGAAGAATATGGTTGCACTAACCTTTTGTAAACGCCTACCGCATTAGTTTTCTTCAAACTGCAGCCTTTCACCAACGTAGTAAGGATGATGGAATTAGATAATAATTTTAGGATATTGATGGTGAATTAGTTTGAAGAATTAATGTGATAAATAAGATGTTTCATAAATACACAAACACACGATTTTACATAAAATAATCTAATTATGATATAAATGGATTCACTATCCGAATTAAGACACACTGTCTTATACACGATAAATGCCTCGCGAAGAGATTAATTATATTACACTTTAAATGGTGGACACGCTATCCAGGTTTAGGCACACTGCCTGTTAATATATACACAAGGAACGTACTGTTCGCTATGATTGTTACACACAAGAGACTGTTAATAAGTGGTTAATAAGTGACCTCTGCACAAGGAAGGCGAAATACTATTTACTTAATTTTATGCAGAAAAATGTAAAAGGGAAGAATATGGTTGCACTAACCTTTTGTAAACGCCTACCGCATTAGTTTTCTTCAAACTGCAGCCTTTCACCAACGTAGTAAGGATGATGGAATTAGATAATAATTTTAGGATATTGATGGTGAATTAGTTTGAAGAATTAATGTGATAAATAAGATGTTTCATAAATACACAAACACACGATTTTACATAAAATAATCTAATTATGATATAAATGGATTCACTATCCGAATTAAGACACACTGTCTTATACACGATAAATGCCTCGCGAAGAGATTAATTATATTACACTTTAAATGGTGGACACGCTATCCAGGTTTAGGCACACTGCCTGTTAATATATATACACAAGGAACGTACTGTTCGCTATGATTGTTACACCACAAGAGACTGTTAATAAGTGGTTAATAAGTGACCTCTGCACAGAAGGCGAAAAGGTTATTCTCACTCAATTAGACAAAGACGAATAATTACATACAAAAAAAATAGTTTTAATTCTCTTTGACTGAACACAAAATTTGATTAACTCATAAAACAGAGTCGGATTTGAGGTAAAAGTCGGAACCTAAATTCCGGCGCGAACATTCCCCCCACCTTAAAACACTGTTTTAAAATAAAGTGAAAAAACTCTATAACAAATAAAATGAATCAACACACTCAAATTTAGAATCATACGTCCTTAACACTTTTTGAGCCGTATGATTCCCTTTAGGGAAATCCGAAAAGGATTATTGTGATGGGAGGGGACACAGCTTAACCACTGGTCGTTTATAAACCCCATCTTTGGTTTTGACCGTGGCAACTCTAATGACGTTATCTCTCCCCGGAAATACCTCTTGTATTACTCCATTGAAGTGGGGGTAAATTGTCGTTTTTGATTAAAACTAAAGTACCCGGAGTTACAGGACATATTGGAGTATTCCATTTTTGTCGCGTTTGCAACTCACCTAAATATTCTTGGTGCCATCGTTTCCAATACGATTGGACCAAGCAATCCAGCAATTCTTTTCGTTGTAAGGTATTTAATGGCCTATCAAGTACATCATATGCAGGTAAACTTTGTAACGGTGTTAACGTTAAAAAATGAGCTGGGGTCAACGGTAGACCTTCAGCCGCATCTGAAGATTGCCAGACTAACGGGCGCGAATTTAACAATGCTTCAATCTGGATAAGCACGGTTGAAAATTCCTCATATGATAAAATTTGCTCTCCAATAACTCTAGTTAAGTGATTCTTAACTGATTTTATCATACTTTCCCAAGCTCCTCCAAAATGGCTCCCAGTGGGTGGATTCAATCGCCAAATGATACGTTGACAAGATAACTCGGAATTTAAAGCTGATTGGTATGGATCAGATTGCACAAATTCATACAAATCATTTAAGTATCTTTTAGCACCGATAAAATTTGTACCGGAATCCGAATAGATTACAGAACACGGACCGCGTCTAGATAAAAATCGCTTGAACGCCGCTAGAAAGATATCCGTACTTAAATCGGATGCCAGTTCCAAATGAACCGCTCGGGTTGTCAAACATGTAAAGAGACAAAGGTATGCCTTTTGGGATCGAACTCCCCGATGTCTACTTAACGTTATATAGAATGGACCACCATAGTCGACACCGGTATAGGTAAATGCCTTAGCTTGAGATACTCTGACACTGGGTAAATCAGCCATAATCGGTGATTGTGAGCGCGGTTTGGTTTTAAAACAAATATTACACTTTTGTACACGATAACGCACCGTTCCTCTCGCTGCTAAAATCCAATATTTTTGACGCAATAACGACAATAACAAATGAGGTCCGGCATGTAAGTTGAATCGATGATTATAATCGATTAGTAGATCCACAAAATGATCCTTTTTGGGTAGCAACATAGGATGTTGTTGGTCGTAAGCAATCACCGCATTTACTAAGCGACCTCCTACCCGAATAATGTTATCCTTTATGAAAGGATTCAAAAAACGTATTTTCGGAGAACACAGTTTGTTATTCTTCAATAAACGAAACTCTTCTCGAAAATGAACACGTTGAACAATAGAAATAAGGTAATTTTCGGCTTTGGTTAAATCTTCGGCTATAATATTTTGACGTTTTGGCAATATTCTAGCGAATCGCAACACGAATACGGTTGACCGTATTAATTTTAACCAAGAACCGCAACGATTAATTAATGAATAAAGAGGATGCTCCTCCTCTTCGCACACTAACAACGAAATTGTCTTAGCCTCACAGACAACTTCTTGTTCAATATTTTTTGTAAAAGGTTTTATAGGCCATTCTGACCTATCACGCGAACACCATGATGGTCCACTCAACCAAAACGGATGTTCGAGGAATTCTGTCGGTGATAATCCACGAGACGCACAATCTGCCGGATTATCACGACTTGAAATATGATACCACGACGACACATCAATTAACGATTGAATTTTCGAAACACGATTAGCCACAAAAGTCTTCCACTTATGTGGCGAGTCATTGATCCAATTAAGCACCACCATTGAATCAGAAAACGCAAACACATTAGCAATATTCACTCGGTTTGAATATTGAGTAATCACACACTTTAAAAGTTTTGATAACAATAATGCCGCACATAACTCTAAACGAGGGATAGTTAAAATTGTTTTTACTGGAGCCACTTTAGATTTAGCACATAATATATGGATTTGTATGTTACGGTCGGGATCTATAACTCTTGAATATATAACAGCGGCATATGCTTTGGACGACGCATCGCAAAATGCCAACAATTCCAACGAAAAACCTGTTTGAAATCCGATATGACGCGGGATTTTCAATTGAGTTAAATCTTTCAACTCAGTTTGAAAGGCCTTCCAAATGTTTTGTAAATAATTTGGAATGGGTTCATCCCACTCAAGCTTGAGTAGCCATAATTCCTGAATTAATAATTTCATATGTAAAGATACCGGAACTAATAGACCTAAAGGATCCCAAATTCGCATTACAGTTTTCAAAATATTTCGTTTTGTACTCTCTAAATTTTCCACACAAATTGAAAAACTTAGTACGTCACTATCTGCTTGCCACTGCAAGCCAAGCACTTTCAAAAACTCTGTAGGGAATTCCAAAATTTGATTTGAACGTGCATGATCAGGAATTTTATCAGATAACTCACGAAAATTAGTAGCCCATTTTACAAGTTCCATGCCTCCTGCTTGGAATAAACCTACTAATTCACGGTATATATTATGCGCAATCGATTTTTCGGCCACAGAACAGATAATATCATCGATATAAGTATCACGTAATACTATCTTGGACGCTAAAGGAAATTTTTCCGCTTCATCTTCAGCTAATTGGTGTAAAGTGCGTAAAGCTAAGTATGGAGAACTTTTAACACCAAAAGCAACTGTAGTTAATTGACAAATTTGAATAGGTTCTTCACAAGAAAACCTCCACAAAACACATTGATATTTTTGATGAGTAGGACACAATTTAATTTGTCTATACATCTGTCTCACATCTGAGGTCAGAGCAAATTGAAATAAACGAAAATTAAGCAAAATTTCAAAAATATCAGTTTGTAATTTCGGACCGGTATATAAAGCATCGTTTAAAGATATTCCTTTATCTGTTTTCGCGGACGCATCAAAAACCACTCGTAATGGCGTAGAGCTAGAGCTAGACTTTAAAACCCCGTGATGAGGAATAAAGTAGCCGCATGATTTAGGATGTATATTAAGTATGGTCTTAAGATGACCTTGATCGAAATAGTCACGCATAGCCTCCATATATTGTTTTTTGAACAGAGGCATAGATGCAAATCTTTTTTCTAAGTTTTGAAATCTTTTTAAAGCAGATGTATAAGAATCTCCTAAATCAGAAAAAATCTTTCTAAATGGTAACGCTACCTCGTATCGACCACTTACGTCTCGCTTAACAGATGATACAAAGAATTTCTCACACTCTAAATCATCTGCATTTAATACGGTACCGGTTGGCACTTCCTCTATTTCCCAAAATTTTTGGATCAGTTGATCCATATTAAGAGGTGAATTAACACAACAATATGATTGAACAATGTTATTGGTTACTTGAGCTTTCGCTTTACCCATAATGATAAAACCTAACGTCGAATCAAGGGCGACTGGCGAGTCCGGACCTGTGATTCGAAGTCCTTTAAGAATGTAGGGCACTAGCTCGGCGCCTATCATTCCATCAATTTCACCTGGACGATAAAATTCATCATCTGCCAAACGCAAATTTTTAAATGTATCACACACTTCACTATCAATCACACAGGTTGGCAATTGATCAGTAACTTTATCAACGATTAAAACATCCATCGAGTATTTATTTTGAGTGTTATATTTACTATGAAAATTTAAATGAGCTTGTCCGTTGACGCGCTTTTCGGAAACACCAATTCCTGACACGGTCAGAGACGCTCGGTTTACTGGTAGTTTGAGTCTTTGACAACACCTCTGAGTTAGAAAATTGCATTGACTTGCACTGTCAATCAAAAATCTGAATAAAGATTTTTCTCCAAAATGAGACACAACCTGTACTTGAGCCGTAGCCAATAATACAGTATATTTTGATTTCACTACTTCTGATGTCGAACACAAACTCACCGGCGGAGATTGTTTGGATTCGACTGATACACTTGATGATGAGGGATTACAATTTACTATGTCCGAATTGTCTTTACAATTGGCACTTGACTTTTGTATAAAATGTAAAAGCGTATGATGGCGTTTTGAACATTTATGACAACTGGTGTTTGAACTACAATTCTTGACACCGTGATTGGAATTCAAACAATTGAAACATAAATTACATGCTTTAACTGCATGGACTCGTTCCGTAGGCGTTAAAGATATAAATTTATGACACTTGTATAATTTATGATTTCCCTTACACTTGGGACAAATTGATTTCCCATACGTATTATTATTCATGGCACTGGATGAGCTTGAATCGGCACTAATAGCAAACGAATGCATCACGGCTTTAGAATTTGTTTGTTTACTTGAATTTCCCGAACCGCTAGTGCGACTCAAAATTTTAGCTTGATTTTTGATAAAAATGGAGAGTTGATTGTAAGTCGGAATAACCCCTTTGGTTAATGACTGTTCAAACAATCTCTGTGTATGTGTATCCAATTTTTGTAAAGCAATTGTCATTAAAATAAAATCGGATAAATTAAATTTTTCCACTTTTATAAATACAGATCCGTTTACACCAAAAACAAATCACATGAACATGATGTTTGGCTAAATATCTATGCTCCATCGCAAATTCATACGCATAGGGATTATTCACAAGCTTTGAATAAGGATGGGTAAGACTAAGTTATTAAAAATAATATTGTGTTTTGCATTATTGCTTAAAACATAGAAAATAAGCTTAGAAAACTAAGCCAAGGCTTTTTGAATTACTTTGCTTTCATGCGCTTGTTTGCAATTTTAAATGCTTCGAAAAATTTCTAAATTTCTGATTGTTGGCACAAAATTTATAAATTAATTCTTAAGATCCGAGTACAATGGCGAATAAAATTGTAATTTTAGATAATACAGTAAACGAGGAAAATTATGTTTAACTTGCTCATACATACAACTTCAAACTTTCTAGATTCGTAATTTGTACAGTTTGCTTTCATTACACTAAAGCTCTGCGATGAAGCTGCGATTTAAAATTTTATTTCAAGGAATACTCTCAACGAATCAAGATTTTTTATTTTAGCCCATTTTCAATTAATTTTAGATGATTTATTAATTTTATAGTTTTAAATAAATCTAATAATTTCTTACGTGATTTCTGATAATTTTTCTAAAACTTGATGTAATCAGCTAAATGATTCAGATGGTTTAGTATATTGACACACCATCCAAATAATTTATATAGTTGTATAAACAAACTACTATGCTAGCCTTGGTGGACAAGTAATCTATATCGTCAACTTCAATTTAAGCAGTTTACTGAGATTGAGGGCTAGAGGGAAATATTTTCTAGCATTCTCTCCACTTCTACTACTACTAAGCTAATGTTTGTTTACTCAGACAAAGAACGGTATGAAATAACTAGCGGCTTCTAGAGGAGTGAGTAAAAATGTGATTATAACTAAGATCACTATGCAATTATCAGATGATTGCTAGATTTAATAGTATCTATTAAAATTAAATACTTTTGAAAAAATAAAATTTCTTGTTTTCTTCAACTAGCAGCAGCAACCTAAGATTAAAGAAGATTTGTATCAGAGATCAGTTTGGAACGACATCTGAGTGTTTAAGGAGCTTTATTCATTGTGTTATTTTTAAGCTTAGAGGGCAAAATTTTAGTTTTTAGTACTGCTTCCACTTATAACCAGAAGTAAAAATAATTTTTAATTAATTAATCTTCATTTTTTTTTCCATATATAGTTATAGCTTATTCATGCGAAAGCCAAAACGTGAAATTGAAGAATATGCATATTTACGGACATTTTCCAAAGAAATGTGGTTTTGTGGATTAGGATGTCTATTTTTCATTTATATTTGTTTGGTAATAACATTGAAATTATTACCGCCACAGTATAAGGATTCATCGTTTAGTTTATGTGTGTTGAGTGTTTTATCAGGAATTTGTAATCAAGGTAAATACATTTTTATGAGATTGTAAATTCTTTACACGATCCAATAAATTTTGTAGTGTTATTTATTAACAGTCCATTGCTTTCGCTAACAGATTTATTTCCATCATGTGTTGTAGTACGTTCATAGTTTCATACGATTTTTTTGATTATTGTAGATTCTCTACATATTACCTAAGTATACTGGAGTATATACTAGAGCAAATAGGGAAGATGCAACAAAAATTTGTTATTTTACCCATCAAAATGTTATACTAGGTTCAATATCAAAGAAAATTCGAAAATTAAATTAAAATTGATTTAAACACGAATAAGTTATGAGCTCTTAAAGAATGTTTTGCATCTCTTACAAAAAAATTTTTAGATTATTTAATGTAATTTTTATTCACAATCAACTCATTTGGGCATACTAGCATTATTTCTAACAAATTTTAAGGGCAAGTGTACATAAGCTTATATGTAGTGCCATGGACATCGATAGGACCATTTACCGTAGAATGATATTTATTTATAATCACTGTGAAGATGAATAAGTATGATGTCATTCATGCTAATCTCCTTCTATCTACAATTAAGAATTTTGAACGTCCATATTTTTGGCATTTTTAGATTTTCCAAAAATAACTTTAAAATCATGTTCGTGAAGTAAAGGCGCTTCAAATGAACGGTTTTCGTACTTAAATGTAGGTTGGAAAAGTATCCAATAAATGGTAGAAATATTTTCCAGCCAATCTAGTCATTTCTTGAATATTGGAAACAATAAAATCAGTTATTTATTTATGGATTTAAAGGATGCATAAAAGCAGGCAGGGAAAATAACTTATACTTCGTAAATAATCAGTCACTTTGAAGATCCTTTCTCCATTGGAATCGAAATATCGTTCCAGCTAAATAAATTTAGTACCGTAGATATAATTTAAAAAATATCACTTGTTTTAGGAACTGAAATGAGATTATCAGCATTAAGTAGCCGTGGTGTTTTATTGATGGCATTAATATTTGGTTATTTAATATATACCGCATTTGCCGCTGTATTAATGTCAAACTTAGCTGTGGATCTTGTAGATTTCCCAATAACAACAGTGGGACATGTGCTTCGTTTAAAAACATATTCATTGTGTGTACGAACAAAAAGTGTTTTATATACACATGAAGTTTTCACAAAGTTGGTGAGTGAAAAAATAAGTATTCTAAGCGAATTTTCTCTTGCAGGAAAATGAGCTTTCGGTTTCGGTTTTTTTTTTAAATTGTTTTTAAAAAAATGTATATAAAATGTGATATAAAATCGATATTTAGTCTTTATACGATATAAGATTCGTTCTCGGAAATATATCCCTAAAAATCAAAGCAAATACTTAAATGGAGTTCAAACTTATAGAGTTTGAAAGGCTGGGTGTGTGCATGAGTATTCTGAAATTATTGTTTCGATTATCTCTAAAATACATACTGACGTGGAATTAATTCCAGAACTTTTCAGAAAAATCAGTCCAGTAGTTTTTTTCTTATATGAGAAACTAAAAAAAAAGACAAAAAACACCCATATTCATTACTATAAACAAATGATTGATTTTTAACCTCCTCGTTAAGATGTTCGTCGTGTGGACCTGATGGATCACACAAAGACCCACCTATTTCTGTTTTTAATATATTATTTTTTTCACATACACCTAATAGAAAATTTTAATTCGCTTACACACATCCTTCGAAATGTATTTTTTCACAAAATTCACGTATATCAAAATAAATTTTTTCAATCAAATTTTGTTTGGCTTCTGTTTATAGTTTCATAAACTATTATTTAAATTGCATATTCGAAACCAAAAAAATTTATTCGAAATAAATAAACGTCAACACAATAATAGAACATTTAAATAATAAAAATGAAATCTGACCAATTTACGTTTACAATACGCCATTTTGATCGTAATGATGCTAGTATATAATACAAAGCTGCGTACACACGTGCAACATTCGTTCGTAACGTAACGCCGTAGCAAAAATTTGAACCGTTTACGTGTTACAAGTTACGTGTTACGAGATCAATGGTTTGTAGATGTTGAGATGTTACGATGTTGCTATCTGTTGCATAGCGTTCCATCTGTTTACTAAGCAGAGTACCTTCACTTTATCTATTTGTTTATGTTCATAAATTTCAATAATATGTAATGTATTTTGTTCGTTCCACTCCATATCAAAATATTTAAAAACAATTAAAATAAAAATGAACAACGTTTTCGTCTTGTCTTTGCAAATGTTGCGTTATTGAGTCCACACTATTCGTAACCCCATCTAGCAACATCTTTTGATGCGATTCAAATTTACCGACAATTTGTGAGAGGCGATGTAACATGGTCGCGTATCAACTCTTGTAATGCGTTCATGTTCACACAAAGGTTGTTGATTTTCTTATAATAAATATGCCGATACATCGTGCGTATTTTGTAATGTTAATAATTACAAATAGTGTACCATACTTGCTCAACTATGTGTAAGTTATTTAAATCTCTACACTTGTTTAATTTATTTTTAAAATAGTTAAATCCTTGTAAGTATGTATACCGTCTATGATTCAAAAATTGAATGCGGAGACTATAGGATCAAAATGTAACACCTAAATAACATTTTATTACATTTCAACGAAAAAATTTATAACAGAAAAAAAAATGTATCAAATCATTTAATGGAAAAACATTATACAACAAGAGTTGATTAATTTTAATCAATATTTATTTAAAATAATGAGAGAAAGTAATTATTATATACAAGGGATTTAAAATCGAATTTTACAATATACCTATTGTTGTATATGTCCTAGTGAATGTATACCTAGATAGACAAGTTTAATATTACGTATAACAGTGGTTTTATCACCCACTCATACAACCTGTGCATAGAGTAGCGCTCTTTATTATATATGCAAATTGAAATTTATTAGACACTAACTCTCAATTTACAAGTTAACAACCTAATATAGTGTTCTCTAATTATTCAATATATTATTATGGTGTTTAAATGAAGATTATTTAATCTTATTCTCCTACAAAATGAAACAGAAATTAACGATTGTAATTCAATAAGTATAAATTTCTACTGGCACTGTAAAGTTAGCAGCTGTTATAAAATATTCATCAAGCTTTTTTGTGTTTAGTCCTACGGAAAAGACAAAATAAAGGGTTATGTTTTAAGAAGTATAAATGTCTATGTAAAAGAGGTCAGATGCATAATTTCTACCAAGCACCTAGGTATGTTGTAGTTCGTATCTCGTCCAACCAGCAATTGGAAGATCTTAAGTTCTATACTCAGCAGATGTCACTTTTGACGACTAGCAACATAATTTTTTTAGATTTTGATGATTTTCATGCAAATATTTACTGTCATTTTTTATACAAAAATTATTTTATAGAGTTTCTAGTAAAAGTTTTAAAGTGATAAAGAATGAAAGAAAAGCTAAATAACATGTATAAAAAAAAATTCAAAAAAATAGAACATAGAACATATACCAAAAAATTTTTATTATCTGTGTTCTCAAAGCTTCTTTGTTTAAAAATAAGCAATTTTCGGCTCTTACGAAAGCTGTAAGGTTTTATATAAACAATTATTTTTAAGTCAATCAATTAAAAAAAAAAAAATTTGTTTAAGTTCGAAAATAACCTGTATTTACATAAATACATTTCGATCTATTGCCCCAATTTCCTGGAAAAAAAATTTTTGTATTTTATAAATACGAATTTCGGCTATAAAGTATTCACCAACAGTATATATTAACTCCAAGAATTATAACGATTAGTTAATTCATACTGATAATGATTACTTTGTAGTTGAAATACGTAAAATACGGAAATTGAGACAAACAATCGAAATTTATTCGAAAATTCTAGAGTTCCCTTTAATAATATTCACATAAATTAAAATTTATTCAAGAAAATCTGTTCACTTACATATTTAGATCGATGAAAATAATGAAGTGTATGAACTATTACCAGAATGGAATGGTATTGTAAATGGACCTAGATGTATTGATATCAATGAACATGAAAAAATAGCGGATGTTATTTGTAATGAAAACGTAGTGATATTTGAACTTGTATCAGTAATGGCACACTTACGTTTTTATACAAAAAGTATTCCATGCAATTATTATAAAGTCTCCGTAGAATATTTTCCATTACCAAATCAAATTGTTTTCGGAAAATATTGGCCATATGGTAGACATATTAACACACTGTAAGTATTATATTTTAATATTTAATCAAACCTTGACAGATTGTAATTTAACTTCATATTTAATACATAAATTAGGTACAATCTATTTATACGATACAGTAAACTTTGGCATAATTCCTTTTCGCAAACTTAATGATTCAAATCAGCTATATTCAGTCTACTATTTATAAGTCAGTCTACAATTTATAGTCAGTCTACAGTCAGTCTACTAGAAATAACGCCTATGAAAAAAATTTTTTATCCTCGTGCTCATATTTCGTCTTCAAGTATATAGCTTTCAAAATATATAAGCTTTAATGGTGAGAGAAAGTACATTCGCTACATAGAGTACCATGTTCGAAAACGGAAATTAATTTGTTTTAGAAAAATGTTAATTTAAATAAAAAAATTAATTTTTCCTGTACTGTTCGTAATGTTCGGAACAATCATAGATAGATACCGAGAAATAGAATGCAAAATTGCTGTTATACCATAGACCTCATTTCGTTCGGTCAATTAAGACATTCAATCTCCATCAACACTTTTTTGAATGGCTCAAGATTATCAAGGTTAAAGCAGATCCAATAGTAACCACGATAATATAGTTTTTTTCAAGTTTTATCAATGTTTTTAGATTCCAGTGTAGTGTATACTTAATACTAATTTTCTTATTTTTGTAGAATTAATCGCATCCGTACCAGTGGAATTCTAACGCGTCTAGTTCACTTGTGGTTAAAACATCGTGATGATAACAACGAAGAACAACAAACAACATATACAAAAATTGGCTTAGCACGTATACTTACCATATTTAAATCGTACATGTTTGTTTTTGTCTTATGTATTTTTATACTAATTATTGAAATCTTAATATTTAAAATTAATGAGGCAAAAACGAATCATCATAAAAATAAAATCAAGTTTCGAAATTACATTAACTAAATATTATTTCATATTATAGACACGAAATATACAAGGATATATTAAAGATAGTCTCAAGTTTGTTGTGCTTAAAAATATTGAAGATAGCAAAAACATTTTTGTATGTATTTTGTCCGATTGCTTTTTTATCTGTCCATTCATTCATCATCACAATAATTGAAAAATGCTTGAAAAAGCGAGTTTGAATTTGTATAACATGTTAAGAATTCAATAGCTAATTTTACGCAAACAAAATCAGACATAATAAGTTTTTAAAATTCTAATAGAAAATAGAAAAAATTATACACAATACAAATATTTATTGAAGAATAAAACTTCGTGTAAAAAGTTTTCATCTTCCTTTTTGAAAAATATTTTTTTAAAACTTCATTTGACCTAAAATCATTTAACTTCAAAGTAATATCATTATCTGAACCGAAATTAGGACATATAGTAAAATAGTAAAAACTTCATAATATGTGAGTGTAATCTGTGTATTTTAATAATGTGTTAGGTAAATAATATTTAATTAAAAAATTTGCACTCAAGCATACGCCATGTATTTGAACTTTTAACGATGATTTAAGGGTTTATTGTTAATTAAATTATTAACATGAAACGAAAATTGTTTTTTTTTTTTACCCTCAATTATCATAATTATCTTTTTTTTTTTTTGCCGAATAGTATTTTTATTATATATATAAAAAATACAAACAAATGAATTCGGTGTAGATGAATTCTAATCTACCTATAAAGGTTTTCAATTCCAAAATATTTTACGTTTTTCAAATTTCAATGTTTCGGCTTTAACAATGCAATCATTTATACAGCATTACGTAATATGCTTTGATTGAAACATAGTTCTTAAGTGATGACCTATATTAAACATTGGAACTTCCATCTAAATATCACTATTAAGTTTTAAAGCTTTAAAGGATGAGTATTCTAAGTAAAGACTTCAATATAACCATTTAATAATAAAAATTTTCAAATTAGTTGATCTTATCTTCTACCAAGATGGATGATTCCATGTGTATTATAATTCATATAACAATCTAAATGAATTTCTATTTCTGTTTCATATCAAATATGAATGAATTGAAGCAAAATGTAACCAAAATACAGATATAATCTGACCAATGTAGATGAAATATAATTTTATATCAAATACCATCATATAAAATGGTATGTTATGAACTCGACCAATGATATCTATCTTCTAACATCATCAAAATAATATTATGATGACATAGCTTTGCTCTTACATTATACGAATCGTTTCTGTCTGTTGTCTTCACATAATCTTTAACAACAGTATATATATAACCTCTATCTATATTCGTTAAATAAAATTCGAGAAATATCTAAAAACGTGGAGAGCATTTAGATATTTTTAGCTTATATGGTAAAATTAATTAACTAAAAAATAAAGTTCATTATCTTAGGTATAATTAAAACAAAATTCACTGTAACTTTTAATTAGGGAGGTATGGAAATGGGAATATACTTGTATTACAATATGATCAAACTACAATCGGAGATCTTAACAATCGAAATATAATCCCCCTTTTAAAAGCATTTTGCTCATGGACGACTGAATTGGAGAAAATTTTTTAGATGTAAAATTAAAGACTCGCTGTTTTGTCTAGTTGCGATCAAAATATTCTTGCAAGTTATTGATTTTTTATTCGAAATACTCAGAAAGTTATAACGGTATCGTTAAAAAAGCCTATAAAGGAGATCTTGCTATGCATATACCGTCTTCCACTATAAACTAGCATAGTATAAGACCTGCCGCATATTGCGGCTCAAGTGGCACAGCAAGACGCGACATGGCACAGCGGGATTTTTTGTAACACACAAAAATGAATGAGTCTACTAATTATAAACTAATAAATAAAAAGAAAAGACAAAATAAACAAATACATGTGTCTACTGGGCAGGAGAACTATGAGGCAATATGTCACACGCGCCGCCATATGTGCCAAGCCTTAGAGTAACAAAAAGCTTAGCAAATATTGAAATTCATTTATTTAACCGTAAAACTTGCTTTAATAAATTTTGTAATAGAACCTCATTATTTTAGATACAATTTTAAACTATGTATATAGAAGTTGTATGGTGTTCACATAACATTTTTACGTATTCCATCCGCAAACAATTACTACATCTTTTCCACACACAAATATAAATTGAAGATCACACATATTGCATTTGTTTTCTGTGCAAATGTTTTTTATATGAATCCTATTACTAAATATCAAAATATTATTGTATGAGAGACTTTCTTCTTAATCAATTAAATTTTATGGTTGGGCATAAAGTTTCATCTAACATATTTTATTTTGGTATATGTACAAATCTATGTTAAAAAATTGAACGTATCTGTTTTACTTGCCAAACAGCCTCTTAAAATTTTTTCTGTTTACCTCGAATGGTTTTTTTTTTAATTTTTGCAATGTAAGTTATAATCTTTACACTTCGAAAAAGCTGGAATCAGTTACTAATAAAAATAAATTTTAAAAAGATTTGTGGAGCATTACACTGATTTTCTTGAAAGCATTTTCTTATGCTTTAGGTGAGCAGAATATTATTATTATAATGAATATAATATGATCGACTGATCTCTCGTTTTGATGCACCTCCCCTAGATATGCCTTTCGCGTGCTTTGTACGCCTTGCCAACCCGCGTACAGCTTAGTTTGTTTGGATCTTTTTGATACAGATAGTTTTGAATTGATTCAATTTTTCTTTTATCGCATGTCCTACAAATAAACAACAATGTAAAACACACATTTTCCAAATAGGTGGTTTTATAATAATAGTTTACATGTTTGTTATTATTATTATGTACAGTTTATGCTATTTTTACTGTAATTGTTTTATGCTACAATTACAGTAATTTGAGTTATTTTATAATACATTTATTTTTGTATATGTTTGTTATAGTCTCATACTTAAAAATGTAATTTTTCTTATAAATGAAAATAAATCATTGTATTCCTCAGTAAAATAGAATCGATATTATATTTAAAAATTAAGAATATATTCAAGAAATGTCTCTAATTAATATAAATCCAATACGAACTGAATTTAATGTTCATTGTAGGACGAACGAAAACGATTAAACTAGAGTAACTATTATCATTTCTCAAAATTTTTGTTTCCACTTATTAATCCCATTTGGGTAATATTTTCTGAAATTAAGTTTCCAATCAATGATTCCAAAAATTATAATATTAGAACTTGAAAAATTGCCATATTTGAAAGTTTTTTGTTTTTACAAAACCTATGAACTCAAAGAGTATATTTATACAGTCTACGTATGTACCAAATTTTTTATTCTGCATACGTTATTTTGTACGGTTTTTTAACATTTTAAAGTTGTTCTAGAAGTTTTTTTCTATCAAATAATTAGTTTCTAGTTTCTATAATTTGAAGAAAAAAAATGATTTCCTGGAAAATTAGGCTTTCAAAGGCTAACATACATGCAAGTCAAATACAAATGCCTTCTTTTATAACGTCCTGGCAGGTAGGTAATAAAAAACATTTATACAATGTTTTATTAATACAGTATATTTGTTTATTATTTTAAAACAAAACTAAGGTAGATAAAAATTAATTTCTATTTATTCAACCAGTTAGTAAAATTAAAAGTAAAATGTAAAAGTAAAAATATCACGTTCGTAGACTTTAAGAACCAAATGTTACTCTATAACACATCCTATATATCTATGCATACAGAAATCGTATACAATTGTAAGTTTAATTAACTTGTAGAATGTGTTAGATTAAAAGATTAATGAAACTGAGCTTCTTCATCTTATATAAACACACAACACAAACACAGATGACGCAGACAGACTGACTACCAATTGAAACCATCTCTGATATTTCATTATTATTTTAATCTTTGTGAATATAATAAATGAATATTGCACACTAAACGAATTGTATATGTAATGATTTCCTGAAAATGTCTTAAGAATTTCTTGAATTTTCTTTAGTACATTAAATATATTCAATAGTTTGTGTAATATAATGTAGAAATTATAGGTATTAAAAGCCAAGTAATTAAAAAGACCTGTTCATTCAAAGACTCTTTAGTTAATATCTATCTATCTACTCCCTCCTCATTTAAGACCACTTAAATCTTTTTTTAACAATTAATTTAAAATTATAGTGCGTTTTTCCTCATTCCGTTTTCTATGAATGAGATTGTTTCATAAACACAGGCAAAAATATACGTCAATAAGTAATAATTTTCGAGATATTGCATGAAATGCAACCTATAAATTGGTCTCGGGACCGAATTTTTAACAATATCTCAAAAACTACTAATCTAATCGTAAAATAGATTTTGAATTAGTATATCTAATCTTAATTAGATCTTGAATGTTGACTTTTGTCGTAAAACTTTTTTTTTAATGATTGGAAATTGTTTTAACTTGGGGTGTGTGTTTTGTGATTGTATAAGAAACCTCAAAAAACCGACGAAAAGTTCAAAATTTTTTTTCGTTATTTATAGGTTTTCTTGGATAATTTCAATCTGAAAAATTCAAAAAAAACATTTATTTTACGATCGGTCGATTAGTTTTTAAGGTATTATATGAAATACATCCGCTAAATCGGCCTCTAGATCGAAGTTATGCAGATATCTCAAAAACTAAACATCCGATCGTTAAATAGATGTTATTTTTGAAATCTGCGGGTCAAAATTACCCTAGAATATGTATTTCATCCAAATCGGGGGCAAAAAATTTTTTCTAATTTTTTCGATTTTTTCAGAGGGGTACCCCTTTAAAAAATTGCGAAAATTCGGAACAAATTTTTTTCTCCGATCTCGAGAAAAAACCATGTTTATAAGTGTATTTTGACCCGTAGATTTCAAAAATAACATCTATTAAACGATCAGATGCTTAGTTTTTGAGATATCTGCATAATTCCGATCTAGAGGCCGATTTAGCGGATGTATTTCATATAATATCTTAAAAACTAGTCGACCGATCGTAAAATAAATGTAATTTTTGAATTTTGCAGATTTAAATTATCCAAGAAAACCAATATATAACGAAAAAAAAATTTTGAACTTTTCGACCGTTTTTTAAGGTTTCTTATACAATCACAAAACACACCCCAAGTTAAAACAATCATTAAAAAAAAAGTTTTACGACAAAAGTCAACATTCAAGGTCTAATTAAGATTAGATATACTAAATCTTATTAAATTGTCTGCAAGCATAAGGGGAGAAGTACGTACTTTAAGGTTGAAAAGCGACAAAAAAAAAAACAATATTAAAAAAATAATACCGCCTTTACAGCAAATGCTAAATAAACCGACGGATTGCTAGAATCTGTTAAAGTAAAATTCTGGCTGACTTATTTTTAATTAAAAAAAAGACAGCTCCCTGAAATATTAAACTAAACAACTTTTGTTTGAAACAATGTTTCGTAAACAATTTAGATACGCCAAAATTCCAGCTCAAATTAAGGTAATAATTAAGTACATATAATACATATTAAGTACATATAATACACATTATTATATGTATGCAAAATATATTATTATATGCATTTATAATTGCATGGACTGCGGATTTCGGGTATTTTATCAATAATTATTATAAACATAGTTCAAACATTGATATTGAATCATATGTTGAGTTTATAAACAATTAACACGGTTAGTTATTCGGGATAATATAAATAAATTGAACATCGTTTACTACTGCAAAAATCATTTGAAACTATTTATAATAATACTATATTAGATTAAAATAAATATTTACTCCTGGTAAAAATTATAATAAATATTTAACAAAAATATTTAAAAAATAATAATAATTCAATATTTTATATTATTATATTTTAACGATTAAACTGTTTTTGTATTTTGTTTTTGTTTTAATAGAGTTTAAGATATTATTATAATTTCATATTTTCAATATAATTAATAAATAAAACAGTAAAATCAAAGCAAAATTGACTGGGTTCAAATTAAAATACTGTAAAGTGTTTATTATTTTATTACAATAATAATGACAATAACACGAATGTAGTATAATATAAAGTTTACCTAATTATGTAATAATTCACTTTGATTATGCAAGTTTGTAAATTATAACTGTTTTATTATAAGGTATTATTATTATTATTATTATAAAATAATTTCTCTCTTCTTTTTCAAGTTCAATATTATATAAGGTCAATAAACCTATTTCATCCATAAAATAATACACAATATTCATTTATAAATCCAAGTGAATGAAGTCAGTAATGGTAGGTGTAATACAGGTGATTCAAAATAGGTATTTAAACACCATAGTCATAATACTCGTAGGCATATGTTGTTATTTATAAATATTTGGTCTAACTACGATCCACATGAAAAATTTACGTAATTCAAAGATACGATTTGTGTCGAATAAAATCGTGGGATCAATATTTTTTTCTATTCTGGAGATAATTGATACGAAATCTGCATTGTCTTTTCTGACTTCGTTAGAAAAAATAATATACAAAAGTTTAGGACGTGTATGGCTGATTCCTGACAGAACGTGGTTACCGAATCCAGCATACTATGACTTCAGAAATTTACTATCTTACAGAAAAATGAGTACTCTGGTCACACACGAGCTCATAGTCTGTCTCCAATTAAATTTACACCTGGTGAAATTGTCACCAAAGTATAAAGACAATTAACTATTTTGTATTGACATTGCCGTAAAAATACGTTTTGAAATTACAAACATCATCTACCTAAGTATGATCTTTTGTTCTTTATCTAAAGTCAAAAGAGTTTATTCGCAGCTTGTAAAACTCTATTTAAATAATCCTGTATAATGTTTGGTTTGATATTTTATTATATAAAAATCAACTTTGTTTCTAATGTTATAAAACTACTCTAAATACTTATTACTGGTATGTACCTAACTGTTTGAATGACATTACAGTACTTATCTTTCATACGATGTGTTACATAAGATATTTAATAACATTTTGTGAGCTAACCTTCTTAAGATAATATAATTTTAGCTTACTAGAGAAACTGCATTTGAATTCCATATCAAAATGACAACTGATTCGTTGAAGGTGTTCCGAATTTGTATATCAAATGACTAAAATGTTAATTCTTGGTTTTATTAAGTTATGGTAGATCCATATAATAATAGGTGGTCAAATAAAAGTAAAACATTTAAGAGACCAATAAAAAATTTTGAAATCCTTATCAATAAAATTTTCAGAGAATTTAATGGAATTTTAAAAGTGGTGTTTGGTGTTTTGTTCTACCGTAAAAATATTATACGAATGTAAAATACAATAATAAAAACTTTTTAAACAAAGTTTTAGCAAAGTTAAAAATTATATCACTAAATGAAAACAAAAAATACTTTCTTTCAAATAAAGGAAGCATAAATAAATGTCAATGTTCAGAAATGTAAAAGTTAAAAAAAACAAAATAAAAAACTTTATGTTTTTATTACAATTAGACCAGTTTTCATACTTCGTTGGTAAAAAAAAAAAAAATGTTTCATTCTTGAAGAATGATTTTTGAAGAGAGAATTATCATCTAACGGTATCATATTGCGTAGGAGATTTTATTTATTGTATATATTTTAACGGTTAACGGTTTTTTTATTAATTTATTGTATTTTATATAAATGTATTTCAAATAGGTAATAAAATTACAGAGAGAGAAAAATAGTTAGTTTTTCTTTTTTACTAAGTTAAGTAATATACCCTGATTGATGAATTTCATTTCAATTTACTTCTTAAAACTGAAATACATATATATATATTAAAAGTTTTATATACACATTTCGCCTCGTGTGAATTCGTTTCATATAGACAAAAAGTAGTAGTAATTTATCCAAAATAATAAATAGGACAAAATCTATATGACAAAATAAATTATGTATAAGCTTGAAAATAAATAGGTATATTTTAAATGTCAGTAGTATTAAGTATAACATTTAATGATGATCATTTTCCAGTGAATTTATTACTATTAAGTAGATTATTTGGAGATATCCTTATCCGTTTTTAATCATCGTAGAAGGAACATCTTATTTAATGGTCCATAAAATTATATAAATTTGATATATATATCGCAGTCAGTAATATTCATTATATAATTATTTGACAATAAAAAATACTCGTTGAGAAATCAATCGTACACGCTTTGTAAATTTCTATCATATAGCATTTTTCAGTTGCAATAAAAATTACAGCTACTGCCAATCCACAGAATTTCGAGTATATAGCATGGTTCATGGGTTAAGGAGGAAAATAACGTTACACATTATATATGGCTAGAGAAATTAATTCATGAAAATTATCCGATTTTTATTCGCATTCAGTTCAAATAACCAGTTTTCAAAAAATAAATTTCCAGTACTTTATGTATCATTTTACTTGTTGTATTATCAGTCCTCATCAATTTGCATAACATTTTATATATTTTTATTGTAAAATATATTTTTTGTGGATATTTATTATTGTGTCATGTAGCAGTTTTAAAATTTCTAAGCCTATTTTATTTTTTATCTTGAATTTTATAAAATATTTAATTTTAATTGGGGTAATATTTTTCTGTTTTTTTAAGAATCCATTTATAACAAAAGATTTATTATTTAATTATTTATTTTATAAAATTTTAAATTGAATCAATTACGAAGAATTTATATTTAAGGTCCTATTAATTATTTTCCATCTCCTCTAGACAAAAAAAGTCAATATTACACAAGCTACGTCCCTACGAAAGAGGAAAGTATTATTATTATTTAAAGTATAATATTTCCCTGTGCCTAATATTCATGTTTACCTTACGATGTTATCTCATGTTAAATAAAATATTTTTAAATAATTACAGTTTATCTTATTCCTATTTTTAGAAAGAAGACATCTGGCATTGTAAAGAAAATAATATTATTCAAAATAGGATTTAAATAGGTAACGAGAGAATATCCATGTTAACCTTCATTATTTAAAGTATTTATATTATATTCAATAGCAATTATTACATAAACAGATTCATTGCTTATATAAGATAAACTATATTGATGCCATTTGCATTCCAAAAACAGATATGTAAATTTACTTTCATGTCAATTTATTTCTGTAGATGACATTAAAATCTGTTTAAATTATAAATGTACAAAATTATTTGATAACACTGACTTAAATCATTTGTTATCTGTATGAAACAAAATTTGATCTTTTTCAAATTTCGATGAAGAATGTTGGTTTCTATCAATAGAAAGTTTCTGAAAGAGTGAGAAAGTAAAGATTAAAAGATTATTCTTAATTTTTTAATAGTCAATGAATAAATGGTTAATTGGTTCAATGAATAAATGAACTTCTACAGTGGACCCCTGGTAATCCGACAAACAGTTTGCAGGGCAGTGAGTTTGCAGGCCGGATTAGAGAATTTGTCGGATTATAGAGTACTGCATAAGACCCCCTATAGTCCGAAATTTTTTACGAAAGAGTACCTTGTAATCCGACAAATTACAGATCCAATGAACCAATAAAAATTATTCCTAAAATAAAAATAACAAACATAAAAATATAAATATAAAAAAAAAAATTGTTGGATGATGACAATTTACTAGTAAATTGTGTGGTTTTATCTATTGTTGTGGACACTAGATAGTACTTATGATGGAAAAGGTGAATAAACTTCAATAGTTGTGTTCGCTGCCATGTCAGTTCATTGGAATAACAAACAACAAACATTGGTTAAATAACTGTGTTTTCATCCAACATACACTAATATTATATACCGTGATCCAACAAAAACAAAAAAGTAAAAATCATTGTAGATATACAACACGGGAAAGTAATTTACATATTCTTGTAGGTATTACTAGATTACTCCATAGAGAAATAGCTTTCGAATCCACTTTCAGCTTTCTGTAAAAACTTCTTGTATATAGTATAAAGTTTAAAATTGGATTCGTCAATTTTCTTTTTTTAGAAATGAACTCTATATTTAGTTTATACTAAATAATATCTCACTGAAAGAATAAATTTAGTTTACGAGTTATTTGACTTAATTAAACACATGATTGGATTTTGCTTGATGTTCGTCACACACGACAAATGACAAAGCTTAATGGACAAGATAATACCATCTTATCTAGGCATACTGTCGGTGCTTAGAAACCCTGTAGTAAGGTATGATGTCATCATATATGATTTTGAGCATTGCTATTATACAATATTGATGACATTATACCTTACCGCTTCGTAGCAACATCCTGTATTGAAACATATACCTACATTCAAAATAATTTATGGAATAATCTGACGTTTGACTGAGTTTTAAGGTATAACAATACCTTATTATTACCCATATGTGTTTATTCAACAAATTTCAAAAGAAAGTTGTTTGTTTCAAAGAAATAATGGTTTGTATTTGAACTTTTCTTCGATCATTTATAGTTTAAGAGTTGGGTCAAGGATCCATTGAACCCAATGGATTTTGCGATGACGCACGGACGGATGGGCGGACAATCGGAAATTAACTAACCGCACAAAATTTTGTTGTGCGGTTAATAATAGATAGCGTTACAAACTTTAGACTAAAAGCAATATACTCTGACATATTATGTATGTCGAGTATAAAAACCATTGACATAATTAGAACATATCAGCAAATCATTTACTTGAACTTCCTGTACACTTATTCGTTTGTATAGACATTCGTTATAAATTATAATATTGAATATTATGAACAAACATAAAACACACCATTCGTCTGTTTGTTTGTTTGTTGTCTATTTAACTATGTGTTTGTTGTGGTATATCATGAAGTGTGTGGTGTATCATGATATCACGATTTTATAATATTTATACATTTAATTATAATAAATTACAAAACATTTATACCATAAGCACATTGCATTTCAATATCCCTTGAATTATAGCACAGATTTGTATTATTATGTTCAGCATATGTATTGTTAATGTATTGTGTAACTGCAAGTACATAAAAATTGAACATAATCACAAAGGTATTTCGGTAAGTGCAGTATTTATACTTTCCTATTATCTATCAAATTGCTATCTACATCAATCAATCAGCCTCGATTAGTCTTATAAAAATATATTTGTACTGTGAGGCAATTATGGATAATTTATTCTTCTTAGATATTTTTCTTTATGTCTAGATTGGCAAGTACATAAAATTGAACACATTCCATGAAAATGATAATTATCTATGTGAAATTTACTTATTTATAGTGTAGCAACTACGATATATCTTTTTAAATATGTAAGAATTAAGATTTTTCCTGGCTGAACGATGGCTACGAGTACAGTCGCAAAGCAAACAGTCGCGCCTCTATTTGTTTGTATCTGCTCGCCATATTCGAAAACATATTCGATTCCAAATCGTGTTTTTTAAGAAAATTTACAAACAAAATTTAAGAAAATTACCGAATCTGCATTTTGTGCCCTAACTTTTATTTCGTAAAACTGATATTATTTAATATATACTCACGTATAAAATAACTTCTTGATTGCGGACATTTTGCAATAAAATTTATTTAAAATACATTGTAGAACAGTTGAATTTTTGAAAATAGAGAAATATTTTGGCCGATTTACATGTTATACCTAATCCTGTAGACATTGAGGTCAAAATGACTGACACTTGATCGAAATAGTTTAAAAATGGGTTCACTTTATTCTTAAAAAAATATTTATCTTACAAAAAAAACTTATGTAATTAAACCACAACAAGTTTCAAGTCGCTTTGACTTAGGTTTGTGATTTCTATTTATCAATTTCGTAATCTGCTTCAACGATTTGGATGACTTTAAGTATTCAGATAGTATTTAATCGAAAGATTAAAAAATAAATTCGTTATATATTCTTTACATTCTATAACCAGAATACAATTTTAAAATAGTATAAAAATATAGTGATAATTTGTATCCAGAAGATCCAAGACGTTCTTAACACATACCCTATATTTCTTGTAAAAAAACAGCAATTGTTTTTGTAAATTAACTAAGTTATTGCTTAGCGAATTTGCTAAGATGATATTTTGATAAAACTCGATAACAATGATAATAATTGTCTAACAATCATAACAACATTTCTATCATATTGTATTCATTAAATTTCATGTATTGTGTATTCAAAATTAGTCACAAATCATTTTATATTAATTCCATTTTATTGAACACTAATGGTGAGTTTACATACAGATAATATTCTTGATTCGATAAATTCGTAATTCAAATCATGTCGTTGTGTTTTATGTTTTTTGATACGTATAATGGCATTAAACATGTGATATTTATGATTCTAAGTATTATTTACCATATCGTTACAATCGTTATGTGTATTCGTTTCATAATCATTAGATTCACAGTCCTTAGAATATCAAATTCAATGGATCCGTTAAAATTTTTTATTTATCTTTAACGCATTCTGTAGACATCAAGAAAAACAATTATTTTGACGTGATTTTATGAAAGAATATGACAAATTATATCTTTTTGGATTACAATACTATCGAAGAAAAACATACTTTAATAAATCAATTATTATTAGAACTATTTAAATTGTTATTTAACTAGTGAAGATAAAAAATAACAATAAAAAATATCAATGTTTGAACTACCTAAAATAATTAGCAATCATAATTAAATGTGTTTAATAAACAAAAATATTGTAATCACATTGAACCATCTTGATTCAAATAATATATAATTTCGAATAATAATGAGTAAATATAAACTAAATCCACAAAATATAACAATCATATTTCATTTGAAAGCCTCTGGTTTTAATTTAAGTACACAGTAAATACACTAATATCACACAATCAATAATCGGATTTCGAACCTTTTCTGATTTCCTAAAGTTTAAATATGATTTTGTAATCTCCTCTGAATTGTACCGTTTATATTATTGAAATTATTTGTATAAAAATCATAAATTATTTTAATTAAAATAGGAAATAATTTTTCAAAATCAAATATATCACATGCATAATAAATTATTTTGAAGTAAATATTTCATAAATAAATTAAAAAAACGTGGTTAAAGTGTATATTTGATTAAATGGAAATGTCAGAAAGTTTTATTAAACTCATAATATGTTGAGCAGGTAAATACATTTGGCACGTCGTACAATGGTGAAGCATTTATTTAATGAAAGTTGAAAATCTCGATTTATATGTAAACGGCTTGTAGTTTATTTTCAAATGTACGGAAAAAAGTTCCTCTATTCGTACATAGAGTTTTGAATACTTTCGACAAGATAGAAAAATATAGCTTTGATTTAATTGTAACATGTAAGATAATTATTTATTAAATTAATCATAATTATTCTCTGTCGGACTAGTGAACTACGATCCTTCTCATTAATTTGATGAAGTCTTTAGAACAATTTTTTCAAAAGTAAGTGCTGAAAAGTATAGGAAACTTTTAACAATGTGTTTTTCAATTTTCTAAAAGATTCTGAGAAAACTTATTTTATTGGAAACGGTCTTAAGTTCTATAGAAGGTCAGTTTGTGTAAGAAATTGAGTATAATGATATTATCATCGATAAATTCGTACTAGCTACAGCAAGAAAAAGAAACTATTGAAACTAATTCTTTGATTTTGAAAACCAATGATTTAAAATTTAATATTTTAATAATCACTTTCGTAATGTCAAAAAGATGCTATATCGGATCGGGCCTAGGGCGGCACTAAGCCTTAATTCACCTCTATTTGGATTTGGTAGTAATTATATTTTCGTAAATATACTTTAAATAATTTCTGCCTGAGTAAATAAAAATTTCTTACTTACAGCTTGCCAAATTTTGTACATAATAAATTTGCGCCTTACCTGTAACAAAAAAGAATTTTATCAATCAATAATTTTGAGACAAAAAATTTTTTTTGAATAGTTTCTTTTATTTTAAAACATCATTTTAGAGGCTTAATTAAGTCACACTACCAGGTCAAGTGATTGATGACTTCGCGTTTAGACTAAAAAGTTTATTTTCACAAATTTGTCAGCTGCTTCAAGTATTTACTAAAAATTATCTTCTAGCTCTTAAACTAATACAAATGTTCCTTAGATATACAGTAGTTACCATGGTAACAAACAGTGTTGAAATTTGTTGAAGTACAAAATAAACGTATAAATATGGTTTTTATGCCACTGTAATAACAGTAGAATGTAGTATGGTTTATACAGGGAAAACTACGGTTTTCACACCAAAAACGTATGAATGACTTTATGTTTGTCGGCAGTTGTTTGCTAAATGTCACACTCAAATGAATAAAATTCCCGTTGTTTTGGTGTACCTATCTCTTCGTCATCATACGGTTTTGATATGAAAACTTTATCGTAAACTTATGTGTTGGACAATAAAATTCTGATTCAGGTAATGATGCATGTGAAAAATTTTCCATTATTAAGTTATAATAATTATAATTAGTACTTGTGGTTCTAGCTAAATAACAACTATCATTTTAGAAAAATGATTCGAGGGAATGCCCTAATAGTTCTAACAGAAAATGTTTTAGTTGATTATAGACCCTAGCAACCGCACTTTTCTTAGAAAGAAGTTATTGAAGGAGACCAAGACTGGAATATTTTTAAGGTTTTGTATTCAAAAAAGCTGAAAGTTCTTAAATGCGCACGAACACACACATAATTTCGGGAAGTTGCTTTTGCCTTTGTCTACTAAGCAAAAACAAAAAGAATTAAATCATATTTTTTGAATACTTTAAATCATTCCAACACTATTCTCTTCCTTCACGCTAGACAGTAACGTGTCTACAATCATCATAGCATTATACATTTTATTTGATGTAAAACAGAAACAAAAATGTATGCGATAAAATTTTAACACAAAACTGTGTTTGTTGAACCTTTTGCTGGTGTATGGAGATACTGGATAGCATCGCGTCGTGTCGCGCATACAATATATATATAATATGTTATCAAAGGTGTGGTTCATTTAAGTTTCCATATGGTTTGTTGTAGATTGTTACAAATTATAATCTATGTACACATTATTTTGAAATATTTTTTACAATATTATATGCAGTTTTGTAGTTTACAATAATCGTAAAGTCTTATATAATATTTATAAATATTTTCAAATGAATTACGGAATACATATTAATATAACAAAAAGCGGGTATAGTGGAACTTAATGCACTCCATTGGGTCAGTGAAAGATACTGATCTAATGTAAATGATACTGAGAGTAAAATACTCCATCGATATATTCACATTTAACTTAAATTAAGACACAATTGGTTCCATATTGGAAATGGGTTTTTGATCAAATATATCTCTAATATGTACTCAAAGTCTTGAGTACTCACTCAGACAATTAAAATTACAATAGCACGTTCAACGTCTCATCGAAATTCGAATAGCATAATTAGCTTTATTCAAATGACCTAAACAATATTAATTTTTCATACGAAATTTTTTCATTTTTGTTGCAATATAATTAACTAAGCAGATGGCTAAATTCAAGCACAACGTTTGCCAATAATTTATATTAAACAATGCAATATCAATGATTGGAATGGGCCCCAAGGGAGTGAATATAATTACCACTTAATTCGAAGAATAATTACCCATATATTGTTGTGCAAAAATTACCCATATATTGTTGTGCAAAGGAGGTTTAAAAACTTGTGGAACTAAAGACATACTCCAAAAATTTCTAATCTTATTCTTCAAATTTTACAAAGTAAAACTCCGTGACTATATACACATGCTTGAACACGGGGTTCAAATTACAAGTCCAGACAGCCTAGTTTCATTTTAAGAACGTGGATTTTTCTTGTAAAAATAAGAGCTTTTAAAGTGAATATTTTATTGAGGTATCGAGAAATTTTGTTAACTTGAAATTACCATTTGCGTCTAAAGAAAATAAATATGGAATTGAAAATAGCGAAATAGTAAAATGAAAGCAAAGCTAAAAATTAATAAAATTTATCATCTTAAATACGTCTGTGAATTATTAATGCACAATAAAATCTTTTGCATACAAGACATACATAATTTAAAAATAGAATTGTGAAACAGTAATACGTCCCTTAGATAAACCCACATTATTGCTTGTCATATTTTTCATATTTTACAGATTTTAAATACATTTATTATTCTATATTATGTACAAATTTATATTCTATCTTTTGTAATTCAATAAATGCATAGGGTACTATAGATTATAAAATATAGTTATAAAAATATTGTAGAAACGTTCACGAATGATTTGAGTTGTGTTCTGTGATACCACAGTTTGTAATGCGACAGATATATCAATATTATTTCGGTATAATTATATTCTGACTATATCAGACGATCCATAAATTTGTAATTTGGAGCCCAGTAAGCGATAAACCACATTAAAAGCAACACGTCTTCTCACCTTATCGGATGAAGAAAAAAACTTTGGGGTCACACATCCCTTGATTTATATATTCCTTACAATGTAGACTTCAACATATTGCAAGAGCGAGGAACATTTTTTTTTTTTAATTTGTTAAGGAATCGAAAATTATATACCATAAATTAACTGAAAAATTAATTTTTTTTTAATTATGAATGTTATTAATATATATGTTTTAAAAGTAATTGACCTCTTTCATTTAAAAACCGCTAGTTTGGAATGTTCGTACATTGAAACTTTCATACATTGTCGGTTATCTATAATCATAACTCCTTAAGGTTTGCTAAAAATAGATAATAAAGGTAATATATACTTAGGACTTCAAAATTTAGTGCAAAATTTCTTGAGTAACTGTATATACCTTATAATGTTGTTGAGTCAGTCAAACAGTTGTTTTATTAGAAGCTAAGTTTCATGTGTATTACTAAGGTTCTTTCCTTTAAAACTGCTACGCGGTTAGATTAGCTGTATAATATTAGTTTCGGATTAAACGAGGTCTTCCGTGGGCTACAAAACTCATTTTTGAAATATATTATATTATTTATTTGGCCATTTATCGCATAACATCGTATTGTATTTTATACACACTTATTGAAATTTTCGCACAGGGTTCTGACTCATTTCAGTACTTTCAAACCAAAATTATAACATAAAACAAAAATGATCAGATTATAGTTAAAGGTTAGAAATGCTTGTCTAGGAACGAACAATTTTCAAATAAATACCTTCCAATTAATACTAACATATCAGCAAGTGTAAATAAATTTTGAAGTAATCACCATGTATACTATAAACATGAAACAAGAAGGATGATAATATTAAAATAGAAAGATAAAATGATATAATGTAAATGAAAATGACTATCATATAACATTAAGTTATCTATTATTAGAGAAATTTTAAGGAAAATCATCCATAGGTATTGTATTGATGATTTCAAATGACATAAATGGGGGAAATATTAAAAAATGAAATTTAGTTCACTGATAGGCAATTTAAGAAATAGAAAAACAATTTTGAATTTCTCAATTGTTATTAGTAAAATTTAAATAAACTAACACATAGAAATTGGGGTAATTTGGTACAAAAAAAATAAAAAATTTGATATATTCTAGATATAAAAAGTGAGATTAAGTTGGAGAATGAGCAAATGGGTCCATTGGGTCCAATAAACCCAATGTTCAAACCATAAGAAACAGAAAATAATTTAAAAAAAAAAAAAATTTTTTTTAAACCAAAAACTTTTGTTTAAAAGATTTATACGTTTAAATTCGCCAAAATTACTGGATATTTGGAATAATTTATGATTGCTAATGATTAAAAATAATTCAAACAATGATACGGATTCATATGTCGAATATTTAAACAATTAACTCTGTTAGTTGTTACTTGTTTTATATAATTTTTGGAATATCTCAATCAGTGAAAATTCTTTTTACACTTATTCTAATGGCTTAATTCACTTAGTTTACGTAGACTCTGCATTAAACATTTTATATATGATTAAATCCAAGTCATCAATGTCGTCTACCATCTATCTAACTAACGAAACATTACAATATGTTAAAAGAGATTCTTCATTCATGTATAACATGATGTTCACGTTCAAATGACGTCATTTCTAATCACTCCCATGTTGACATTTGATCACATCTAGGACAGCAAAAGGGAAAAAATAATACTATGCACCATCATCATAGCAAATTCTATGTATATGTTAAAACAGTTAACATTACTAAGATGTTTCTTCCTTGAAGTTATGAAGTAATGCATTGGTTTATATAAGTGATTTTCAATTTGTTTTTTAAGCGAAATTTCTTAACTGTCATTGCGATTTCAAACTCAGTGAAATGAAAGCGCCACTAAAAGAAGACAACCACGTAGGTACATCTATAGGATATAATGTGCAAGAGTATGAAATGGAGGATTATATAGGATTTAACGTGCTAGAGAATGAGATAGAAGTATATAAATGATAGAATGAGAAGTTGAGAAGTCATTATACTCTGTTGTATTGCAGGGTTAGTATCCATATTTGTGTGCATCTGTACGCATCCTGACTTTGTGTTAATAGCTAAATGAAAAACGAAGGACTAGTAACTAAACCACAACAGTTTATGGTACACGACTAGGTTTGCTATAGACACATGCATGCATTGCAGAGAAAAATAGAAGGATTATTTGAATAAGTAATTTTACTATAGTCTACCTTCTACGACGTCTTTTAATACAAAACAACACCAATATAAACCGTTATTCTGGGCCATAATGTAATAGATTTTGATGATATTTGATAACCAATAAAAGTATCAAATTTAAAAAAAAAAAAACTTATCCGATAACCAACCAAATAATAAATTTAGTAATAAATAATATGAAATTCAACACATTGGCAATATTTCTCTTACGTATAAAAATTTATTCATTGGCATGGAAATTCAATGTAAATTAGTTCTTCTTACAAAATACATTTTTTTCATATTGGTTAGTTTGGATATTACATAATGATTTTTCAATTAATATGCAGTGGTTTACAGCGAATATCTATTTGGAAATTGGAGCTATTTATTTTGTACCGATGATGAAATTAGATTATATAAAAATAATTACTTATTTTATTTCGATTGTTTATCGTAAATTATATTGATATATCGACAAAAAAAATTCATTTTAAAGATATTTAGAATTAAATTACTATTAATTAAAAATTTTTAAAAAATATTCACAGATTCAAAATTTAAAAAATTTCACGTGGATATTGAGTATCATCATTTTAAGTAATGTAAATATTTCCGGCGTGTTAGTTTTAAATACTTATATTTAACCCGTTACATTTGATCTAGTGGAACCCAGACAAATTTTGTGGCTATTATTTTAAAATAAATATATTTTTTTTCAAAATTCATTAAATTTCTTTCTTGAAAGTCATCAAGTTGTTTTTTCCAAAAAAAAATACAATCTTAAGACGAAAGTCTTTTTGTTTACGCAGATCTCATGAAATGATTTTATTTTTTTACAAAAAAGGCAAAAAATACCTACAGATTTATTCGAATGGGTAATACATAAAACCAATTTTAATTAAATTTTTCAAGTGAGTTAAAATAAATAATAGACAATAATATTAATTTATTCCTCTTGAAAAATTTATTTATTATTGAATAAATAATATATTAATTTCCTGATATGAAGTTGTTTTATTTCCTTGAAAATTTACTGATATTTACTTTTGAAATGTGTAAAACAGTTTTTTGACGAATAATTGGTAAAAATACCGAATTTAGCAGTTTTTCCTTGCAAATTGATACATGAAATTAGTTTTTACTATATATGGTATGAGATAACTGAATCATTTCAAGCACTCTTTTGTTAATTACGAAATTTTTTTTAATTATTACGAAATTTTAAGTGTAAGTTACAAAATTACGCGTCGAATCAAAATGGTTCCACGTCGATACCACTTTTTGTTCTCTAGATAATCGACCGAAAATATGAACGAACAATTACACTTTTCTCCAAAAACGTTTAAGTTGGGTTCTAGTGAAACATATGTCAAAATTACAGGTTCACAAAATGGGGCCCATTGCAATATTATTTTTTATTTATTTAGCTCAGAATAAGTAAGAAACGCATAGACGTGTTCAACACTTCAGTTATCTCAGTCAAACTGGGGTGAAAAAAAAATTGTAAGTAATAATGAAATTGATACTACATAAGTTAAATTTTAGCGCTTGTTATATTAAAGCGTTATAGAAACGCTATCATTGACCAAATGTTACTCAACTTTTACACTGGAATGTATACAATAGAAAAATCAATTATTATGTATGCTTACAAAAATATCAAATTTTTACGAAACAAAACTTGAAAAAGGGATGTCCCAGAAATGTTACTATGTACTGTAGTAGAGTAGAGGAGGGCCAAATTGAAAAAACATAATATTTGTACGTTCCCTAAGGGTGATATACACTATAAATTTTGTTGCCTGTCATATATGAATAAATATGTATAATTTATTTTTATTGATTGCGTTTAAAATCAAATTAATTAATTGTTTTATATATCAAACATCGTAACCAGTTTTATTTTACATGCGGTTATACATTTAATTAAAAATATAAATATTCATAAATTATTGGGCCGGAGGATCGATTTCTTCCGGTGCCAGAAGAACGTACAATTTTTAGATATTTTTAATCAACTTTTTGGTATTGAAATATCTATTATTTTCGTATTTAAGGAATATTTAAAATAAACTGTAATGAATTTGATAACTTCAATTCGGACGTTATTTTGACGGGAATGAATTCAGAATGAGACATGGGTGCTTAAATAATTGGTTTAAAATTTGAAACTTAAAGAAGTGTAATTGAATAAAAGAAGTCGCATAATTTGAAGGATACTTGGATTCTCTGTGATTAAGATAAGAATTATGTCTAATTCAAAGTATATTTATGTTTAATAGCTATTTATGTTAAAAAGCTAATAATTTGGCAAGTATAATAAAAACATTTCGAAATCGCAAGGCATTTCCGAATATATAATAAAATTTTGATTTTTACTTTTTAACCAGAAATTTCATGACTTTTGGATGATTATTTTTTTAGCTTTGTTTTGAGTTGTACTTTTAAAAGGGTTCATTCGATAGAAAGACGAATCCTTAAAAAGCACTATTTATATTTCTGAGGATATACGTTATTTATAAAACTATATGAAAAGTTTCGTCTTAAGATTAAAGTATTCTTCAAACAAATAGAATGTCTGTCGGGAGTATTCTCTTATACCGATGTGATTTACCTTAAGGCACGCGTGTTGTTGCATGTATATAAAGGCATATATTTGAATTATTTGTTTACAAAAGAAAACGGCAAGAAGAAAAAACTATACATAAAATATGAATATTTTTCTATCACATATTGTCTCTATAACAATGTATTATGTTATGTATTGTAATATAACTGAAGAAAAAGAAATAATTTTCTACATAAACTACAAACAGGTACATCTTAAAGTTTTTACAGACAGTTGGTTTGAATTTTAAAGAATCTATCACTGAAATAGAAAAATTGTATACCACAGTTTAAATTAGTACTTACCGTAGTTTAAATTAGTAAGTTTACTAATCGCTAGTTGCTATCGTGGAGTAGCGGCTGGTAATATCACCAGTAGCCAGCAGCTGTTAAAGAGATATACGACCATTGTGCAGCGACTGGCAGCTATTGAGAACTATGGGAATTTTTAGATAATTATTGAAAATATAAAGCATACAGTTTTTAATAAACGTTGACATTTTTTATTGAAATTAAAAATAAAAATAAAATACAAGAACAAATAATATTGATTTATATTTTATTGTTCTGAACTTTTGAGACGCTGCTATTGGGAGAAATAGTCGTCTCATAAGTCAACATCTGCGAATTTTAAAAATCACTTCATGTTTTATTTATTATATTTATAATTGCCGATACTCGAATCAAAAGGTAAAGGGGGAATAAATAAAATTTCTTCTTAAACATGCCCGGTTACAAATAGTACATTATTTTTTTTACTTGTAGTCTTAAAGAAATCGGCTATACATTTGTAAAAAAATTTCAAAATCTTATCCGTATTAGATAATCTATAAGACGTTTTTATTCTATGCAGCACCGTCTGTTGAATTTCCATTTTTCTCGAAAATGTGGAGAAAGAAGAAACACGAGAGGGATGAAGAAATCAAAAATAACATTTCAAAATCAAAAATTTTCCTGAAGTTTCCCCAAAAAGAGAAAATAAGTAATTTTTAATATACCATACTTTTAAAACGCATTAAATCCATGTTTTTATGCAATAAATAATTGATACATTAATAGTTCAACTAATGCTGCTCCATGCGCCTTATGTGACTGATTTAGAATTAGACAAATTATTTTACTTTTTACTCCGTTGATCTCATCAAGTAGTATATTTTCGGAATATAAATTATTAAAATAATTATTTGAATCATTATTTTTTCTCCAAAACTATTTAAATTTTAAGAATTATATTTTTTTTAACATTTTACAAACTCTTTATGTCATAGGTAATCAAATAAAAACTTTTTCTAAACAGTATGTATTGTCGCAATAGTTGACAGATACACAATAGACCTAATAAATAAAGTACAACATTATGATTATTATCTGAAATAAGAAAGACATTTTTATATTACATGTGCCTGAATAATTTTTTAATATTATGTTGGTTTATATACAATGTAATCATAAAATATATTGATCTGAATTTAAGAGAAAAAAAAAGAAAAATACATGATGCACCGCAGAAGTAGTTCTTTAAAGAGATAATAAAAATAAGATTTTATCAGAGCAGTAGAATAAGATGGAATCATAATTCCATAGAGTTTATGTATACACACTTCTTTTATAAAATAGTTATTTTAATAATATTATTAAGTTTAATGTTTTGTACACCTGATACCATGTGTACCTGTTTAAAATGTAAATAAAATTTTACAGTGTAAATTAACATATCAATAATAGTTTTTTGATAAACTTGAGTGCTTATGAAATTTAATTTTAAAAAAATTCTTAGTGTGGAAACTGCGTATACTAAATTAATTCTCTACCGAGAAATTAAAAAAGTTGAATATTATAATAGATCAAAAATATCGTTATAAAGTATCAAAAACCAATCTATAATTAGATACTTTCAATTATTATTATGATTGCACAACGGTTTCTTATAGATTTTTTGACCAGAAACTATCATCAATGCTAGTTAAATTAAATATTAATTAGCATGAACTGATTCCAATGCATGTTTTAATATTTATTCAAAACAAAATATGAATTATATTTAAAATACACTACCAATAATGGACATAAAACTTCCTCGCTATGTCATCTATGGCTTACCACAATTGTACATTGGATCACTAGTTGTGGAGCTAAGCGCATTCGTATGAAGTACGTATATTATGAGTTTCATGGACCGACTGACCGATGGACACGAACAAATAATTTCTCAGTTCCAAAATAACATAACATATCTAGAAAATTTTATAATTAGATCAAAAATAAAATTTTTTTTAATAGTCAATACAATACTTCCGAACTTGGACGTAAAATACGTAGGTAATTATTATTTAATTATTGAGTTCAATTGCATGTCACATGAATTTATTGCATTGTGTTACGTAATTGTTAAGACCTTGAGTTAATAATAAAAAATATTAATTATGAATAAAGAAAAAATATCCCATATTTATCTACATACACAACGCGAACAAATTTGAATTATTTTGTTGTTTAATATTGGATCATTCATCGTGTCGAATTATTAAGCAGCAATCCTTCAAGGGACGATGCTGCATTAAATACAATTAAAAATGATTCAATCCAATAAAAAATGTTTTGGAGTAATAGGATTACAGAAAATAATGCATAAAACCCAAATGAATATAATATTCTATGAATATCCGGGCTTAATTATATGATAAAAATGTTGATGTTGGTGATTGTTTATATTATTAGCACTGAAACGATACATTACAAAAAACAAGTTTGGTAGGGCTTAGGATTATATAGAAATATTACCATAAAACCCAAATTAATATGGTCGTTATAGATGTTCATTTATAATTTTATGATCAAAACAATACATTGGATAAAGTTTTCCTTTTAGTAAAATGAAGCTTACGGCTAAATAACAAAGCTTCGTCTAAATATTATCCACAAAACCCGACAATTGAGTTATTAAAGAGACAAAAGCAAAAATATACGCTACCCTTTGTTAACCTTTAAATTTTTTTTAGAAACATTCCAATAAAAAAGAACACGAAACTACAATTACTACAGTATATTAAAAGTGGCAAACTGATGGTCTAAAATAAATCAATGGAACGAAGCTATGAACTTCGAGAATTTGCATTGAATGAATTGAGAAGAAGTTACTTTATTATTGTATAACATTCTATGTATATGCTAATCATGACAACTTGTTAATGAATTTAGATGTAGTAGATGAAAAAAGACAAATACGAATAATTGTACTTCGTGTGTTAATTTCGCATTACCTCGAAACTGATATGATATAATGTATCACTCGCTCAAGGCATAAATAAAAATTCCCTTGAGAAAATATAATTAGTCTGTTTGAAAATTCATCTACAACTTATTTACAAATTTACTCATGCAAAAACATTATATGGAAACGATTATTCAGTATTGCAATGAAAGATTTCCATGTAATTAGTGTTATTATATATATCAAAGTCAACATTTAGAATAAAATATTTAATTTTTATTTAAAAAAAAAAAAAAGGAACAATTTTTATGCTATAAAAGAATGTGTCAAATAAGACCCTGATTCATTACGAATTAATGTTAACATAACCGTACTAATTTCAGTTAATTATATATCACTTTTAATAAACAAAAAGGGACAACATAAAAAGCTTATATATGAAAGTTAGTTATACATAAAAACAAATCGTAAATTTGTTTTTATTTCAGGCAGTAAAACTTTATGTTTCAATTTTTCGTATATGATATATTTTTTCTCTTTCATATTTGTGTTATAATTTTGTACAATGTTTATTAAAGAATATATACCTCCAACTGAGACTGCGGAAAAAGTTTTTTGTAATATACTAAGACATGTGAGTGAAATTATATCTTATTGTAACATATTCAGAAAGGTTGTATTAGAGTTTTTATATCACAAGCGTTTTATAAATGTTCGAAAATTAGAAGGTTTTTCTGGGTTTACTTTCATTAGAAAAGCGTTATTTGAATTTTGAAACTGCTAAAACATTTCCTTAACAAAAAAAAGTTATAGAATAAATTGGACATCTTAAAAAATGAACTTCAAGATTTGTCTATGAATTTGCCCGCTTGGAGTTAAGAATTGGAACCAGAGAGAACTTGTGTGAGTAAAAGAATGCAATAATACCAAAAGAAGTGAGGTCTATGTTAGTTAAAATATTAAGAACAGTGATACTGCAAATTTTGAAGTTTGAGTTCAGTTTTATCATCAATAAATATTTGACTCCATTTAATGGGTCGACTTTTTTGGAAAGAAATACACAATCATGTTATAAGTTGGGAGAATTAAAATTATATCCTCTAATAAATGAAATGAAAAATACTGCGAACTGTTATTAATATAAACGAAAAATATTACATAAAAGAATGTAATAAGTATGACATAATAATACAAGAATAATTAAATTTATTAGGATAATTTAAATGAATAAAATATTATTTAAAATTATTATTAAAAGTTGGTACCAGTTGTGTAGGTTATAATATTCATATTATTATTACTTTTATTTTATGACTGAATTCGTGTTGTTTACTTCATTAATTAATGAATGCTATTAAAAAAAATACTAGTAGCTATGGGAGTTGTAGACTTCATCCGAGAACAAAACAAAAACTTCATTTTTCTTGATTCTACAAATACTCCCGTATTTGTACACGGTCAACAAATTTTGTTCACATCGACTGCAAATAATAGCAATTTTCCTATGTCGCATGGAATAAAAATCAATATTTTTAGAAATTTTTTTTTCAATGGGGGAGGATTTTCTTTCAAAAATCGAATTTAAAAAAAAATATTTGTATTTTATAGATTTTCCATAAAAAAAAATTCAATTTTCTTGTTTCTTCTACTTAGATTATTGTTTTCCATTATTATCAATATTGTAAAAAACCTTACTAGTGTATAATAAAATATTGATATTTTTGGAGATTTTCACCCAAGCAGTGGGGTAAAGGAAATCATTTCCGGGGTGTAAAACCATTAATGTTCCTGCCTGCCCCTTATGTGTAAATACTTGGGAAATATGAGTTTAGTAATAGAGGTCTGCGATTTTTTTTAAATTAAGACATTTAATTTTTAAAATATACTAAATTTAATTCATGATTCCTAAAAAACTTAATTAAAACAATATGTCAAACATATTCGGTCCTAAAGTAGTATATTTAATGTAATATATAATAATTTTATAAAACTTTATAAAATTATTATATTTCTGTTATAGAGTTATAAACATTATTAATTTATTTGTATTTGTTTGTAAATGCAGATTAATATAATAATATATGCTGTTTTAAATATTTACTAAAGTTTTAAAATTTGACAATGGAATACTGTCGGATTTTATAATAATATTCAACACATAAGAAGGTACCATATGTTCCATTTTAAAGTATCCAGTTGAATTCTCATTTAACGAATCGTATTTCGAAAAGATTTATTGGCTATTATTTGTTGTTTATTATGATTCGAAATATTTCATTATTTCTCAAAAGGTTTATTTATTTATTTTGAATATTGATGGTTGAAGAAAATTTTACTTGATATAAAAAACATTTCTCTAGTAGAAAATTAAATGTTGTTAACTGTTAATAATTCCTATAGGTAATTCAGAAGTTGAAATCATTGACTGTACTGTAATGCTAATTTTAAATTTCTATGAATAATTTAATAAAACAATAAAAAAACATCGTAGATAGATTCTGTAAGCTTGAAGTACAAAATTAAAGATAATAAAAATAAGTATATTTGAATAAATTCTTACGTTTAAATTGAAATAAAATCCAAGCCTATAGCTATTCTCATTCGTATTATATAATTCATTCAAATCAAATATATCCTTTGTTTATTATAAATATCTTACGGCCATTTGATTCACACTCTCTATTTCATCAAATAACGGTGCTTTTACCATTTCAATGGAATTAATGTATCTGCTATTCCCTTTCTCATTTAATGCTACAAGAAAATTCACAGACTGAAATTGTGTTGGCGGAATAAATGAATATAGGGGATCAAAGAAAAAGGACACACCCCATCAAAACCTAGAAGTGACACAGATAATAATTTTTTTTTGATATTTAAAATTTTGTTTCAGAAATCGTCTCTTCGGGGTTTTTGGAATCGCTGATCTTGAATCTGAGATCAAAAACCAACTGAAGATTATTTCAACCCCAATAAAATTACCTCTACAAGGGACAAATTAAAAAAATTTTAATTAGAAATTTCATCTCAAAAATTATATCTCGGGGGTTTTGATAGTCGTTGGTTTGTAAATTTAATATTTAATATTTTATATTTTCAGAAGTTTTTGGACTCGCTGATCACAAATGTGAACTTAAAAAACAACTGAGGATGGTGGCAATACCAATAAAATCACTCTTAAAATTGAAATTATAAATTTTTTTTAAATCTATGTCACTTCTAGGGTTGATTTTATTTAGGTTGAAACAGTGCTCGGTTGCTTTTTGAACTCTGGTCTGTGGAGCAACCCCAAACACCCCGGATAGACGATTTTAAAGTCGAAATTTTAAAGTAAAAAATTATTTATCATTTCTAGGAGCGGTGGTTGAAACAATCCTTAGTTACTTTTTGATCTCGGATTTATGTTCAGCAACTCCAAAAAACCGTAATCGTGGTAAAATTAGATGTTTTTTTTTTTTTTTAATTTTTATTACTGTTATTATTTGGGTTGGGAAAACTACTCTAATTTTCACAATTTTCAAAGTGAAAATTAGTGGTGATGAATGTTCCTAAAAGTCTAAGGAACTCGTAAAAACAAGAAATTTTAAAATCGGAGCTGTTTTACACTTTTCTACAATCTCTGGCGTATTTACTGTGTTAAACAGTATTTTTAATATTTCTATGAGCTTACCACCTATGTTACAAAACAAACGATAAAATACCTATATTAAAATAAAATTTATGTATACGTTATCGCTTTTAAATAAAATTGGTAATAATATTTACTTATGAAACATTTATTATTATTATTATTATTATTGCGAGAAACACTTAAATTGTGCAATAAAATCTAATTTTAGTTTACAAAGTGAAAACCACTTGTTTAAATTTTAAAATACAATAAAATACAATAAATAAACTTTCAGATGCATTTATATATAAATTACATACATATTGTCTTCTTTTTATAATCATTTTCTATAAGGTTCTTTTATGCTTTCATGTTATAGAATTTCTTATAAATAGTCTCAATATTGTCTATGTGTATCATTTTGTTATTTGTTCGATGTGACATGTACGATGTTTTTTAACACATTCAAATAAAAACTAAATAGAAATATGAATTCTATTTTCCTATTCTCTGTAATATTAAACAAAAAATTTTGAAAACATATTCTAAATCAAACCTTATGGTATTCAACTTTTGGATCAACTTATGAATCATCAAAATCTTTTAACTGAAAGAAAATTTACAGTCACACTAATAAAATAAATAGTATCTTTCGTGCGTCTAGTGGATTTTTTCAGGATGAGAAGCATCAAGATAAAAACTATTATGTGTCTTAATTATCATTAGTTTAACTAACTTTTTCCTCTTCGAAAGTGGGATAATATTCAATTAAGTCCTATAACTTCATAATTGTTTCAAATTGCCAAGCAATTGAAACTTCGTTTTGCTACTTTTCAGGCAAAGTGGTTTTGAAATTACTATTTAATAATCTTCCTATTGCAATAAAAGCCGGACTCATACTCCCAATAATCTTTTTATCATTGAAGCCAAAAAATTATCATGGTACCGAACAGAGTTGTACCATGTTCATGGTACGTTTGTTGTTGCTTAGGTTACACTAACAGCAATTGCAATTAAATAAAGAATTTTCGAAGGTATTTATTTTAAGTTCAATATGCATTTTTTCAAAAAAACTTATAAAAGTATCACAAAAAATGTGAACAGAAAACAGTAAGTTCGCACTTTAAATCGTAAAGATAGCTTTTGACTTTTATAGTTTATGCTTAGAATTTTCGAGAATCAATCGTAACGTAATAAGACGCTGAATTATACAATAAAAAATTATAATAGGGTAGTTGCCATTATTAAAAATAATTTCTAAAATTATATAAATACGAAAGCTTATAATATATGTAACATATGGTTCCATAAAATATACAGTATTTTATTATTTTTATTGAAAGTTTCAAAAATTTTGCATGATTTTTAAAACACATCATCCATATAATTTAATTGAAGCAGTAGTATGGTAATACCAGGGAAAAGGCCTTAAAATAAAGTCACAGACTATGTGGGCAAAGAATAGGTATTCTAAGGAAAGTAAGTCAATTTCTTTATCTACGGTTTATCCGTCTGACATTTAGATAAGTACTCCATCATATCTTATTTAACTGACATATAATAATGTATACATTATCCCACATTTACAGAACAAAGAGCAACAAATTCTCATTTACATTTAAATTGTTTTATTAATTAGAGAAATAATAATTAAATTTACCTCAATTAAATTGAAAGTTATTCTATAAAATTTAATGCGGTTACCTATTTTACACAAAGAGAAAGATGAAATGAAAATGTTTATTGGAACTTTCGTTCTGTAAAATCAGGAAAATATTCTACAAGAACCATGAAAGTGTTTAAAAAATATATTTTATTTATGTTGTAATACTATGGGATTCATTAAGTAAAAATAATATACACATTATCTAAATAAATATTATTTAATTAAAATACATTCGTGTGCAAAAAAACTGAATCACCGTAAAAACAAACTGATTTGTGTAACATTGACAAAAGGAGGTATTGAAGCCTAAAATTCCAATATTCCTAGTGTTTTCATATATAAAAACAGTTTTTATATAAACAGGCACGAGAAATTGACTGAGGCCACAAGCAAAATTTGGAAATATTTTAATTATAAAGTACTTGTAACTCACTCATATCTTATATTCGACTGAAATATGCTTAAAACCTCCGATAAATACATCAATAATAAAAGAAATCTCCTACATCAAAGGCTTTGATCGTTTTAGTAAACGGTTATCGAATAATTCATAGCCTTAGAGAACAATAAAAACTTTCCCAGGTTCATTAGTGAAATTAAGGCTTTTCTTTATTTATTCAAACGGAAATTTAGATATATTCTTTCCCACAGGTTTTAAAATGGTATTCTTTTACAGTTTAAAACATTGAATTATTGTAAAAAGCATCCAAGATAAGAACTATGTTCATTACAAAAGGAAGAAATGGAAGCAAAGGAAAAAGGTTCAGGATAGAGGTTACAGTGCCGGGATACACATCATAGTGAATATATAATAAATATTTATCCCAAACCTTTGGATAATTATAAATTAATTGACAAAAGTCAACAGAAAATTACTTCCTAATACCACACAGACTTTTTGGTAAAATTTGAAAGAAGAAAATTCGTATTTGAGTATATTTAATGATATCTCTCTCTAATTTTAAATACATTTCGATTTTTGATCTAGGAAATTTCTTATCACGAATTCGTAGAGTCACCTTGTTATGTTGTTAGGTCATTTCTGTATGCTCATCGTTGTACATTTTCTAAATGATTTTAATCAACTTTGTCATTTATTCTATACACACGTTCATATAAACCAGCAAGCAAACCACATGGTGAAATTATTTTCTATTCGTGGTATTTTATAAAATAAATATTTTATACAGCACACAGTTACCACACAACAACAATTTAATACCCATTCATATTCATTTTTAGTCCACAGTACGTAACCATCTCAATGATGTTGATTGGAACTTATGGGTGATAAAATCATTTACGATGCCATGATTTACTCAGATACTATAAAATACATAGTTTAAAATGTCCAAATTCAAAATAACGGTGATGAATTTCAGAGAAGTCATAATAATCTGATCAGTCTCCAAAGAGGTATTCGTATCCTGAGAGGTATGCAAAAAAGGTTAGTTTGTTTAACTTTCCTAAAATGTTTTACCTTTCCTAAAATATTCCAAATGAAAGCTGACACAGTCTGGAAATTTAAATTTAGATTAAAATTTTATAGATTTGTATATAATAATTTATGAAATTTTGGAAAACTAACGCAATTGTCCAAATGCTCTAGATTTTTTTAAAAATTCTAGACTGTTTAATAAGTCCATGAAATCAGAATACATTAATATCTATAAATAATAGTTAATAACTTTGTTTTTCTTATATAAAAATGTATATTTCCAATGCAGCCATTTTCTTCGTTTATCATACAGTAATAATAAAGTTTTTAATAAATTATGCATTATTCATTAGTTTTGAATTAAGCTGTAAATTAATTCAAAATATACATGCAGAAACAGATTTAAATTTATGAAAGAAAATACCATGATAAGAAGTTAGAAATAATCGACCCACTTAATTACGGTGAATTTACAAATAGCAATTAGCAAATTGTTATCTAAATAATTTCATCAGCATTGATGCCAACCAATAATCAAACTTGGCAGACTAAAATTTTTTATATAAAATGGCTGGAGAATGCTAATATTTTAAAATTATTCCTAAAAATATATTAAAACATTAAAAAAAATCACAGGTGTGGCTTATATTACACACACTACCATACGCACTTGTAAATATTATTTTGTTTAATAAATTGTTTTGTTTAAAGACACGTATATATACTGTTTTGTTTATAGGCATTAAGATCCACTTTTGAGTGATAATAGCCGAATTTCGAACGCTGTAACGGGGCTCTAGTACAATTGAATTTACATCCTATTAAATATATATTAAGAAGTGTGCTTATTACAGTGATGAGAATTCCCCTTAAATTGAAACTGTGGTCTAATTCATAATGATATTCATACAATAAAAAAAATCATATATACACATAAAAAATAACAAATTATAATTAAGTTAACTTGTCTCTACAGTCATAATAATGTGATGTTTATTATCTTTTCGAAATGAAACATGTCTGTCATTTTTGTTATTATGTCTATATTTTCCTTTTTCCAAACATTTAATAAAAACAGTATCACAAAATTAGGCCTTTCCAATAGCATAGTTTATTTTGACAATCTGAAAAAAATCCATGCATATCTCATCCGGGATAGAATATTACAATATGCCAACGCATCCCAACAATTAATTTTTGTGACAACGAGGAAAATCCAAACCGTAAACATGTTCAACGTGTATTTAGTTTCTTTTACCATACAAAAGAAAAAGATGGTAATGTTTTTGTATTAAATTTTGAAATGTCGAATTTTTAGTTGAAATATACATTTTTAGTTTTTCTGTGACGTAGAAAATGGTTATTAGAAATTGGCCTGCCTATCAGTGTGGTCAGAATACCTTCCAAAGCAAAAAAACTACAATCACCAATTTTAGATTCAAGTTTCCGGTAGTACAAGGGCAAGACAAAGCATTTCATCTCAGTTGCTATATCAAGTAAAGAAAATTTTATATTTTGTGAATTACTAATATGTGACTCCTGCGATTTTTTTCGCACTTGGTATAGCTAAACATATCAATATCGACAGCTTTTGTTTGAAATTATTCTTTAGGAAGATTCAAATATGGTTTCAAGTGGTGTTTTAAATTATTATGGGTACTAAAATATTTTTTTCCAGGTTATACATTTTGCTTCTCGTGTTGTTTACTTAGACATACAAAAATATGAAACACACTATTTTTATAGCACATTGTAAAGATTATTTTCTTCATTTTATTATTATAAATAATTTTTATTCTGAAAGTGATTTTTAATGCGATTCAGATTAATAAGGTGTCTTCTATTATACATTAAAATTCAATTATTTGTGTACTACTTAAATTTTCATCAAACTGGATTTAATCGGATTCTTCTACTTTCATTTTAAGTTCAATTATATTTACAGAGTTGCTATTAGTTATTATTACCATTAATATAAGTGATGAGTTAATAACCGAAGTTACGTGCCCGAATAAAAGTTATGTCATTAATAAAAACACCTCTAGTTATTTGGCGAAAACGAGTGGAGCCATTACGAAAATGTAAGCAAGTAGAAATTTTTCAAAAAATAGTATTTATTCAAATTTAAGAAATTTTTTTCACTTCAATGGATGCAACAAATTGATAAAACTAGATAGATACGGCTATGTATTTCGTAATAATAAACAACTTTTATCTGAAAAAAATTAAATAAAAATGTCTATGTTCTACCATGTGTGTTAGTCAATCTCTGCAATCCACATAGCACATGCGTTATGAATAAAAAATTTCGAAATGTCAGCGAATAAAATACGTTTTTATACACAAAGAAAATATGCATTGAATTTTTAAATATATATTTGACCTTTTCGAAAAATACAAATGAGTAATTCGAAATGAGTTAAATTCAAATTATAGAAGATTTTTTTTTCCTTTATCAGATAAACTAATTTATTTTATGTGGATCAATACACAAATTTAATAATGATCTCACAGGATAATGTCATAGTATTGAATACATATGGTTAAATAGAATTGAGAATCTTAAAACAATTTATGTTACCGTAAATTTTGAAGGCGTTTTCATACTGTTACGAGAGCATTTTTGAATTTACGTGACGATTAAAAATGATGAAGTTTTTGATAGTTTCCAATAATACGGTTTATTCTATAAGCTTTTTCAAATGAAAAACTAACCCTATAAATATATATATTTACATATTTATATATTTGTGATTGTGTGATAACTTCATCATTTATGAACCGATTTTTATGATTCTTATTTTATTGGAAAGTAGATAAAGTAAAAAGTAAAAATTTTTAAAAAAAAGAACCGCTTTCAAAGAAAGGAACTAAATAGTTCAAAATAATTTTAAATTAAAAATTCTACAAATAATTTCCATATGTCCAATTACATTTCGAAGTCAAAGCAAAGCTTGTGCTTGCTAAAAAACTGATTAGTTGGCATCGACTGAGGAAGGTAATGGGTCAAAACAAAATTATTTATGAAAGTTTTTAAATTAAAATAATTTTTCTTAATGAGGTCTACAGCACACAGAGCTATTAGTTTGAAAAGTTCCTAAAAAAATATCTATCCTCTATATGAGCAACTTTTTTTTATTTTATATAATGGTGTAAGCTTGCCTTTATAAAATAATACATAGATTCTAGCTGTGACAAAAACAATCCATGGAAACCTACTTTACATACTATCAACAATTGAATTATAGAAAATGGGTAATCGAATCAATCGAATATTAAAACGTTTATTTGATTATCCGATCAAACGAAAACCAATATGTTTTTATCGTCAAGAAGATTTTTCATCAACGGGCGAACCATTACCAAAAGCTGAGCAAACAGAAAAAGGACCACCAACTGAATATGACAAACTGCTTAATGCATTTTATAGTCGTTTACTAGCACAACGGAAGTTAAGTAAAGAAATGCAGGAAAAAAACCGTCGTTGGAGTGTTGATAAAGTAATTCGACGATTTCCTGGTTGGAATGAAATAACAATAGCTAATTTGCACAGCTTATTCTTATTATTTGATAACAATTTAAATGGTATGCTGGCTTTTGAAGATTTTGCAGCTGTACTTGAGAGCTTAGGTGATGAAAGTCCAATGGAACTTCGTAAGGAGCGTTTTGATATATCGGATAAGGATAAAGATGGTTTTATTTCTTATGATGAATATTTAAATCTAATTTATCGTTATGATCCCCCGGATGAAGATCAGGGGCTGACTGGCTTACCAAAATTATGTTTTGATGTGGCTGAAAATATTAGGTTTGTTAGTAGTTTATCAGTTGGTGAACAATTGGAATATGGATTGTTTTGAATTATATGAAAAACCTTTTTTGCAATTTTTTTGTGATGTATTCTTTTTGTCCTATTGAAACATTCGAATTAAACTGAAAATTTGAAATTCGATCCTCACTGTTGTACAACATTTCCATAGAATTATGAAGAAGCTAGGTATAAGCTTTCGTTTTGTAAATGAAATGTACAAAATAAATTTTGGTTATACAGTCAATTATGAAACAACTTTTTTTAAACAAAATAAAATGTTTAAAATAGAAAATAATTTTCATAAAAAGTAAAGGTTTTTTACTGGATCTGTTGTTAATGCAACTTTTTCCGAATTTCTTCATTCCTAGATGACGAATAATCTCCAATACACTGCTAGCGATAGAGAGATAAAACATGTGTTTATTTCTTCTAAATTAAAAAAATAATAATTTTAACCATCAATTTAGTTAAAATTAAATTCTTTTAGTTAAAATCAGACTACCAATTTTATCTGTTTTACGTTTTTCTCGAAAATGGCTCCATTGATTTTCTTCAAAGAAATTATATTATATTTACAGATCGTTTTAAGTTCTACAACGTAAATTTGAAAGATTTCCCTGGAAAAATTGTAATAAGACAGACATTTTTTACAAAACATATTTAGCTACATATATAATACTGTACAAAGTATATAAAAATTAAAGAAATTGGTATGCGGTATCGCAGCAGGTTTTCAATCTGAAACTCATACAGATTCCACTACTCTCATTTCTTTGTTGAATATCTCTAGTGACGGACAAGCGAGCCCTATATACTTCATGCATATGCAAGAAAAACAAATCGACCTAATTTTTGTGAGGTTGCATTAATTCTACACTCAAAAATACAAGAATAACAAATAAATATATATAGTAGGTCATCCTTTTTAACCTTTGACTTCGACACATCAAAAAAAAAATGACTTACCAAATAATTAATTATTTATTAAATTATACAATTAAAAATATATATTATTTTAGTAAATTAAATCAATTAATTAATTGGTTTATGACCTTAACCCATATCAACATAATTATATCAAACACCTTTTTTACATTCGAAGAATGCGTCACCATAACATCAATTAAAACTGTCTAACGAATTATAACATGTTAAAAAAAAGTTCGTTTATACATTTTAATTACAATATTATTTAAAAAAAGGGGGAATTAAATTTAGATTATAACGTTGATTTTATATTTTTATTAGTTATTATTGGATGAGTTTTTCGATTTCATCCGTACATTTAAAACTGTCGAAAATAATGTATACTATGTATACTACCTCCTAATAAGAAATTACCCCAACGACACTATACGTTTTTGCCTGAAATAGTGTGCCAGAACTTCTAGTGTGTCTTCCATCCTGACTACTAGCGAACTAGGCCGGGGTGAATTCTCTTTGGTGAGAGTCACGCTCTATCTATCACACTATTATAACTCTGCCAGGATTCCCTAAAATTCCAGGCCAAATACAGCTGATTAACATACATATAAATATATTATTATATGAAATGTTTTGTAATTCTAATAATAATTATACCATACTTTAATTTTTAATCTCTCTTATAAAGAAATTCTTAGCCAGCTATGCAGAGTCGCATTCATTATAGTCAAAAATATAAATTAAAATATCAAAAATTCTATTTTTCACTCATTATTAGCTTGATCATTTGACTTTTTCCAACATTCGAAACCTATAATTCTGATATTTTTATGACTTGTTAAATGTGAAATGAGTCAACTGGTATTATCCAGTATATTATTGTATTTTTAATATTATTTATTGTAAGGGCACTCCTTGGTTCGTGAATAGTTTTCAAATATCTAACCGTAAATAAATGCATTATATCAGAAGTTAAGTTTCCAAACGAAGTTAAAATAAATAATATTTTATTTTAAATTTGCTTACCTACTTGAATGAAAATTGTAAATTTTTTTTTAACATACCTAAAACAAAAAAGCAATTATTAATAAATATAATAAACAACATTTGAAATTAAAATAAACTTTAAATAATGATTGAAATATGATTTAAAAATGATTGCGTATTTATTGATGACGTAATATTGATTTAATGTAATGGAAAATAGAAATTTACCTATTGAGCAAAATGATTATCTGTTATATATTTACTGAATAAACATTTTCATTTATGATTGACGTTACAATTAAAAGATGAGTCATTAATTTTTTTTTAAAATAAATTTATCATTAAAAGATGAGTTATAGTTACCATACAGATTGTGTATTAAAAATAGTATAACTTTTTTATATCAAATGGCAAGGATGCATTTCTACTGTTATTGAAATCGAAATGATTCTTTCGAAAGCTTTAATATTAAATCTTAACAAAAATGTTAGTTTGTTAGATTATCGTCAAACATAGCTAAAAACAAGCTGAAAAAAAGCAATAAAAAAAAAAATAAATAAATAAATCGGTATTTCTGGTATGGCTCAAAAAATTCGTTCGAAATCTGCAATCTAATCATATTGCTCCTTACATTAATTATTGAGATTCTATATCAAATATATACAGGAAAAGTTAATCCTCCAGTAATAATTAAGTTTGTCTATGTAGTCAACTTTTCCAAGCAAAAGTCATTTTCCAACAACTTTTACTGATTTTTTTAGAAAGAGTTTATTCTGCCTAGAAAGAGTCAACTTTTTCTAACATTTGACATTTCCTGGCTAGTTAAAGAATTATACAATTTCTTTTAGACTTGAAAATGTAAAGATTATGTATGTTAAAAAAGTATAAAAAGTTTTTAATCAATGCTATAATTGCTTATCATTCCTCTTAGTAGTTTACTAACATCATGGCTAAAGTTTCAATACACAATTAGTACATCATTATTGCAAAAATTAATTACTGCTTACACACATATTTTTAATGTTAATTACTCGGTAGTCGGGAATGTGATAATTCATTGGAAAAAAATGTGGTGATCCCCAAACAAATTTTAAAACGAACACTTTAAGAAAATGAAAATATTTCAATTAATTCAAACTAAATAACTAAATTAACTAAACAAAATTATGTACTTATATCAATTATATTCAAAATAGATTGCTATTAAATAACCAAAGACATCTTATTATAACATTTATTCAAATCGACAAGTAACCTAAATTTTATATTAAAATAAAATACTTTATAACTATTTGAAAAAAGCAATGCTTGAGAAACTACTTATTTAAATGTTCAAAGTGAAAAAACATTATTCAAATAATCATCAAAATGTACAGGGAATTAAAATAACTTTGAAACTAAATTTTTTATTGCAATTAATCTATTTTTGAAACATATATATTCTAAAGGGCCCATATTTTCAAATTCAAACAGCCAAGCACGGAGTAAACCAAATAACGATATAAATTGTCTATTTTGTTTCTAAATAAATGATCATAGCACCTGTATATATATATATATATATATATATATATATATATATATATATATATATATATATATATATATATATATATATATATATATATATATATATGTATATATATATATATATATATATATATACATATATGTATGTATATATATATATATATATATATATATATATACATATATATATACATATATATATATGTATATATATATATATATATATATATATATATGTATATATATATATATATATATATATATGTAGTAATGTATAAATTATTCAAGTTATCATAATTCACAATTAATTTACCCCAAAAAGTAGAATATTCCATGTAAACAAGCAATTTAAAGTCTGTATGGTATAATAGGGAAGATGCAGAAACTTTTTTTATCGCTTTAATTGAAACGTCTTCAGGAATATAAATGCGAAGCCCAAGTATGGACGTTCAAAATTATTCATTTAATACAGAAGGAGATTTGCATAAATGTCATACATGATCATCTCGATAGTAATACATAAAGTTAATTCGGTAAGAGATCCTATCGATGTCCATGGCACTTCTATTCAGTTTCCTTCAAAATTTAAAATAAATAATGATTGAATGCACTAATTTGTTGATTGTCAATAAAAATGCTATATAAATAACATTTATATTAAACATTTTATTGAGTGAATTTTTTATAGAACTAAGAGTTTTTTGCATGAACATTGGTCGAACATATTGCGAAAATCAATGTATCTGGGAACACAACAGAAATTTCAGGCCTATACCTCCTATACAGTAAAATACATCTAACTATTATTGTATGTTTACTTAACATTGGAAGTAATTTCACATAAAGTATTTATAAACTCTCTATAATTTATAATAAAAAGAAAACAGGAACTTACGTTGACCTAATATCAGCAAACGATATATATTACCATTTAATATTGAAAAATTGCCAACAAATTCTTCATTATATATAATAAAAAAACAAATTTTAAATTTGTTATAAAGTAATAAATACTTAAATATACATAAATAAAAATACATAAAACTTTATGAATAAATCATGAAAATTTTATGATTTTCATGGAAATGTGGTCCAGACAAATACTAATAATATTAATTATTTATGTGGTCGAGAGTACAATTAGCACTTTTTTTAAATAATCTATACTTAAACCCAGTTATCGTTCGTTTTTCTAGATAGATCCCTATCCTTCTTAAACTTGAATCTGATGATTTAATACCTGTCAAGGTTCGCTATCAGAAGTCGACCTTCGATTATTATCATCTAGAAACAATAATTTATAAAATTATTCCCCGTATCATTCTGAAATCAACGTACCCACTAGATTTTTCAACAAGCGTGTATTTACTTTGAGCCTTGATGAAATTTTATCCACATATTTGTAATAATTTTTATTAAATAGAAAGCGACTGAAATTTTGATAATTTACTTTAGTTCGTTATTTAAAAAAAAATTATGTTGTCTCCAGTTCAACTTCTCCAGCACGTAGTCAGTTTATTACATGCATAATTCATACTATGATACAAAAATTGTTCATAAGTATACGAACGTCATATTTTGCATATTTTAATGAACTTAATAATTATGTAAATTTCTAGCAATCATAAATACTTTTAATGCTGGATATTTAAACAATCATGATGGTTTTTTGTTATTTGCTTATGTTTAAAAAAAAAGTAAACAACTAATGGGAGTAATTTGACACACCGTCAAATTAATATATGACTCAGATCAGAATGAAATGTGTGTTTATTAGTACGGCTTTAACCAGAAAACCAACTTGACAAGAAACAAATTTTCAATGAAATTTTTACCAGTTGTCTTAAAGTAATTTACTAGTTTATTGTAATTCGCTACTATTAACCTATGTTATATATGAAATATCATGAAAAGGGCCTTCGTATCTAGTAAAATGTCAAAGTAACGTTTAATTTAATTTCAAAACTACGACCCAAATTTAGAAGGTTCCGATACTTTTTTTTTTTTTTTATATATTTATTATCCTGTATTTTTAACAAATAATGTCATTTATACAGTAAGAATTATATAAACATAATAATAATATTAATGCATACATTATATTTGATTTTTGAGCCCCGTGTCTTTGATGAATTTGATTAGTCTTGTGGTGTTTTCAATATTGTCGTTTAAGGTGTCCTTGATGCGGCCTGTGATTTTATGTGTTATTCTATTTTTTGTGAACTTTTTGCATGATGTTAAGATGTGATCTATGGTGATAGGTTCATTACAAGTTGAGCACATAGGATTTGGGCTTTTTGACAGAAGATGCTGGTGTGTTATTTTTGTATGACCAAGTCGCAGTCGCGTTAGTAATACTTGGTCTTGTCGGTCGAGTTGAATTGATGTTTCCCACAGGTTTGTGTCACTTTTTATTTTCTTCAATTTGTTGTTTGTTACATTTTTCCATTCATTGTTACGTTTCTCTTTTAATCTAAGTTTTATAAAATTGAGCATATCGTTCTTTGTGGATTTATTTTCTGTTGTCCCTGACTCATGCGCTTCGTCCGCTATTTTATCAGCTAGTTCATTTCCAGAGATTCCTGAATGACCTGGGACCCATAAAAATGAGATCAGGGAGTTTTTACTTATTAGTTGGTGTATTTTGTGTTGAATGTTTTGTATAATTGATGTGCTATTGGAGATGTTTTCAATGGTATTTTATTGCGCTCATGGAGTCAGTGATAATGATAAATTTTTGATTATTTTCGATTTTTTCTATGTGTTTTAGTGCTTTGTATATTGCCACAGCTTCTGCAGTGAAATTGGAGGTATGTGGTGGTAATTTGTATTTGTAGGGAGAATTTTCCATTGTGAACGCACAAGCCGTTGACTCTGTTTTTTTTGATCCATCCGTATAGATTTTTATGTAATCTTGGTATCCTGCTATTGTTTCGTGAATGATTTGTTGGTAGACGGTAGTCCGATACTTTGTTCGCCAAAATTATGAAATGATAAATATTTTGCCTTATAAAGCAAAACTAATTTTTGATGGTTTTTGTGACGTCATTAGAATCCAAAAATTAATTTTCCCAATATCTTGGCCAAATATTGACCGTTTTGAGTGAACTTTTTTTCGAAACCAACTAATTTTAGGTCGTTCTTTTCAATTTTAATATTTTTAATTCGCTAATTTTAACCTTTATATGAAATATCATGACTAGGGTCTAAGTATCTGGTAAAATATTATAGTTATGTTTAATTTAACCAAAAATTTGAAAACTACGACCCAAATTTAGTAGGATTAGATACTTTGTTCGTCAAAATTGGGTAAATATTTTGCCTTATAGAGCAAAAATAATTTTTGATGGTTTTTGTGACGTCATTAGAATCCAAAAATTAATTTTTTCAATATCTTGGTCAAATATTGACCGTTTTGAGTGAACTTTTTTTCGAAACCAACTAATTTTAGGTCGTTCTTTTCAATTTTAATATTTTTAATTCGCTAATTTTAACCTTTATATGAAATATCATGACTAGGGTCTAAGTATCTGGTAAAATATTATAGTTATGTTTAATTTAACCAAAAATTTGAAAACTACGACCCAAATTTAGTAGGATTAGATACTTTGTTCGCCAAAATTGGGTAAATATTTTGCCTTATAGAGCAAAAATAATTTTTGATGGTTTTTGTGACGTCATTAGAATCCAAAAATTAATTTTTTCAATATCTTTGCCAAATATTGACCGTTTTGAGTGAACTTTTTTTCGAAACCAACTAATTTTAGGTCGTACTTTTTAATTTTAATATTATTAATTCGCTTATTGAAACCTTTATATGAAATATCATGACTAGGGTCTTAGTATCTGGTAAAATATTATAGTTATGTTTAATTTAACCAAAAATTTGAAAACTACGACCCAAATTTAGTAGGATTAGATACTTTGTTCGCCAAAATTGGGTAAATATTTTGCCTTATAAAGCAAAAATAATTTTTGATGGTTTTTGTGACGTCATTAGAATCCAAAAATTAATTTTCCCAATATCTTGGCCAAATATTGACCGTTTTGAGTGAACTTTTTTACGAAACCAAAAAATTTTAGGTCGTTCTTTTCAATTTTAATATTTTTAATTCGCTAATTTTAACCTTTATATGAAATATCATGACTAGGGTCTAAGTATCTGGTAAAATATTATAGTTATGTTTAATTTAACCAAAAATTTGAAAACTACGACCCAAATTTAGTAGGATTAGATACTTTGTTCGCCAAAATTGGGTAAATATTTTGCCTTATAGAGCAAAAATAATTTTTGATGGTTTTTGTGACGTCATTAGAATCCAAAAATTAATTTTTTCAATATCTTGGCCAAATATTGACCGTTTTGAGTGAACTTTTTTTCGAAACCAACTAATTTTAGGTCGTACTTTTCAATTTTAATATTTTTAATTCGCTAATTTTAACCTTTATATGAAATATCATGACTAGGGTCTTAGTATCTGGTAAAATATTATAGTAATGTTTAATTTAACCAAAAATTTAAAAACAACGACCCAAATTTAGTAGGATTAGATACTTTGTTCGTCAAAATTGGGTAAATATTTTGCCTTATAGAGCAAAAATAATTTTTGATGGTTTTTGTGACGTCATTAGAATCCAAAAATTAATTTTTTCAATATCTTGGTCAAATATTGACCGTTTTGAGTGAACTTTTTTTCGAAACCAACTAATTTTAGGTCGTTCTTTTCAATTTTAATATTTTTAATTCGCTAATTTTAACCTTTATATGAAATATCATGACTAGGGTCTTAGTATCTGGTAAAATATTATAGTAATGTTTAATTTAACCAAAAATTTAAAAACTGCGACCCAAATTTAGTAAGATTAGATACTTTGTTCGCCAAAATTGAGTAAATATTTTGCCTTATAGAGCAAAAATAATTTTTGATGGTTTTTGTGACGTCATTAGAATCCAAAAAATAATTTTTTCAATATCTTGGCCAAATATTGACCGTTTTGAGTGAACTTTTTTTCGAAACCAACTAATTTTAGGTCGTTCTTTTCAATTTTAATATTTTTAATTCGCTAATTTTAACCTTTATATGAAATATCATGACTAGGGTCTAAGTATCTGGTAAAATATTATAGTTATGTTTAATTTAACCAAAAATTTGAAAACTACGACCCAAATTTAGTAGGATTAGATACTTTGTTCGCCAAAATTGGGTAAATATTTTGCCTTATAGAGCAAAAATAATTTTTGATGGTTTTTGTGACGTCATTAGAATCCAAAAATTAATTTTTTCAATATCTTGGCCAAATATTGACCGTTTTGAGTGAACTTTTTTTCGAAACCAACTAATTTTAGGTCGTACTTTTTAATTTTAATATTATTAATTCGCTAATTTTAACCTTTATATGAAATATCATGACTAGGGTCTAAGTATCTGGTAAAATATTATAGTTATGTTTAATTTAACCAAAAATTTGAAAACTACGACCCAAATTTAGTAGGATTAGATACTTTGTTCGCCAAAATTGGGTAAATATTTTGCCTTATAGAGCAAAAATAATTTTTGATGGTTTTTGTGACGTCATTAGAATCCAAAAATTAATTTTTCCAATATCTTGGCCAAATATTGACCGTTTTGAGTGAACTTTTTTTCGAAACCAACTAATTTTAGGTCGTACTTTTTAATTTTAATATTATTAATTCGCTTATTGAAACCTTTATATGAAATATCATGACTACGGGTGGCAAGTTTATCGAATAATAACACCCTAGCCTGGTGAAGTTCATGTATTATCGTAGATAAATTCATTGAAGGCACAAAAAGCACTAAACTTTACCGGAAGTACATACATGAACGTTTTTATAGAAAAGATTTAATTTCAAATGAATTTGATTAGGTTTGATGATGACATATGAAACAACAACATACAATTCTTATGAGAATACACAAAGGGTATAAAACTAAGTCATAAAAAGAAGTCCACAGTCCAGGAATCGAATCACCATCAGTTCTCACAAGGCAATTATTTATGGAAAAATAAATAAATAAATATTTTTAATTGTTTTTTAATTTTTTTTTGTTAAAAAAAATCCTTAAAATAAGAAAAATAATTTCTGTTATGTTTTTTGATTTTTTGACTCAAAATATTGCCCAATTTATCTACATCTAATTATGCATATTTGGAATTAAAATTAATAATAGATGTAACGTATTATTTATTATTACTTACAAACAATATAAAAGGCATTATAAATTGTATGTATTTTATATGTAGATTAAAACAATTTGACCTTCGCAATACAATAATATTTTCAACCTTCAAAGAACTAATTGTATTTCATACTGAATTATATACAAATATTTGATAAGTTTATTTGAACAAATTCTAAAGAGATAAGCTAAACTATTTTTTTTTATTTTGTAAAAATTTTGTAATTACCTTGTAATTAGATAGTTTTCATATTTAAGGTACCAACAAGTTTTGTTATTAAAAAAATTATTTAGAGGTATACATAAGTTATATGTATACTCATGAAATCAAAAATTTCTAATATACACCCATTTTTTATAATTTTTTCACATTAAAATGAATGTTTTAGATAATTAATCAAAATTAATTTTGATAAACAACTTAACACAACTTAACATAACCATCGAGGTTTTAATATTTTTAAAGAGGTTAAAAAATTAACATAGGTAAAAGTGTTGCATTTTTTGATTCCTCAAGTATATATGTATTATAATTATATGTTTATTTGCAGAATTTGAGATAACTTGTGGATAATCTAATAAATTATCGAAAAAATGTTTCAACCGAAAGTTGTGTCTTGAATTAGAATTTGTCTTCTATCTTTTATAGTTTAAAATAACGGTCATGTAACAATTGGACCCAATTAACTTATTTTGCTCATTCACGCACATAAATTGAATTTTCAGGTCAATTATACCCAAACTAAGTTTGTCTCACTTTTTCCTTTCGTCCTAGGTATGAACCCCCTTATAAAAATTTTGTTAGTGCATAATGTACGTAATGCATAATGTTAAGTAACATTATACACAGTTAGTACTTGGATGGGTGACACGTGTGCTAGCGTTACAAATTTTAGACTAAATTTAGTATACTTTTATATATTTATACGTCGAGTATACAAACATGTAGATAATAGGCATTATTAAATGTTATTATTATTTATTTGATATAAAAAAGAATCCTTAGAAAATAGAATACAATAAAATAAAATGTAAATAATGTATATTAGAATATCGGAAGTAATTCCATAATATTTATAAGATCAATCCTATTTTCTTCTTTTTAAATGTAGTCAGTCCCATAAGAATGCCTACATATACACAAGTTATAGCATTATGACAGACAATAATATGTTGATATATACCTACATAGAGCTATTTTATTCGAATGAACTTAATACACCTGTCAATCGATTTGAAACGGATGTAATTTAATATTATTATTTATCATATACATTCAATTCACCTTTACTCTACAGATTGTCCACCTTATTATGAACATATGTTACAATTGAATTCCTCAGATTTAGGTGTCTTATGAATTTTAAACAATATTTTACGTGTGTGTTGAAGAAAGTCTCTTAACAAGAGAAATTTCATTATATTTTTTACTGGAAATATATGGTTTTGTATATCTCGGAAATTCATTTCAGCATGGATCTTAAACTAATTAACTGTATACTTCTCCGAGTATACAGTTAAGTTCCGACTGTTGAAAATAGATGATACGAAAGGATAAATAATTAGTCTCGTCTCGCAACAACAACACCAGAAAAAATGCACCTATTTCTAACAAATTGTAATGATACAATAACTGGCATTTAAAACACAGCCTGTATATGCATAACGTTATACAAATGTAGATATATGTATATTGAAATAGACAATCTGAAAATTGCATACTAATCCAATATGAAGGTTGTACTTTTTTACGTTTTTCTTTATACATTAAATGAAATTTTCTTTACGTGAAGTTATTTATTTATGATCCAAATGGGGATCAGAATTGTTGCATTATCAATCAATCAATTGAATGTCTGCAATATTGGATATTTTTTTAATTTAGAAAATTTTCAATAAGATTTAGACAAAGAATTTTCGATAGATAAAATGCAGTTATTTATTTCTTTTTTTGTACATTTTTTATTTAATGTAGAGAACAGGGTTTTCGAGAAATAGTTCTCTTTTTTTGCTTCGAATTTTTATGTATAATAAACAAAATAATGAAAGCTTGTATTTAATTATGGATGAATATGTTGTCTTCTTTATCACAAATAAAAAATAAATAAATAAACATTTAGCTATACAAAACCAATATGCAATCAATTTTCATGTATTAAAATATATACTGTAGTAATCAGAAACAATTTTCTTTAACTGTATACAAATAACAAACAAACAAGATAACAGAAAAAAACAAATAAAATAAAAACACTTTACATTTTTCCTTTGAAAAAATGATTAAAAATAAATAAATTAGAGAGAGATAGACTTGAATAATAGATGGTTATGCTTTTTGGCGTCACAAAAATAAACGAATATAATCAATAGAAATCTACATATTGAATGACGTAATACAAGCGAAATGAATTTCATTCCTATTAGAGATATCCTGGCCACACAATTGTTTTCAATGAAAGCATTACAGTAACTACATGCTATTAAGCACTACAATTTTTTAGACGCCATTTGTAGCATTTAGTCTCAAAAATTAACAAATTAAAAAACAAGAAAAGAAAACCGAATTGTTTTCCATAAAAATTTTCTTCAAAACAAATAATAAATTTTAATTTGTTAATTTTTGACATCCACTTCATGTCTACAAAATCAGGCGGAAAATACATTTTCTCTCTTGTAATTAGAACAAAACTTTAAATCTACCCATAGTACTTCCTATCTGTATTTACGACAGATAGGTAATAATCGCATTGGACGAAGTTTGGAGAATTTAGCGAATGACAAAAAATTTCAATATGTATATTTCAAATATTTCAAATATATGGAAATTGTGAGAAACCGTTCTTTGATGATTGAAAACAAATTCAAAATCGAACAGGCAGAATTTTGCAGCAAAACACTATTGAAAAATTAATATTCATTATTTTTCGTATTTTGAACAAAATCAATAGGTATAAAATATAGTTCAAATAAAACTCTTCGAATAAAAGATTTTTCGTAATATTATAAACTTAAATGACTATACTAATATTGGCTGATGGCGGGCGTATTATTTTATTGTCTGTGTGTTTACGTGTATTGCGTAATAAAAATATACAATATACTCCATATATATAATAATTATTATTTATTTGTAATACAAAACAGATAAAAAAAACAACAATATGAACAATAAATAAATTAAACAACAATAATAATCAAAACAATATACTGCAAATTAGTTATTTACGTTTTTATTATTTATTCAAGAATTCAAAATACTTATGTTTTATAAGATAATTGATTTATGCTAATTTATATTTTTTTCTAAAAATAACCATGTTAAATAAATAAAGCTCACGTAATTAGATATTTTTTTTGAATATTTTATTTGCATCTCTTGGAAATATTTATCAACATTCAGAATGGTAATGAAGTAAATATTACGTTTGTGTTTGCATATCGTGTACTGAAAAAACGTGCAGCATTTGAAATTTCAAAAAAAAAACAGCAAGATTACTTAGCAAAATGTAAAATGGTTCTGGCGTTTTGTATTACAGATATTAAAATTTGTTTTTAATTAAAAACGCTTCGAAAGAACAATTAAATTTTTCAAATATTCCGATTTTGTCTTGGAACTTGTTAAAAGAATAATTAAATGTCTTGACATCTCTAAATAGGTATAGTTTCATATAGAAAAGAAAACATTTCAATTCCAAAAGAAAACAATAACAGAACTTAGCACAATGTAAAAAGGTTCCGGTGTGAAAAACACTGCGAAAGAAAAATTAAATTTTTCAGTATACATTTTCTGATTTTGTCTTAGGAGTATATTGTTAATGGGATAATTAAAAAATTAAGTCTTTGATGAATAAAATTCTATTTAATTTTATATAAATGATATAATTCTGAAAACTATTAAAAAAGTATAGTTTTATATAGAGTACACCTTCGGTAATCCAGCTACTGTCTAATCCGAGGCCCCTTATAATCCGACATATATTGTATTTTTTAATTTACTAAATTTGACATTAATAAAGAAGTATGATTTGTACTTCAGAGTATAACATATACATAGATTCTTATCATTGGATCTGTAGTATGTTAATTGTATTACAATATACTCTTTTGTAAAAAATTTCGGACTATTGAGAGTCTTAGACAGTACTCCATAATACGACAAATTTGATAGTTCTGCACCAGTCTACAAAACCAGTTTGTCGGATTACCGGAGGTCGTTCATAAACTTATGTCTAATAAATTCGCTTCATAGACAAATATCATTAAGATCGCTCGGCTCGTGAGACTGCACACCACCAGTTAAAGCTAAAATGGCATAACTGCGATATTTATACAACACATTCATTTTGAATGATCTAACCAGCGAATATATTAAAAGAAAATCGAAACTCAAACTTATTTTCCCAGCTCAATACCGGTGTAGTATATCAACGAACGATGTTTTTATAGAATTAATTTAATCTGAACATGTTATATGTATAAAATATATACCTACCTACCTACATGTTATGTCAATGAAAGTCTTCCTCATATGTGAACAGAAGAATAAAAGTGTACATGATTATGTTTGACATGAGTTCATAGCAAATAGTTGAAACGAATGGAATGATAAAGCCACTCGTAATTGAAATATATCTTTGATGCTATTCATGTATATTTTTAGTACTTGACAATACGTTACGTGCATAATAAATATCTTCTATATAAATCTATTTTTCTATAACTCACTTTGCTTTGTGTAAACGATTTTGATTTTAAATTTGCAAATAATCGATCTTTTTAGAAAATACTTGTCAAGTTTTATTCCTGTAAGTATCTAATATCGTATAAAAGCTTTCGTACATTCTTTGGAATTATTTTAACAAAATGCAAATTTATATATGCGTAGTTGATAAAGAAGTATAATAATTTTTAACTAATAGCATTAAATAGATGAAAATTGATTTTTTGTAATGTTTATAATGAAACTGTGTGTTAAAAGTGTGTTCTTTTATATGAATTTTTTAATTTTTGATACTTAACGATTAAATGTTAACCAAAAATAGCTGTGATACATTTCGATTCAGTCAACATTCAATGAAGCACTGAAAATCAGATTATTCAGTGTTAATCAGGAAGGCGCTTTCTCAAAATAATGCGGAACATACACGTGTAGTTATTGTAAAATAAATGCATAGAATATGAAAGATTTTTTGCAGAGAAATTTATTAATTATTTCAAACCGTTATAATAATTATTTCCGTTTTAAAAACTAATAAAGTTATTATCAATTTTTTTTTAAATAATTAATTAATGAAATTTATTCAGAAAAGAATTAACATAATAAATTCAAGAGTGTTATAATTTTAAAAATATGAAATATTAAAATTATTGTTAACGATGTATTCCCACATGTTATTTTGTTTTCAGGTCATTTACCTATTTATGTACTCATAAAAAATTATCAACATTAGTACCAGTCTATAGATGAATTTACTATACTATTTTAAAATATATATTTAAGCCTATTGTCTTTGGTTCAGTGAGCATATAATCTATAAACCATGTATGTAATTGTATAAAAAAAAAACTGTAGAAGAAATAAATAATAATCGGGAACAAATCACACTAAATATTTACACGTAGGTTATTCATTTATACTTCTTTAATCATACAAACTGATTGATCAATTAAAAAAAAAAAATCCCAAATTTAAATCGAATACTTCAGTCAGATGCAGATTGCAACATTGAAAATAAAACCCATTTTTATACAATCAGCTATTTTGATAATATTTGCTACCTTTTCAACACATACATATTTTTTACAATTACATATTTATGTATTCTAAAAGTATCTGTAACACGTGCTTTATAAGTTTTTCTTTCATCTCAGAATGCTGTAGGTTACTTTTCGATTTCTATCGATTGACATAAATATAAACATAACATTATTAAAACTTTAAATTACTTAAAAATATTCTAACAAAAAATAATGAAGATATAAAAAATTTATTTGAAATTAAACCGAATATATGATATAGAACAAGAGCCTACTGTTTTAAAAAAAAATTTTATCTGACTGGTTATAGGCTAAGATAGACTTTGTTCCTAATAAGAAAACCAATGAACAAATAATAAATACTAAATACACACAGGTGTTTGATTTTTGTAAACAGGTCTCTAAATAAAAATTGATAAAAGAAATATTCAGGCCTGTGTGACAACAACATGAATGATAATTACATATAGGGCTACAATAGAAAGTGATGATAACACAATAACAAACAACAGGTAAATAGATAATAGAAAACAATGTTTATTGTACGCATTTAACAAATTCTACTCATTAGTAAATAATTCTTTAATATTTTACAATATCTATAATAATGTAAATAGACATATTATTGCAAAATATAGATGATTATCATAATGCAATTCAAACACCATAGGGTTAAATATTAACGATAAAGTATAATTTTAATAAACAGAACATAAACTTAAATGTTATCATAGCAGTCCCCAGATTTTCAGTAGGATTTTTGAAAATATGAGAAAAAAAGAAGTATGAGCGCTTAATTTAATCTAACGTATTTATTATAATTAAGAGGTTTTTTTTTTGTGTCCAAAAATTAAAAAAAGACCTCATTTTTTTTATATAGACGTCTCATTTCCCTTACGAAACAAACAAATCCAGAAGTCCAAAGTCAGCTTGGGAATCAACGTTTCTGAGAAAAGATGGAGTAATCAACAATGACTAAAGGATAAGTACATGCTATAAAATTAAAAGCGTGAAAATTTCATATGATTGAACAAATATAAAACGTATGTTTATACTAGCTCGATATCTTTGCACACAACAACTATGTTTTTGTTAATTGTATATGTCTAAAACACAACACAATATTTTTTTATAAACGAATAAATGGATATTTTTTGTATCATTTTTTTTTTAATTTGTGTGCCATGTAATTATGCTATTGTGTTTCTATTGTTTGAGTCAAACTTTGTTATTGTTTAAAAAATTATTTCAAACAAACAGCGCACAGTCTATCTATATTTACATAATTTTTAAATATAATAGTTGTTATATTTTTTGATATATGCAAACATTCAGATTAAATTACTAACACACCATCGAGATAATTCATAGTTACAAAAGAATTAACCGACTTCAAGAAGAGAACAGTACAGTTGTAACAAAATATAATATTAGAAAACGATCTAGTAGTCTTAGACAAAAGAATCTAGTAGTCTTTATTTTTGACATAAAATGCCTGTTGAACGTGAAATTAAACTCACAGGCTTAAAAATAAGTTGTTGCTAAAATCAATAAAAAGAAATTAACTAATATTTCTGTGAATTATAGACACCCAGAAGCATATAGCAAACAGCAGCTGAAACTAAATAGTTTTATGGATTTATACTGTAATTTCAAACATTATTCTTGTGAGAGGACTAATTTAATATTTTCATTTTTGGAAATGATTTGAATATAATAATTTTTCGATTTTACTTAATATTAAATTTATTGAGTTTACTGGAAATGAATATTAATAACGAACGTGAAAATTTGTTGAAATGTAACTGAAATATTAGAAATATAGATGAAACATTAAAAAATTAGGAATACCCGTCATCAATGACCCGGAATAGCTATTTTTCAAAACTATCTATTGATATGTTTAAAATCTTTTTATGTCCATATTCCTGTCCATTTAAATAAAAAAATTAAATAGCCAATGTTTTGAGCTTTAGTTAGTGAGCTTATAACAACACCCATCATAATATGATAGACTATTAACACTCCCACATAAATATATCAATACCATTTTTCAGCATATCAACCTTTTTATTATATATAAACACAATAAACAATCAACAACAACAACAACAAAAATAATTCAAAGACAAATGACAACTTGCATATTATCCAAACAAAATACTCTGAACATGACAGGTGTTAAAAAATATACTCTATGTTTGTTGTAACAGTATTATTTTGAAAATATAAATAAATAGAAATAAAAAATAATACAGCTATGATATATTAAAACCATTTTATCTCTAAAAATATTTTCACGTTTATTTAATGATTTTCATTTAAAACCGATTTAATTAAAATCAGTGTTCATTTTCACACGCAACTTCATTTTAAATTATGTTTTGCTTCAGTAACTATTCCACAAAAATATAGTAAGCCTAAAAACAATGAGGTGTAAGTTCGTGTTACCTAGCCAAGTGCAAATAGTCGAATTGCTTATAAATATGTCAATCGGGACGTTAAGGAAATTTTTATTAATGCAATGTATTACAAAGCATAGATATCGACTCGGAAGAAATTTTATAATTTTGTTATTTTTGTAAATTTTCCCGATATTCCCCATGTAACATCATCATTAGAATACTCTAATTATGAGCCCGATAAAGCCAGAAAACACAAACAAAACATTGCAAATCCTTTGGATTACTTTATTAGCCGCAATTGTTAAAGTTTCTTAAGAAACTACGAAGAAAAAACTCGGTATTAAACATGATTGTGTCTCTAAAAATAATAATAAAAATTAAATTAAGTTTTCTCTTCTTTTCTCTAATTTGTAGTATTAGACCTATTAATTTGACGGAATTTGGAAAAAGGTTATAAATAAAATAAGGAAATAATCACAATTTATTTTATTTTATTTATAGTCAAATTGTAGTCAAATAATTGTTTGCCTAAGTTTAATTTATGTCTATATCAACTTAATTATAAAAAATGTTTAATTGTTGGGTTTATTTTAAATAACCAAATTCCCCATTCCGAAAATTTAAACGTACCGAAGAAGAATGTCATATCACTTGCTTTCCAAAAAAACTATGAAATTATCCAAAATAATTAATAAGAACTTCAAGTATTTCAAATTAAATTTCACAAAATACTTTCAGATTCACAGCAATTCACGAAATAGTAACGAATGTCTGTAAAAGAATACCTACCTATAAGAGGAATTCCGAAATTCTGAGATAGTCAAGAAAGTAAAGTTGTCACGAATAAAGTAGTTTTCATTGTACCCGAAATGCATATCTATTTATTACAGAATATTGTTTTAGAAAATTTGAAAAATACTTTGATATGGTTTCATCGTTGGAGTACCAAACAGAGTTCGAGAGATTTACTAAAATCTAGATCTACCGAATTAACCATAAAGTGGGATTGACTTTATGGAGACTAGCATATACCGCTCTATACTCAAAATAAAAACAGCCCTAAGCTTTGGAGTATGGCGTAAGGAATATACATGTAAGACCATGTAGATGTTATTTTAAAATAGCCAAATCGAGGTTCAAAATCGCAATAGCAATTAGTTCTTTGTATCATAAAAGTCAGTTAAAAGTAACATTTATTACTTTGAAATCATAATTTTTTATCTAAAATTGAAATTCTTGATTGGTAAAATTCAACTCAAAAAAATTTTAAACAAAAATTATCTGTTTTTCCCAATCCTTTGTTAATATAAAACAAATACTTATAGATAGTACATTAAACAGTACTTTTACAAAAAAAAAAATAAACACATAAAATTGTGAAGTAAGTATGCTAATTCCTCCCATAAACTGTTTTTTTTTTTTTTTTTAATAAAAAAAGGCAGAAAAATAAAGTATGTAAAATAATATTTCCTTTCATACTGAATACAACGAAGGTAACAATTTGTATGGGTATGAGATGAAACTAACTTTACTGTTTATATAAGAAGATTAAAGACCATTATTTTATATTAATTCGAACATAAATTCTTATTTGCATGTGTATCTTAAATATCTTGTGTCTTCTGTACAGTGAATAAACATTTTAAACGAAGAGTCGAAAGTTTTATCCACGGCCCGATTCTGTTTTGCTTTATTAATTACAGGTGAATGCATGAGTTCTTTGAGGCTCATTTTAAAAACTTAAGTTTACTTTTCATCAAACTTCAAGAAAGCCAACTTTTACAGTCCATGTATTTAGCCTTTTAAAATTTCATCGTTCTTCTAAAATTGATTTTAATAATTAAGAATCGCTTTTAAATTTTATATATGTATATGAAAGATTCAGGTTCGATGCGTTAATTTTTGGCTTCGAGTATATATACGTCTCAAATACAACCAGCTACAAAATCGGTCTACGGAAATGGTTGAATACTACTGCCATATTTTTCTAATATATCGGCCTCTTTGGAATCTGCATAAAATAATTTATTATCAAAAAAAGTTATGTTGTAGATACAAATGTTTTAAATAAAACTATTATTAATTGTTCAACGAGTTTTTTCAAACCCATATAATGTATTTAACATTTATATAACTTTGTACACATTATCTCAAATAAAACGAATCATTGCATACACAGTATTTCAAAATTATTCATTTTGATCCTATTTTTAATAGAAATGAATAGTAATTTAATACAATCAAAAACAAGAGATCGGACGACTAATTTTGGAAATGACTTAGGCACGTTAAAATAATATTAAAAAAAAACAGTATGACTTCCCTCTTCGAAACTATTAATAAATTTACTCACCAAATCAGGGAGTTATATTAAATCGTTCTATTCGTCTGTCGATTAACATGTATTTTCAAAATATTATTTTATTTTAATTTATTTTCAAAATTATTTATTAAACATTTTAAGCAGAAAAATTTTAAAATACCTAAAACTTATTTTTTGGGTATATTAATGAAATAAATTCGAAGGTGTCAGGCCATACTTTAAAACTCAAAAAAAGTCTGGTTTTTTTATTATAATATATATAATAAAAGGTAAAAATTATTAGCGACATAACCGCAAACTCTCGACCAGACTCAATTTATTTACAAATCTTAACATTCAATTTTTAAAACTGATGAGTACCAAAAACGTTAACTTACAATCAAAGGTATGAGATAATATCCTCACATACATATAAAAAAATTTGATAATATTTAATATCTAAGTACTTTTGTGTTCCACTTTGATGTTTAATATAAAATGTGTGAAAAAACAATTCTTTTTATGTAAATGGAAGAAATATATATTGATATATAAATTTGTATAATTAACTAGACATGATAAAAAAAAGTAAGATAAAAGAAGGTCTATGTATAGACTTATAAAATTAATGATTGATCTAAATGGTACCTACAATTCATGTAAAAGTGTCAATTTTATAATGCATTTTCAAAATAAAAATACCGAAATGGGAAATTTTACAAAAATGGTTTTACATTAAATATTGAATTTTGTTAAACCACAAAAATACCTTTTATGCGTTAAAGAACACCTAGTCGGAAATGATGAAAATTTTCAACTGAAGTTCTTCTTCGACAGCTATGTGTTAAATGACATGTGTAAGAAGAAAGTACAATCAGACTTTCAAAATAAATGATGGACTGAAATAAGCAGCGACTCGTTGCTTTAGAACAACATCATTTAACACTACTGTCATAGTAATACAACCTACATTAACCTATTGCAAATTAAAAAACGTTCCATTATTAACGCCTTTTGGGCTCATTGCCATTATGAGTCCGAAAACAATTTTTTAAATTTTCAATAAGAAAATATTTCGTTATTATACTACACAAGTTTATTTATTTTTTCGGCATGCTTTTAATTTTTACACCCACATACAGTTTCGTTTTGAAATTTTTTTCTTTTAATATTGTTGGTCTTATCAAAGCATCTTGAGTACGTCTGTAGAAGGATGATAACACGATATCAAAAAGAGAAAAAAAAGTTTACATCAATAAGAATGAAGTATATTATTCAATCTATTGGGTGTAGGAAAATCCAACTTGAGTCTGTACTTTTGGTAAATTCAAAACTCAAGTTGGAGCATGTTCTTACTACAAAACCTTGATTTTTAGGACTGATTCGCAAGAACACCAACGATATATCAGTTATTCGCATAGTTTATTTGACGGCTCAAGAGATTTACATTTATTTACTATTTAATTTGTTATCAAATTCAAAACTTCTGTACAAAAATTAGCTAATTCATACTATAATGATGATTAGATTGTATTTAAAATACGTTTTTAGGGGAAAATTACTGTAAGAAGTGCAGTGAAACGTATTTTAAGGATCTTAGTAATAAATTTCATGGTAAAATTATCGAAATAAAAGTAAAAAATAAAAAAATAAAAATTGATATTGATTTTTTATTCAATTTTCAGTATTCGTTATACATAAAAATCTTTATGTGTTCACTTTGTAATTTTTCAAATATTACAAAATTCCATTTACATGTTTTTAACACTATCCTTTATACTTACATGGAATAATACATCATACACATCATATATTAGATCTTTGATACGAAGTATGCTTTATATTACCAGGAGTTGGAGGTACTTGAGCTCTTAAAAATAGAGTATAGCTAAATATATTAAATACAGAATAGCTACAATATATGCTATTTTCACGATTACTTTTTTCTTTTCCATTTAATTTTAGTTTTTATAACTAAAATCGCACATTGCACGAAAACAATGAATTTATGGGAAAAATTCATGGAATCCGAAATGTTCTTTATTTCGAGTTATAAGCGATTTCATTTTGGAAAACAATCATCAAAAAAATAAAAATTCTATAAAGAAATAAAAAATGTTTTTGTGCAATTTACAGGAAACAATTATAAAAAAAGCTTTAAAACTTGTAGCCCACCAAAACAGGAGGAAGAGCCTTAAACTAATTTTTCGAGCATCATCCGAATCCTTAATATTAAGGCTATCCTTAACACATTTCCACCGGCAAAATTCGGTGCTATAGTTTTACGCAATTTAGTACCTCTTGACTCTACTTTATTACACTTATTTATTGTAATATAAAAGTTAATAATACGAGGCTAAAACGAAACCATAGTAGAAAGCTGCTGATGATTATTTTGAAAGAGGTTGATACATGTTTGATTTTTCATCATCGCTTATTAACGCATTTTCTCATCACGGAAAAAGCTATTGAATTTATACCGATTTATTGTTTATGCAAAAATCAAATATTGTTGACTGTGCAAAAAGTTGAAATCTGATCTACAAAATTTGAAGAAAACTTTTTTATACATGACAGATTTCAATAGTTCTTTATTTATTGGGAAACAAGTTGATTCTTTATTCAACTAAAGGAAGAAGAAAGGGGAAAATATGGACAGAATTCTTATTCGAATTGAAATCGATTCAATGATATTGAGATAATTCCCCAAAAGAAAATTATTGAAATCAATTGAAATTTGATGCTGTCGCATTTTTCTACAAAAATTAGTGTTTTGATTTAATTTGACACTTTTAATTAGTCATTTTTAAAATAATATCCATATAATTGTACGAAAGATTTTATAAAATAATTTTTACACACGGCATTTAATTCTCATGTATAATTGTACTTTAATTGTATTATTTGTACGAATATGATTGACAATTAATAATTTAATATAATTAATGAAGATTAGCTCTTCTTCTTCTTTCACTTATTTTTTAAGAAGAATTCGCTTAGTTTACGTTGTTTCTTTAAAATATATTTTTTAATATTTTTTTATGTAGTTTTTCATCTTGAAGTTCCAACCATAAAAAGAAGAAAATTGGTTATAAAATTAAAATGAAAATTTAATCAAACTTTTATTTAAATATACTTTTTTGTATTTAAATTTTAGACGATATTTTGGTATAAAATCAAATGTACACTCACTATAAATAATGAATTCAAAACTTCGATGAGTTGCAATTTATTTAAACATGGTATACAAAATTATCCCAGATGATACCTAATATCTAGAATAATTATTTTCTACAAAATTAAAATCACTGATGTAACCTGAAAAACGAAATATTCTGCTTGAAACATTCCATATATTTTGTTGTTTAAAATCAATATTCTACCTCTGTTATATTTTATAAATAATTATTTCAAAAAAATCTTAAAGGTATTTTTCAGTATAAAATGACTCATTTTGTAATCAATGTCCATTTCTTTGAGAATTGTAATGTCACCATTTCCTGGAAAACATATTTGTATTCATTCTAATAATTTATCATATGAATTGCTCATATCAGTTTTTTGGTAAATAATTAAATAATTTTTTAATACATTCAAGTTTATAAAATCATTAAAAACGTTATTTTATATATATATATATATATATATATATATATATATATATATATATATATATATATATATATATATATATATATATATATATATATATATATATATAATTTCTGAAATTTGATGTAGTTGTTTTGTAGCCATGCCATAAACATATCTGGTTTCAAAATGAAAATCTGCCAAATAAAGATTTAACAAAATAATAATTATTCCTGTAAATGTAAATACTGTCTCAAAACCGATATTCAGTTCAGTAACATTTGTCAAAGTCACAACTCAATGGGTGACCGTCAGGGAATGCTGTGTTCTGTTGTTGTAAGGTTGTAAGTAAATACTGTAGTCACTGATGAACATAGCAGTTAAAAAGGGATAGTTTCAAAGTTTAAATGATAGTTTAAATGATCAAATAAATCATATCCCAAATTCATTTGGAAATTTCCTCATTTTTTTCTATATCTAGGACACAACATACGTAATATTTTTCCGCTTACAATTTTATTAATTTTCCCATATAAAACTTTATAATGTTCATATCCGGATGTCAACATGTTATTTATAAAATAAAAACATAGGTGGACCTTTTTTATAATGTAAACAAGAATACATGTTTATGTAAACAGTAATGTAAATATAAAACCTACATTATGACATAAAAAAAGGTAGGCTAACATTTTTTCTTCCTAACATTTACTTTAAAACTAAAAATATCATTCGCAACTAAATATTGATATCGTTTAATAAAAAATATCATTATAAGAGTGTATTTATAGATAATTGTTCACAAATAACAAAACTTTTGTGCTTATGCTATTATTTTTATTTTCTTCTTCCTTTTTATCATATTTTTTAACCGAACTGGGTGAACCAAATTTGATGATTCTTTTTTAATTTGAAAGCTGGTGCGTCCCCTGTGGTTTAAATTCAATTTGGTCCAGATATGGTGTCCCTAGAGAAGGAACAAAAACAATTTTTTGAGATCGATTATTTGATTTATTTATTTATTTATGAAGTTTACGTTAGCGAGGTTCTATTGTCGAATACAACAATATGGTCAAAAGAAACAATAGTCAAAAATCAAAAGTTTCACGGTGTGTAAACGTCACGTATTTAAAGTAGGTATCTACGCTTAAGAATGAATTATAAAATATTTATAAACTTTAGTTGATGACTGTACATGTAAGTATAAGGAATAATATTTTACTTTAATAATTAAATTATAAAATTATTCAACGATTACTCATTGTTTAAAATAATTATAAATATAAATAGGAATACCTATGATATTTTATTTAAAAAAGTATACTCAAACACTTTCTCTTTTTTTAAAGTCAGTATACTTAGTCAGTTATAAGTATTAGTTAGCTAGTTTATATTCAAATTGTTGTTAAAGTTCTTACGTCGCGCCGCGCCGCGCCGGTTGATATCCAAGGTCAACAAGATATTAAATATATTCACTTTTAATATTGGATGCAAACAAGCAACAACACCTTATAATAATCTAAAACTACTTTTTTTTTGTAAACATAAACTTTTTAGAAATCCGTACACGAAATATGACCATAGTATTTCATTTGTTGGCATGGTGACAACATTAAGATCTGGTAATTTTTAGGAACAAAAAAAAGTGTTTTTAATATTAAAATTTGATAGTACATTTGTGACTACTGTACATAGATGTAATTTGAAACAATTTACTTGTGATTTAAACTTTACTGACTTCTCTACACTGTATAAGATGACTAAAAGTTGTGATTATAAATAAATAATTTGAATTGAAGACATCTTATTGTATAATGTTATTAATTTGTGACCGCAAAAGGCCCCCACATATTGATCAGCCCCCACATTCTTTATCCGATCCGGGATAAAGGACACAAAAGATAAAATTGTACATTGGCGGTAAAACTTGCAAAACTCCACTACAAAACACGTACCTATGCAAGTGTATGTTTCATCAAAAGTTTCTATTGATTAATATCGCTTGAAAACACTATTTACTAAATAGCTCAAGAAATTGAGTACATTTGACAATATAGACTTTATTTATTTCATGCGATACTCCTTCGATACATACTTATCAAAATCAGACTTGAAGATTATTAAAGTCTGTAATATTACGTATGAAATGCATTATGCTAATTATTTTTTATTTCATTAAAATAATAAAAATTATTTATAGATAGATGTAATAATTTTTTTTCCCATTTTACAAAGAATTTTTATTATTTGTAAACATTATTTATACAAGTTGTTGAAGTTTCACATGCTCATTTTAACAGCAGTTAATTTTCAAGTTGAATTTTTTCTCTATATTAAAGATGTTTATTGTACTCTTGGTTCATTGTGTTATATGTATTGAGAATATGTTATTGACTTTTTTCAAAAATAGCTTTTCAACTCGAAAGATATTTTAAAGTAAGTTTGAAGTGTTTACTTGTTTTCTTCAAACATTTAATTTATTTTAGGTACTTGTCTGTTACTATGAATTAGTCTTGAATGTTACTGTGAATTGATTTTATAAAATTACATACAAACATTTTAATGAGACGAGTGACGAAATTTCAGTGCACACGTTGTAAAAACGTTGTATCGTTGAATACTTAAAGTGATCCTTTAACTTCCCCAGTTTTTATTTTACAGAGGTAAATGTTTGAATATTCAACGTACAGTTGAATATCAATGTTTTAACTATTTTTAATCATTAGCATTCATAAAATACTCTAAATACCAGTAATTGTGACGAATTAAAACATTTTACGAAAATTTGGTTTAAGCAAATTCTTCTATATTTATGGTTTAAAACCTGTGTCATGAATCCATTAAATCCTATGGATCGATTATGCTTATTAAAGAACTATTTATGACTAAAATACTTCACCAAATTTCAGTTTCCTATCTATTTCTGTTTTCGATCTTGATGACGGAGAGTTGGAAAAGCGACTAATTAGGTAATTCTATGAACAGCTGTACCAAAATTTTGTTTGTGGTGTTAAAATTTTCAAACTTTAGACTAAAATTAACATACTCTGATTAATATACAAATTGTATTTACGTCGAATATAAAATAATATATTTTATGTTTTATAATTATGAAGCTCGATCAAAATATTCATAATATTTGGAATTAGACCATAATAATAATACCATTATTGGTTTCTACCATTGTAAATAAGAATTGGCGTGGTGTTATATATGTTAAATAATTGCTATATGCTTAATCAAATTAAATCTTAGATATGTATATAATATTTATAATTTAATAAGCGACTATACAATTTAATAAATTGTGGCCGTTAAGAGCACAAGTCACGTTAAACAATTTATAATTTAACTACTTTATAAATAATAGTAAAATTTATTATCATTTAATGTACAAAATATAATCATAAATATTGTATGTGACTTGTATGACATACTTTTGTATTAATCAAGATTAATTCGTAGAAAAAAAAAAGATTTTTATTTTATATTTGTTGCCTTAAAATGTTTGGAGGATGGATCCAACTACTATAGTGTTGAATACTGGAGGATTTTAGTCAAAAAGTCAAAATTTTTTAACAATCAAATTGATCAAAGGATATTAAAACTGTTTTATATATTTCCAAACACCAAAAAATTACAAACACTTGTTATTTGAAGTTTATTGTATAACTAACATACAACAGAATAATAAATACTAGATCACGACCTAAATAGACTTGCAAAAAATGAGCACCGAATGCTGTCAATAGAATTGCTTTAAGAACAGCATAATTATAATGGACCTGGATGTTGCGGAAACAATTGTTGGTCCTACTTTTTTAGGACCCATTCCTGTTTTTAGATTAACTGTCAGGTTTACAGGTATTTTAATGACATTTCAAAAATAACTTTTTTAGTGCTATAACCGGTTATATTTGGCTTACCCGAATTCTACTTCAAATTTTTTAATTTTCTTTTTTCGTAGTTCTTAAGTATTATATTTTCATGCAATATACATCGTTTTCTCGTAAAATTTTTCCTTCCCCATAGATTATGGGAGTGCTTTTTGACTAAAAAAAGGGGCGTTCAAAAAACATTCGGCCACAAAAGGATCCGGCAACATTGCGATCCTTAATAATCAAACTATTCTTAATACAATTTCATTGAAAGAATATTGTGCTCATTTTTTGCACACTCAAGTCCATCTAGGTCCTGGTCTATATTTATCTTAAATAGTTGTAATAAACTAAATTACTTGTTTACATACACTAATCTATTTACTTTTTAGTGTCTAATTTGTTAATATAGGGCCAGTCGCATAATAGTAAATCACATTAGTTGGTAGACAAATAAATAATATATAATACGTTTTATCCTGTAATTATCTAATTTGTAGTTAAACTTTATGTTCATCCATAGACATACATCTTTTTTTATCATGTTCAGTGATTGTAATAAATATTATTAAAAAAAAAAAAATTATGTTTTAATCATGTTAATAAAGAAATTGTGCGTATACCTATACAGTAATTTTGAATATATTGTATATTTGGAACCCATATGTTTTTAAATAAATTGTAGCAAACAAATTTTGGGATTTAAAAAAATTCAAAAAAGAAGTATATTATAAAGATCTACAATTTAGTTAAATAACATATGGAATTAGACACTCACTTGAAACATTCCTTGAAAAATGCATATGAGTAGTAAAGAATTATTAAGACACTGAAATTTAACTTTTTGCTTATTTATTTCAATTAAACGAAGCTAAGAGTTCCATATTCCAATAGATTTTTAAATATTTATAATCACTCTTTTTGAATAATACGAATCATACCTGTATTGGAATAAACAATAGAATATGTATAAAAATATTCAAAACATTGAGCATAGAGTTATTTTTAAAATAGAATCGTATAAAGGTAGTAACAACAAATGGCCTTTTCATCTGTTTGTTAAACCTTTTGTGGTTGTTTATGACGATGTTTTAATTAAAATATCAAAAGTTTATAATTATTTAGAGTTTATTTGTAATATATTGAGTATATTTTACGAAAAAATAGTAATAAAACAAAAAGCAATCTGCGTGCTGGTTATGTTTATAATACATTGATTGTGGTTATATTTATAATTTTTACTTATTGTCATTATTATTTTATTTTTTATGTAGAATTCAAAATACATTCAAAACATATTCCATATAATATGTACAATAAATACAAAAATAATTGGATATTAATATTTTTAACTGAAGAAAACAAGAAGTGGTTCGCGACCCGCACAGTATGTTTTGCATTATAAACAGTTTTTTTTTCCAAAAACAACAAAAGCCTATTATTTTTCAGTATAACAAAAAATAATTAATTAATACAAATAAAAGCTACAGGCAAATAAACCAATAAATGCTGGATGAAAGCACAGTACGTGCTAATAACCAGTAGCAACCGGAAATATATTTAAAACATGTAATTTTAATATAATATTATGGTACTATTTGTTGATTATTTAATAAAATTTTTTTTGATTTTTGAATTGAATTCAAGATATATGAAATTTTATTTATGAAAAATATGAATACGTTGTATAATTCTCGATGAAAATCTGTAAGTATTGGAATAATAAAAAATGTATATCGGATGTTTCATGAAAAACTATTACTGGGTAGCTCAAGAGTTTTTTCAAAACTTTCAATTTCTGTAACTAAACAAACCATTGAAACAAAATATTATTTGTTAAGATCTTAAATATTGTTTCAATTTCATACCGGTTTTTCTTTTATTATTTTGTATGTTTGAAAAATTTAAAACGTATGCTGAAATTTTGTGCGCTGCCTAGAAATATTACACTGCGGTGAGCGACCAAAAATTCACGTTAATCAATTTTGCTAGTATTTATCATGTATTGTTTTTGTTACTAAAAATTAATAACATTGTCTTCATAGTAGTCTGAAAATTGTTTCGCTTATTTCCGAGATTACGCAATAGATAGTTGATGGGATAAACAATTAAAGTAAAACTCACGTGAAACTTGTTTATGTAAGATGAGAAATTTCAAATGCAACATTCATGGAAGAGAAGATTTATAATGAAACATCCGTTATAAGAAAATTATTTTAATGAATAACAACTTTGTGGTTATGAGGTTTTAATCAAGACAAATATAATATATTTCCTTTTTACATTTATCAAATGATTTCATTTTAACATAATCTAAAGCGACATAAATTCTTTTTCACAAAAAGGTACGAATTGAAGTTTGAAAAATATGTTTTTATGTAGATCATATGATTAATTAAATCAGTTGATTCAAAAAAAAAAAAATAAATTGAAAATAACTCAAAAGCTCCGGATATATACTGTTATTTATATCCAGGTATACCTTTTAATGTACAATTTTTTACCTTTGACTTTGAAAACTTTCATACGAGATAAATTGGTTGACTTTTCATTTTTAATGATAAACTTGACGATAAGTACATTTTCAATTGTCCTTATATTTCTCTCAATTTCTCTCACAATTTAATAAAAAACCGTTAAATTATTTCGATATCTGAAAGCAAATATGTTTTCCAAATTGTTTAATAAAACTATCATGATAGTTGCTTAAAAGCTTTTATTATCTAAATATATTGAAGAGAAAATACAAATACAGACTTTTGTCTGAACATTTCAGTATCGCAACTACCTTAAGCAAACAACTTTTTTTTTTGGATTTAATGTGTTGAAAACAGAAGTTATAACAAATTAATTATTCTTAGTAGACGATTTTACTTATTTTCTTTAAACGAAAAAAAATAAATTAATTAAAAAAGAAAGTATATTAATTTAACGCTTACAAAACAAACATTTTCCAATTAAAATACTTACGCCTAAATACATGTTATCTGTACAATTTATTTTTCTTTAAATAAATGATTTGTTAATTATGTTAACCTCCATATATTTGAATTATTTGTAACTCTACGGGTTAAGTGGTGATCAGCAAACGGTTATGCAAGAGATGACCTAATTTTTTTAATTATAGAGCTCAGAAATAATTTATTTTAAATTAGAAATAGACTTTTATTATTAATGGCGAACCGTTTAGAAAATAGATGATGAACCTCAAAAGGGTCATCCAAATTCTATCAAACACAGGGTACGTCCAATATATTTGAGTAACTTTTGCACAGGTCGAACATGTAGACAAATAGATGTTTCAATCAAACATCACTTTTAACAACATTTTTTCGGATTACCGTGGGTCGGTTGACTGCAAAATATTTGAAAAGTGTACGGAATTTTTGAAAACCTGTTCTTTATTATTTCATTTATTCGTGAATTCATTCTTAGGTAAACGATTAGATGTTTTCGGTTCATTAATAAGTCTATATTAATATATGTCAGTTGGATGAGGGCTTAACACCAAATTTTTTCGTCACTGCAATTACGCAAAGTGTTTTCTTGTATATTTAATTTTGTTGTGTAGACAATTAAAATATTTTTAAGTGGTTTATTTAGTAATTTATTTAGAACAAAAGTTTTAATTATTTTTTAAATTGGGTTTTGTCATGTGTATATTTTGTTCTTAAAATTTTGCTCATCTACCTTAATAAATGTAGATAATTTTTTTAAGGAAAGGGTTACTTATTTAATAAGAAAACTTTGGCCGAACTGAGAGGTTGGCACTTCAAGTTAACAAATTTAAGCTAGGATATCCAAGATATTTATGTTCAGAGATAAATAAAAAACAAATATAAAATTATATTTTTATCATATAAATTTTTATTAAATAAGATTTTTGTGCACAAAACAAGACAATATTTGTATATAGAAAAAATCAACAAAGTTTGTATCGAACAATTTTGACGGTCTGTCTACTTGGGGGTCCATATGCATAAAAAGGTTGCTAATAAAGTTTAAACAAATAAATAAGGAGTTAAAATAGCTATCTTAATAGGCAGTATAAATACATATTAGTAGTAATATCGAAGGTGTTTTAGGATGAAATATTAATATTTTGGGGGATGGAAGAACAGACGAATTGATATATTGATTGGCTGTTCGAATGGGACACAAAGGTTACAATCTTCAATATTTTTAAGTTTTAGAAATGTTAGAGTTACATTTCATATATACAGGATTTCAATGACGTTTAATTATCTGATAACATATTTACATGAAATTATAACGAATCTATACTTGATCTAAAAAGAATTAATCTTGAAAAAGAAAATATTACCGTCGTATAATCTTGGTATTACCTATTGCGGCTATAAATATAGCCAGCCCCATGCATTAATAATGAAACATAATAGTAAATGTGTACACGTTTTATGTATGATGTTTTATGAATAATCCTTTGTTCAAAGTTTTAAATACAAAAAAAAAAAGTGAAGTAATTATTATCAACTTTACTTTATCTGTATTCAAACAAAATGATGATTTTGATTTTATAAAAAATAAGTAATATAAAATAAAATAATGGTACTCTTTTAAAATAATAGGTTCTACCAGCATAATAATAATAATAATAATCATCATTCAATGTATCTGATATGGAAAAGAAATGTCATCATACAGGAGCTGAGACAACTAAACGATTTAAAACTTTTAAAATTAATTTAAAATGAAATGAAATTTGGTGAAAAATTTTAAAAATTTTAATACTGTCTTTTTGGGTTAATATTGAAAAGACTTTAAAAATAGTCGTAAAATAGTTGTAAAATTCAATAATTCAAACTAGTTTCAAATTCGATTTTGTTATTTTTTTTTTTAATTGAAAATAGTTAACAATTGCTACTTTAATGTTTTCTTTGAAACTATATACCAACATGAATCTCTATTTGATTATGGTTTTTTTTCTAAGTTTATTGTATGTATATATTCAAAGGACTAAGAGACATATCGCAGACTAGACAATATTGTTTTAAAATTATTTGTTTTTAAATAATATTCCTATTCAAGTTCCACTTATAAGTATACCACATTCATATCTAGCTTTTAGTATACCTAATTCAAAAATAAACCAAATATCGCATTCTTTCTTGAACGCAAAAAAAGGTACGAGGATCAAACGAAAAGATACATTCATTTTTCCTACTTGTCTTAATTATTTTACATCGATTGTACAAAACCTCAAAACGTCAAATCTAGTATGGAACAACTTTAAGGATTTTCCAAAATGAGAGCAGGGTGTTAAAAAATTACAGTTTTACAGTGTTCCCACATCGATTGCAAAAAAAAACCGACCCTTCCCAGCTTGCATAAAAAATGGTAGTATTTTCACAAATTTTTTCCATAAATCACAATTTTATTGCTACCCGCGTAATAAAAAATTTAGTTTCATAACTTGTTCCTAGTTACTTCAAAAATAAAGAAAAAAGACACACACAAAAAGATAAAATTTTATAAAAATATAATATTAAAAGCAGTACAACCATACGTGCATCCAGTTAAAAAACCAATAACGCACTTGAATTCAAAAGGAAATTCGGTAGAAAAAAGCACAAAAGACGACAACATTATTAAAGAGTTTTTATGTTAGAGAAGATATGGCTTATACAGGATTGGAAAAAATACATTTTAATACTCATCATGTGCCTAGAAGTACGTCTCTTTTGTTTTCTGTGTGAAGTAAAAAATTAAATTTCTAAATAAACTGAGATACGTGAGTAGTGGAATTCGAGGAACTTTTAATTAAAATTTTAATTAGGAATTACATCTTGCCGATTAACATTCTGATACAACATCCGTCAATTTTATACCATTAGTGAATCCACTTCGTAAACTGTGGATACATCAGTTTTAAACAACCTAAAAAACTTTAAGATTTGATTCAACATATAAATGTGATATATAAATGAAATAGGAATCTCTTTTTGAGATCTACACAGATCTCTTTGTAATTCTTCTGTAATTATTAACGACCCATGCACTCTATAGCAATAGATCACATTATTACACCGTATCGCTTTTCCAATCCTATACAATAATATGTTAAACCAAGAAAGTTTTTAGTAAAAATAAAATAAATTATTATCATATTAATTTTTAATTAAAACTTTCTTTTTTATTTTAATCCCATGTGAATTCCTGGAAGCCAATTTTTGAATAAAAAGGTAACAATTCATAGATAAAGAAAATCATTTGGAAAAACAAAAACAAAATTATCTTACCATGTAATGTATCAAAATATCCCCACATTGGTAGTCCTACAGCAGTTGCACTTAACACTAAACATAGAAAACCTAAGCAGGCCACACATGTAGAATATAATGCCTTCTTTGGTTCGGCCATATTGCTGAATCAATACCATGCATGGCACTTTATAATCACAAATAAACTGATTTAAATATTATACACTTTTTTTTTTTATCACATATAAAATTATCAAAAATTACACATTTAAATAACACTTTTTATTTTCGATTAAAATTATATAATAGTAGTAACACTTAATTTTAAAACATCTATGATTGACACATATTTTACACACTAAACACTAAATATAAAAAATTTATTGAAATTCTAAAAATCGTTTTAAAGTGTAATCGAGACGTTTATTTTTGTTTTCGAAACTTGATTTTATAAAAGGTTCTTGAAGGTTTATTCAACTGTTTTATTTGTTTATTGATTTTCACATTTATTTTCGATAGTTCTTTGTTTTATCGTCTTTTAACCTGAAACAAAAGAAAATACAATTCATTATTAGAATTTGATATAAAGTTTCTTTATAATGCAAATAGTTGATTGGATATTTATTGTTTAAATATTTTAGTGTTTGGTGGGAATATTTTCAATACTGAGTGATTCATGTAAATTGGAGGATGTGATTATAGTACGGCTAAGAAGAATTATTAAAAAAAATTGTTTTCTGATTTGAGCTAATAAATAATTTATCCTCAAGTGTAGTGTTAAGTGTAGTAAATTCATTTAAAAGTTGAAATCTGAGAGTAGAAATGAATGAAACAAGATTTCATATGAAAGTTCATTTCTATAAAAAATACGATGCTATAAAAATGTAAAAAAAGAACTGCCTTCAAAAAGAATGAACTTAAAAGTAAAAAATAATTTTTAATTTGTCCTTGGAAGGCGTTTTTTATTTAAATTTTCTACTTTTCAGTGTTGTATACAACCACGAAAAAATTTTCAGTTGGAGGAAATTTAATCGCTAAAAATAGTTTTTGCTCCTTCTCTCCCCTTAGGGACATCAGATTTCAAATAAATAAAGAAATCTTGAAAATAGGTTCATCCAGTGGGAAGTTCCAAAAATTTAAAAAATACAGTAATATTGAGAACCTCCTCCTTTTTTGAACTCTATTAAAAAGTAAAAATGCGATTAAATATGCAGATCGTTTTTTGCATCATTTGTGAAATGGGGAAAATAATGTTTAAATATAACAATGATATTACAATTTTTATACATACATTAAAAAAAGATTTGAACCAATAAATTGATAATATTTATGTGAGTAATATAATGTAACACATTTATGTATTATATTTTATTATTTTAATTGTGGGAATCCCCAGTATAAAAACTTTTAAAAAAAGTAACATATGACACATAAAAGATATATTTTAACATTGTTTCTTCTATATGAAAAGAAAGTCGTAGAAAAATATAGAATTTCAAGAATAACAAACTAGAAACCTTGAAGCAAGTCCACACATTGAAATATAAGTTTAATTTTTTATAAAAATTATACATTTGTCTTGATTTTCTTTTGATTTTTTTTTGTTTTTGGAAAACTTTGACGAATAATAAGACGAAAAAAAAATCATTTAAATGCCAATCTTTAGGAAAATTACCTACTCAAATATATTTAAACCCTTTCCCGTGAAGCTATGAATTGTATCATTAAATAGGAAATTACTTTTATATCAACGAAAAAACCGTTTGAACAAATGAGTGGGCATTTCTCTGTTTACAATTTAATTTTAATTAAAATACAATTATGGAGGTAGAGACCACTGAAAACTTGATATTCGTGTGGTTATTTATTTCTTGGGTATTTCTAATATAAATTTATTTAGTTATATTATTAAATACTTTTCTGACTTGTAATTATTCATTGTAAACGTTTATACATATTATCATTGGTAAGGAAATCAATATTTGTCAATTTCCTGTTAAATTAATTATAAATATTGATTGGAATTTTAATAATAATAATAATAATCAATCAACGAATATTACTAATAAATAACAATTGATTTCATAATATAATTAAACAATATTTTATAAATTTTCTAATTTTTATAACTCATTGATTTAAGTACCATTGATTGTTGTAAAAAATGGATTTTACTACCGGACCCCTAAATTCTTGTTTTAATAATATCAATATTAACACACATATATTGCTGCTAAAGCGTTATTAAAATATACAAAATTTGTTTTTTCATAAAATGACATGAATTTCCAAAAGCACTGAATATGTTTATATATCAATAAAAGAATGCGTTTCTGAATTAAACCGAACGCTAGTGTGATCGCAGCCTTAAAATCGAAAACGTTAACCGTACACATGAATAAAGGTTACTTGGAGCGAATAACCTTAATTGATAATGTATCATACATGAAAAATGAATACCTTTGTGGAGTATCACTATTTCAAATAATTAACAATAAACAATATTCTGAACATACGAAACTAACACAAAATTATTATTAATTACACCAAACATTTAAAATAACATGCAATAATATTTCAATGTTCAGTAAACCATGAAAATTAAATTTTTGAACAAATTTAAAGAGCAGTGTTTTACTGAAAATAAATACATTACTACATACATCAAAAACACATTTAATTAAACTTTGTAAATGTCGACCACAAAATTTTCACTTTTGAAATTCAGAAGATTGGTTTTTTGGTTTTTGTATACTACATCACAAATAAATTTTCACACATAAAACAAACGAACGAGACACTCAAAAAACATAACACTGATGTACCGCCTAATTTATATTTATTTGTGATTACATCATGATAGTGTTGTGTATGAAGGTCCAGACATAATTTGAGTATAATGACATTGGATGTTTGCCAATAAATAAATTAACCAAAACGATGTTTAGTTCTGTTCTCATAATACGATATCAATAATATATGACTAAATAAAATATTATTATATCTAAATTATAATATATTCTTGTTTATTGTACAAATTTTTTATAATATTTCATTCGTTTTTCTATTTCTTTCTATCTTCAAAAGATTAAATATACGTATGACAAAAAACAACAATAACAAAACGAAATATAGAAATAGAAATGTAGGTGAATTGAAGAAATTATTTGTTGTAAGAAAAAATCAATAATTTTATTCTATTACGTCAAAATATTGTATTCATTCTATTATAGTCCATGAGTAGGGTAAGGTAATTCAATATAATTTGTCTCAGTTTTATTTTTTAAGTACAAGCTTACAGGTGTCTGTCTGCCTTATTAATGTATTATAGGTCCACGACTAGATTAAAATTTGTATGTTTACATGATAACTAAAAGATTTTGTCTTTGGCCGCTTATAGAATCAACTATATAACATAATCACAAAATAACATTCTCAAATTAGTAGAACAAAATTAACGTGTACTCACTATTTTATATTCACAGATTGTGTTTTAAACAGAGTCTTCAATAATATTGTATTGCCAACATATTTTACGTCTATAACGATGGTTGGCTGTGGTGTGAGTAATATTAGAAACATTTTAAGCAATGATGGAATTTTTTGATAAATTTTCAAGCTTACGAAAGTCTTTAGAAAGCTCTGCATAATAAAACTGCACTGATTTAATCTGCAGTTTAGCTTTATAAAAGAAAATGTTTACAACCTCGAGGTTATTCAGAAATCTATTTTACCTCAAAAGTGATACTTATCTAATGTTCCAATAACTTTTGGCTTTTGTAATATGATATGAGGAAAACATATAACTTACACAGATAACAAAAAGTTTATACTCCTGATTGGAAAATTATTTTCATCTATTTATCTTGTAAAATTATTTAAAGTAACTTCGATTGTAAAGACGTAATAGTCTAGGTACTAGAAATCAGTACTTAATAATAATCCCAGATAAAAATTTGGAACCCTCAGTTACACAGCAATGATATGAGATTACTTCGACTTTTGAATAGGATACACTGATGAATCTGAAATTATCCAAAAATTCTATCAAGATTTTTTATCCATTATTTATTTAAAAGCATAACATTTTAAATAATAAAAATTGTATATTATATTTATAGAAACTTGAAAATAGTTACTAATTTAAATAGTCACGAAAATTATTAGCTCTTCCGAATTATGATTTTTATTATTAACTTACAAAAAAATTTATGAAATGCAAAAAGAAATAACACGACAAAGGTTATTTTTTAACATGGTATCTTTTTCATTATATGAGGAGTCCTTCAAAAAATAGAATAAATAGATATAAAAATCGATAAACATTAAGTTCATGAACTGAATGTTAAAAACATTCTCTGTTCATAATATTAGGTTATTTACGTTAGTTGTAAATACACGAAGAAAGTACATGTAACATGATTTTAGACCACTGCAATTGAGAATACGATAATTTGATAATTTATTTAGAAAATAAATTCAATTTTACAATCAATTTACTTATTTCTCAATCGATCCGTTTTTGGTTCATGGCAACATCTTTAACCGTTCTACTACCTAATGATTTGTGAAAGCTATTTAGTATTTTCTCCCAGAAAATTGAACTTAGTTATTTAGTAATAACTGTACGTACGGAGGTTAAAGTTTTACATGTATTTGGCTACGAATGAAATAACACTACGCTTTAGTAAGAGAAGTGGCCATGTGTCTGTGAAAGTGAGGCAGAACAATAATAATTTTTGAAAACTTGTTATTCCTAATGTTATATAATAAATTTTTTGAATGTGATAAACTTGTGTAAGAAATTTCATTACGATAAGAAAATACGTTTGAAAGATACAATGGAATATAGATAGATAGATACATACATACAGGCAAAGAAAATCGTCTAATGATGGACTCACTTCGTTCGATCACTTATAGATTGGCAGAATCAATTTGGTAATTTTAACAATAATTTCTTCGAAATAAATCATACAGTTGTAAAAACTAGTGAGATAGAGGGTTGAAAATTTATATATATGATTAAGTTATGACCAAGGAGGTAAATTCTAGGATTGTCAACGTCCCAGCCTCCTTATCCTCTTTTTATGAACGAGATATCATTGTGGCAACTTTTTAGGGTTTGGGCACTCTCAACATTGAAAAGAGTATTTTACAAGGACAAATTGACTTTAGTGAAAGAAGTAAAATTCCTTTGCTTGACAATCTGAACTATTATTATTTATGAAATAGATGACCTCAGACGTACAATTTATGAATGCTCTACAATTACAGCATCACTAAAGCAATAAAATAAGCCATAATATATTCCTTTGAATGTGATTTGGTACATCAAATTTCGCTTCAATAACATTAAAATAAAATTTTACACTGTAAATTTCTAATATTAATTTTACTACACATATAAAAATATTATTGATAAATCAAACTTATTCTGCTGGGTGTGACATCTGTTAATAGCTTACTAGTAATTTCCTTTCACATAAATAATATTATGGATATAGAGAAAATATTATTAATGGATATAAAAATATTATATTTAAAACTATAAAACAAAAATCACATGTTGTGGTCCTAGAGCTGACCGTATAATTTTGGGCCTAAGTAAAAATGTCATTTTTTGTAAGGGCTTACTCTGAATAATTTGAAATTATTGTAGTTGCTACATATTATTATGACAAGGACATATTGACATATGGCACATATTGGGTCTCAATTGGGAATAGTTTGAACATACATTTAAATGGGTGGATCAAAATTAGGATCTTGTTGGGAACTTGTTTTCATATCAATAATATAAATTAGAGATTGTGTTCAATGTAGGTGTCTCTTTTTCTGCTCATGGGTGGGAAAACACGCATTCTCAGCATTTTATACTGCAGCAGCTCTCACCTGCACTCCGACAAAATATATACACATCATAACAACCGTTCTTCACTTACGCTGGTGTAAAGAAAATAATATATATGTCATTACCTTTTGAACCCAAAATTTAACGGTTAGCTCTTCGACCATTTACAGTAACATATTTATGTCAAATCACTTTAATAATCACATAAACTTCACACATGAAGATTACCACATAAAAGTAGCAAACTTTTATTTGATAAAAATATGCTTTAATGACGTAATTTAAATTGTCAACTTAAAGTTTTACCATTTTCAATAAACACATAAAATAATCATAATGTAACCTCCATATATAACATTGTTTGTTCAGGATATAAAATAATTTTAGAATCAATAAATTAATGAACAAGACCCTTATAACATAAACGGAGCGAACAAAAAGAAGCGTTGTGAGGATAGAGAAGAGATATGATAGATATACAATGTTTTAGCGACTACTCACCCGATTCATTATTATGATTATTAATAGGTAGTACAAACTAGCGAACGAACGTAATAAAAGGTATAAAAATATATGGGTAACTCAATATATAGACCGTACAAAGCAAACTAACTATTGTTTGAATTAGAACACTCACTTTTATAATATTATATACATATTTATGTATAGGCTGTCCTTATATTACCTACATATAAAGAAAAATTATACCCAAAAATTTGCTTATTTACTTTATATTTAAAATCAAATTGAAATGCTTCAATTAATCTTAATATAAATAGTAGAAAACGTTTCATAAATACACAAAAAGGTGGAATTTCGTTAATATTCTACCGACTAGTTATCTTAGCAAAAGCGTATTTTTTAAAATAATATTGGATTAGAAAATAAAACTCGTTATTTATATATTAAAAGCGTTGAGAAAATATTTTTTTTGAAATTTTCATTTGAATATTTATTAAAATGCCAATAATTTGTAACAAAAAAAGATACTGCAACTTGTTCTTATTAGTTACAAACAGAATTAATTGTTTATTTACTCGACATATGGTTCAATATTTAAACCTTTTTTTAATGATACGCATTCATAAAATACCCTAAATATGCAATCTATACAATTATAAACACATATATTTGTTACATGATTTTTAGCAAAATTGAACTAAAATTGTGATAAATCTAAACAGTTAAAAAAATTTTGCAAGCAAAATGGACCGATTTTTGTCATTCAATTCGTAATCATTTTTCTGTTTTGAGCTATCTTGGTCATGGACGGCTAGACAGACGACCGGATGAACATACGGAAATTGACTAATTAATACTAGTATTTCAAACTCTAGACTGAAATTAATATACACATGATATATAATGAAGGTAGAGTATAAAAATATACTCTGTGGGACAATCTATATCTATTATAGACTCTGGTTAGTATAAATATAACAAGAGTACGGCATATTTACACCACTGACACATTTTTAGAAAAAATATATAGTATCGATTAAGTAATAGGGAAACTAGTATGCGTAAAGGGTTCTATATACAAAAATCAATGCTACATCGCACACGTTTCTTTAAAAACTGACTGTTTATGTTGATTTTAATGAAAGAAAAACACGCAATTTTCTTTTAATGTTATCAAGCGTGTTTACATTTGCACTGTTATTGAGAAAATACTATCAAACGTACATTTGATAATACAGTATATAATGCTGTTATTTTCGGATAGGGGTAATGTGACAGGTTGTTTATTCATAACTAACGATAGTAAATATAAATCTTAGACAATTATTATGAATTTAGGGTGAATGAGTTTATAAGTTAGGGTGACTGAACTTTCATTTACATATTTTTTGGAATTTTAATAAAACTTATGAATTTTCATAAGAAAATAATTCAATATAAGTATAAAATAGGAGCACGTTATCTTAAGCATCGAACATAAGTGTAGCTTAATTTTTACAATTTTTCGAGGTAGTATGTGCGTGGCAATTTTTCAACTTTCGCTCATTGTTTCGAATGTCCATATTATCGAAAATACAATATTTTTTATTGTTTTATGATAAATCCAATCATGAGATTTATTCGATTTGTCATATCCTGCATGTTTTACAGTTATATTCATGAGGTGGAAATTCGATTAATACTAGAGATTAAGAACGGTATCCTAAAGGAAAACATGTTCTTTTATAAAATATAATAATAATTTGTCATGTTTGCATGCATAAAATAAATAATAAACCTTATGATATATCTACAATTATAGTACATAAACAGGATGTATTTCTTTATTTATCCAAAAACCACCAAAAATAGGTCAGATTGAAAAAATAGTTTCCAGTTTCTAACAAAATTTCCTAAGTCATTTTGTAAGATTTGAAAGTCATTTTACATTACAAAGGAAAGGTTTAGAGTTAAATAGGATTGCTTTTTTAAAATGGAATTCTATTTTCCTCTATTACGAATATTTCTTTTTACTTTTGATTTTCGTATAAACATTTATTTTTAGATTAATAATATCTATTAATTTTTGTACATATCTTAAAAATTATGCATTATAAAAAAAATTTATATTTTTCTGTGTATAGAATTCGACTCAAAAAAAATATACCGTATCAATTTTCTCGATTCAAATTATTTTTTAGAATTTTTTAATATATCAAGTAAATAAAATCACCTGTATATTTATACAGTTGCAGAAAATTATACACCCATCGCGGAATAACAATCTACCTTTTCATTAGGTTTAAGTATACTAAGGTATTATAAGGTAATATGAGGAGGTTTTGATGATACATAGGTACATGCGATATTTAATGGGTGTAAACTAATCATTTATGCAAATGCCTTCGTGACATTTTTAACAGCATATAAAATTGTAACGAATATGGCTCTAAGAGGAAAGATCAATCACTTTCCGATTAGATAAATAATTGTATTCGTTATATGTGTATCATCAATTCACTAATAACAATTATTCAGATATATAACACCGAAAAGCATAATTTTAAATAAAAATCTGCTTATTTCCTTGAAAATCAATTGAAAATATTACAATAATAATGGTTACTTACTACAACAACAAAAATTCTCTAAATTTGTATTGAAAATTGGAAAGACAAGTAATATCAATCTCTTATATTGCTAGGTGTATATTGGAATAAAAAAAGGCTTATATCATGCATTTAACAATTTAAATTTAAAAAAATATTACGGCTTTTTTAATCGTTTGAAAATTATACTACCAACGAACAAATCAAATTGATCACCATCCCAATATATCATATCAATATCCAATTGATTTCACTATCCCCATTTTATATTTTAAGATATTGCAATTTTTTGTTATGGTATTACTTATGTGTACTTATCAAACACCTATTCTCAAATATTTATTTTTGACAAAAATTAAGGTAAAACATTGTTTCTATTTTCTGGATGAAAAAAATAGTATCCTATTAAAAAGTTAATAACAATGTAATTAAATAAATTAGTAATTAAAAATGAAACCATTAGGTTTCATTTTTCTATTTTATTATGTAGACTATTTTATTGTCAACAAAATATTGCTGACATACTGGTAAAAAAATTTTTTTTTGCTAAATTTATTTTCTTTTATTAATTAGCTAATACTGGTTCATAAGTAAGAAGTTTTAATGAAAATAAATCAATTTTCTCTATAATTTTTAATAGTTTGATTAAACTGGTCGGGTTAAATAAACTATTCTGAAAGCCTCTTCAACGACCAAATCACTTTCTTTGTATCAATTAATCAATTCATATGACAAACAAATATGACGAATTTAAATGATATTCGTGTTAAGAGAAAAATATGAAGCTAAATTATTAAGCAGGCATATAGTGGAAGCAATACGAAGGATTGCGTCGTCACCCAATACCTATAGACGAAAATACCTACTTTTTGGTGGTTGAATACTGAAACGTGCAAAAAAAATAGAACTAACTTCAAAAAAGTAAACTTAAACGAATTAATTTTAAAATAAGAATATAATTTGCGCCAACTTCAGAACATAATGTTATTGATTAAAAACTATAAAAAATTATTAAAATCCATAAAATATGAATGAAATAATTGGAATATCTACAACAAGGGCTCTTCGAGTTGGCACGTCTTCATTCTAAAGCCTAATACTTTAAATTATCGACCAAACGTTGTACAATTTAACCACAACAGCATCACTATTTACAAAAGGCTCATTACATGAAATAATATTATTATAATCAAAGAGAATGCGAATTCTCCTTGATTATAATATTCGACCTTTATAAAAACACTATTAAAGTCTGTCAGTATAATATTATTGTTGATAAAATCTGCATTAAACATTCCATACATACTTGACATTAGAATTAATGTCAATAAATAAAAGGTAGCAGATAGTAATCTGTATGATTCCTTTTTATGATACTAAATAAAATAAATTCCTTTTGTATTGTAATACAACAGCACAGGACAGAGGTATAAAAACACGTCGTAGGTGTTTAGAAGTTATATGTATATATATAGTGAGTGATAACTAACTTTATTTATATAGTTTTGTTTTATACTTATATAGAGTGGAATATCGAGAATAGAAAGGCTCTATGATGAGTATTGGCGAGCAAAACAAGACCAAGACTCAGTCTTGATCTTATCTTGCTCCAATACTTCGAGTTTTGATCTTGCTTATATAGCTTTGGTCATAATCTTTTTTGGTCTTGTATGATCTGATACAGATTTTTTATTAATTGTTCTATGCATTGTCATTATAATGATTAGTAAAGGGATAAACTATAAATAACTCACAATTAATTACTAACTCATAAACTTTATTTTAAATCATAATAACATTTATTGTTTCACGAAAAGAACATATTGAAGTTGCTACATACATTTTCACTCATGTATTTATCGGAAGCTTTTATTTTAAGCTTAGTCTTGCATACTCGGTCTTGGTTTTAATTTCAGTGTTTCCTGTTTGGTCTTCAAGACCAATTTTGCTCATCACTAATCATGAATAAGTTTAAAGAAACAAAACAGTTGTTTTAGGCTAAGGAAGCATTATTTAAAAATGGCGAGTAAAGAAGGAGCCATATCAATATTGAATTGATATGGATATTCATGGTAGAGTCAGAATCCAAAAGCTTTTCAAATTATTAAAAAAATTAAGAAAAACGTATACAGGAAACAACGTTGCTACCATACAGAAAAAAGCTTACGAAGCTTACTTGTGATTTTCTATTAAAATTACCACTCCTCCCGTCTAAAATCACTGAGGCAATACTATCATGCATCTGCAAATAAATCAACATTTGTATAACATAAAATTGCCTGTGACAGAAAGTTGACATTATCATTTTCACGTTTATTTCTTCCGATGTTCGAGTTTTCTTTAATAACGAGTTTTGGAATCTTTCTTATGAATTTTATTTTTGACCCCTACTTTTCTTAACCAGTAAATAAATCAATGAAACTAAAATAAATAAATAAATAAAAATTCCATCAACATTTGATTCACTATTTTGACAACTTGTATAATTTCATCCTAGTAAGAATATACTTTTTTTAACAAATATAATATAGAAGTATCTACGAAAGGTAAGTAGCAAGAGTACCTTTAGATCTCTCTTGAGAAGTTGTTTTTATCTAATGAAAAAGAATGAACATTACAACACAATATAGTAACAATGTAGTGACAATATTAAAAGGAAAATAAAAAACTTCCAAAAAAGTTGTAGTATTGTTCTTGTTCACTTTTCACGTTTCTGTATCAATATCTTTAATATTAGTTTTATATCAAACTTTTTTATTTTATTATTATTATTATTATATAATTGACCGAACTAAGTAAGGCCTATGGTATAACTACACGATTTTGTATTTTGTTTGTCTTTATCTATCTGTTTTTTCGCAGTAACTTTCGAACGCCTTGTTCGTGTTTGATGAAATTTGGTTGACACATTGATCATACTTAGGAAATTCACATAGTTTTTGAAAAATTTTCAATTTCTCTATCAATTTTTTTTTTAATAATTTATTTTTCTAACGAAATAAAAATAAATTAATAACCGGTTTGGAATATGGAACCAAACTTTTTTTTCTGTTTATTTAATTTGCCTAAGATCATATTTTGGATTGTGTCAGATATCTTCAAAATTTTGTGTACGTATTATTTCTATACTTGTTTTTATCTTTGAGAGACGTCTACAGTTCACAGAACTACTAGTTTCGTATAAATGATACCACAAAAATTGATATTTGATATTTTTGATCAAATATCAATATTAAGTATTATTTATTATTATTAAGTATTGGGTACGCCATGTTGCAAAGAATTAATAAATGTTAGAAAAATAATTCTGGGAAACTTTCAATAAATTGGTACTTTACAGACGTAATAAATATCTAATTATATAAAATTGTTATATAAAAATCAGATGGCTCTTATAAAATATTAAACCACCAAAATCTGTTATTTAAGACGATAAGATATAAATAACAATATTGAAATTAGTTGTAGATTTTTCAAATATATAAATATTTTCAAAAAATTCTATTCAATGATTCGTAGGATAGGTATAAAATTTTTAGTATATATATATTTGTTCTTTTCAAACAATCTTATCAACCAAATACAAGTTAAAAGGCTGAACTTAAGATAATTTTCAGCCACACAAGTCATTAATGAGTTCAAAATAGTGTTTAACGCATAAAAGCTAACTTGGGCATTTTTGTCAAACTTTTTTATTTTTTTTAGGTTATTAAATTCATCTGGCCAATCGGTGGATGAAACGGTATAAATCCAGTTACTTAAATTGACAAAATAATGACAGAAATTAATCACATATAAATAATGAACGAAAAATTGTAATTGAAACATACGTTGAAAACAAAATATCATGTGCAAAATCTACTTGATTACAAACATATTTATTTTATTATGCAACTTTAAAAAAAAATTATACTCGCCAAGGTTATAACGATTCTAATCTGTTATTTGAAATCCAATTGCATGTACATTTTTCACTAAAAATGTTTATTTAAAATTATCTCTATTCATTAGTGACCATTATTAGTTTGTAAAGGTATTTTACATGAGAAAAAATATTCTATACGTATGTTTAATTCTTATGAAGATTCATTACTTACTAAGTCACTAAAGTTTGGTTCACATTGATCAAAAATCGTTCACACTTATCATTTGATAATTTAGTTAAGTAATAAGAAGTTTATTAAAACTATGTAAACAGTCACAGTCATGTTATATAAATAATTCTATATCACAAAACTGTTTATATTATTTGACTGTGACTGTAGACTGTAGAAACCAAAAAAATGTATAAAAGATTGAAACACATTGGAAACGAAAGAGACTATAGCAAAAATGAAATTAAAAATAATTTACGGGCAATCTGAGGTCGAGCAGTGAAAGAGGGTGAGTTTTTAATTGTAAAACCCGCTTTATATCGATTTCCGGCAAAACTATAAGTCCTATGGAATAAAGTTAAATGGCAAAGTGGTAGGTAATAAAAAGATATACAACTTTTGTGTTTACACTTTTTTCATATAACCAGAAACTCTGGTTAAAATTTTCTTTTTCATTTTCTTTCTTTAAGTTTGTGATGATTTACATTCAATGTATTTTGTACAAAAAAACAATGTATTAGACAATACACAAATTACATACATTTAAAATTGTGTACCTAATTAAAATTGACCTTTTTACCATTGACTTTGATTTTGAATGTATACTATAATGAGATATGAGAATCAGAACTATTCACAAAAATATTGTGTATTGTATTTTAAAATGAAATTGAAATAAATATACATTTAATTAGAAGAACTGATGGTTGGATTATATTAAATTAATTATAATAATTTCATTTCTCATTTAATTTTATAGCATATTTTTTATACTTTGTTTTATTACATTTCCTGTTCTAATAAAATTAATAAATAGTAACATTAGAAGATATAAGGGAGAATGGGCAGAACACGAACAGTTTACATATCATGACCTCTTGTTTTTATTGCAAAATTTTGATTTCGGTTTTATTATGAAAATATATCTTAACTCTTTCCCAAACTTGTATACATGATTTTTACAATTATACGAGATAGAATTTCTGATTTTTTAGTTTTTACTGAGTTTAATTAACAGTGTTGCTAAACAAAATCGGACAGTTAACATGGAAATACTATCAGTGTAACTGATTCTGTCTTTAAGCTTTTGTGTTTTTGGTGAAATCGTCAGCTGTCTGTATACCCATCCAAAAGTAATGTATACCCATCCAAAAATTTAACTCATTTTAAAAAAGCTTTTAGTTGTAATATCTATATTTATATTCGTAGCTACCCTTTATTGATTCCAAAAAAAAATTCACTGTTTACGATTTCCCCAAAAACATAAAAGAGCCAAGTAGCCAATGTGATAATGGAATTAATTTGACGTTTTGCAAACGGAAAGCTCAATTTCCAATTTTTCTTAACTATTCGCCATTCTCTCCACTCTCCCCTATATTTACATTTTCATTATTGTGAGAAAATATTATTAACTACAATCAAAAAAAATGATTTTAAAATTTTGATATTTATGTAGATATAATATTCGCACACATGAATAAAATAAAGGGTCAGTGAAGCGTTAAAATATTCATGGTATGCTGAAGGTTGTTTGTTGCATGTTACCTATATACAAAAAGCAAAGGAGATGTAGGAAGCCACTTGTTGTTTCTGATGACTTTTTGATTCAAAATTCAAGTTATTTTATTTTTGTAAATATCCGAAATATGTCATTTTGTGATAGTTTATTAATCCTTTTATGAATGTTAAGTGGAAAAAAAGCGGCGGCATGGAATACAAATATTTTACAGCCAGAATAAAACTAGATTTTGAATACAGGAAAATTGCTTCCGAGAAATTCCTAGAAAAAATCATGAGTGTATTTTTTATAAATACTGTTGATGTTCAACATACTGGATTTATTTTTTTAATTGTTCACACACTTAATTAATATTATTTACTATAAAGATTCAATATAATTCATTCCTTATAAAATGAAATTTAACTAAACAATTGTTGAAAACATTTACATTTTGGGTCAGGCAATTAAAAGTATTTACTTAATGGTAATATATTATATCAAATTTTTCAACGATATATATATAATATTTAATATTCCAAATTTTCTACAAGTTCCTGTTTTCAAGAAAAAATAGGAATACTTTTGGTTGTTTTACATTGATTTATTCCATTTCGGTATAGATCACGGATAAAGCTTTGATATTTCACTCGTCCTGGCGTTGTTAGGACATTTGGTGATTTGTCAATCTGAAAAATTGTTGAGTTCTGGATAAATTTCTTTTTTCATTATCTGTACTTTCATAAGATATTTTATATTCATTATATATATTTCATATTATTATTACTATTACTTATATTATTATTATTATTATATAACAGATATTAAATTGCACCATTTCTGTAGAATATTATCGTTAGTAATATGATATTTGTTTAAACTACATACAAACATTGAACCGATAATTATTATTTTAATAATTATTATTAAAATAATAATATAATTTTAAGTATGTTGGTACATATTATTATTACTATATTATTATTATCATTGGATATCATAAATACTTGCAAATCAACAATTTTTCATATTTAAATATTACATTTATTTATATATTCCAAATATTTTAATTACCTACTCATAATAATCAACACGTTTATCGAAAGTAATTCGTTAATTTTTGTTTTTTATAATTCCACAGGAATTTAACTCTTTTGTGCAAACGTTCAAACATTCCAACATACAACTTTTTACATTTAAAATATTATTAGTGTATAATATTATTAATATTATATGTATCTAAAGGCACTCATCGATCTTAATAGAAAATCAATCAAAAGTTTAATCAACGTATTTTTTCTATCAAAATAATTTCATTAACTTTTGGATATTTTGTGATAAACACTTTTCAAATTCAACATACAGACATACTAATTGTGTAATAAATACCTTTTATCTAATGACTTTTATCTCATTCTCTCGTACGTTAAATCCTATAGATACTTCTTTCTCATTCTCTAGGGCACTATATCCTATAAATGTATGTAGATTTTTATTATTACTATTTCTTTTCGTCACAACGTTTTGTTTGACATCAGAACGATTCTAAAAAATGTGTGTATATAAAAACACTTTGAACTACATGCGTGTAAAAATTTACGACATTAGTAACATTATATAATGTCAATTCAAGTCATTATCTGAAATAATATTTGTTTGCTTCTTGTAGCAAAAACTATGGCAATCTTCACTTTACAAAATTTTTGATCATCATTGTACTCATTGTAATGTTGACGTTGTCTTCATATGTGATTCTAAATGATAGACTATAGCGACATATGTGTGTATATGTGGTATGCTTGACGTCACATGTGAATGCGTTTTTAGGTTGTTGCATTTTATGTTAACATTTGCAATTATTTTTTTAAATGTCTAATAGAAAGTTATTCAAGTTCACCAGAAATAAAGAAATACAACTCAACGTTTTCAAGTTTTCTAATGGTAGAGTTTTAGGAGAATTCCATTGTAGGTCAAATTGGATAATAGTAAAGAAAAGTCTCGATAGAGAAGACAAAATATTCAATATAATTTATATCACAATACAATCATATAGAACCAAAATAAAAGTAGAAATAAATGACAAGAAAAAGATTTTGTCTTTCACCATAAGCATTCAATAAATTTTTGTCAAAAATTTTCATTATTTGCAATTTGAATAATTTCAATGTAAAATATGTAAGTTGAATCAACTATATCACAAATTCGTATACAAAAATAGATACTCCTCGTTGTATCAATTTAAAATCCAAACACATTTAATCGCCTTAGTTCTGGTCGTAGCTTTACACTAGTATTTATTTCCTGTAGGTGGAATCTTACAAAAATCGAAATATATTTCAAAAATTTGTTTAAGATTAAAATTTTAAATTTATAAATAAATTATTAATCAATATTAATAGTATTCAAAATTAACGTAACTAGAGTTAATCGTTACATCTAGTTGATGGGTTGACCGTAAAAGGTCATATCCAACACTATTATTTATGATTGTTTTTATATAACATATTTATTATTTAGTTGTTCTAGAAATACCTAATATAAATAATAAATAAATAAAAATAATTATCATTGTTACGTAATTTATTGCAAACTATTAAAAATATTTACTAGGTTATGGTCAACTTTATAAATCAAAACAACATTAATCGCAATAAAATCATATAAATATAAACATATGATATGAATGAGTGACATATTTTTAACACATGTTTTTGTTTTTGCTTACTCCGTAACATCAATCTATGAGTATGGGTGATTATCGGTACATAATTTTCTCATTTTTATTTATTTTTAAGCATTCTGAATGTTTTTGGGAATTTGAAATAAACGTTTTAAATAAACGTTTAATATGAGCCCAACTTCAAATTGAAATACCTATCCAAATTTTTATACTAAATTTAAAAGGATTTAGGTAAGTGTTTTTTGAGTTATTTTGGAGCAAAAATTGAAAGAAATACAACAGCTTGTTAGAAGCACAGTCCTTAATGTCAATAACAGCTGTGGATAACCGCTCTTAAGATTAATAAGAAGTTAAGAAGGAACTTGAAAATGAACGATATTTTCGTACACGTGCATATTATATTACAACAGGGGCATATCTACACTTTCTATCCTACGGGGAAAATGTGGCACATAGCGCCGCTCTCCCGCTTACAATTCATAAGACCACTATCATATACCTTATATGATAAATGCCCCGCTGCCCACGCATTTATCCCTGTATTCACAATCACCCACTTTCACAATATCTCTTAATAAATTTAAATTTTATTGTATAAAGTGGACATACTATTTATTCTAAATTTACCAATTTTCACAAGTTCTATCTGTCCAGATCATCAAACCGAACTTCATTTAACTTAAAATCAACATAAAGTTTTCCAAACTTTGTTTAAGAAAATATGTATCCAGTGCTATAAGAAAAAAAAAAGGAAAAGATGAACAAACGGGCATTGGTTTTTAATCTAAACAAGACTTTAGACAAATGCCTCAAACATCTACGATTATTATTTATTATATAATTATGAAAAAATCTGCTATAAACCAACGTTTACATGATTAGTTGTGACTGTAGAAGACAATTAATATGGGAAATACCAAATATCGATCGATTTCTACAAAATATTTATAAAAATAAAAGCGAATGAATGTTAAGGTCGTCGTTTTATACCTATATTGAGTATTGAGTTTACGATATGAGGATAATACTGATGGTACCAACTGATACATTATTGAACCATTATTATTACAAAACAGACAGTATATTTTTTTTTGTTTCATTCTTCTGATATTTTGCTTATTATGTGTATTATGTCTGTGTCTGCTACAGAACATGCACGATATACATATAGTATAGTAAAACAAGCAGAAAAAATGCAAACCAACACACAAAACACATGAAATAAGTCAGTTATTGATAGAAGTTGTGGAAAAACATGAAAACATATGTTTTATATGTGGGCTAAAAAGTTCAAAATAGCATTGAATACGTGAAGCGAAAACTGTGTACCCCTTTTTACGAAAATTTTATAAGTTTATACAAAGAAGGACTGAAGAATGATAATATTTGTATAAAATTATGCATAAAAATACATTAAATCAATAAAAAAATAGTACACACACTATGGCATATACATATATTAGACGTGTGGCTTATATTTTTGTTTAATACTGTTATGTTTAAAGGCACACATATATACTGTTTTGTTTAAAGACAGAGAAGAGAATTCACTTTTGACTGATTAAGTCCAATTTCGATACGAAATTATTTCGTATTATCCGTTAGTTTCAAGTAATTTCAGTTACGGATATTAAATTTTTAATGAACTGTGTAAAAATAAAATATAAATAGGCAATAATTTGTCAAAATTTTTGTTAATTATTTGTCACTTGTCATTCATATTATTAATTCTTTTTGCAGAAAATTACTACCAGCTATTTTGTCTGCTCAGCTGGGAAAAAACATAAACCTATCAAAACATGTCTCATTTAAATTTTAGATTGTCCCGAACTTATTTTGGTTAATGCTAAAGGAGTTCCTCCACACCGCACAATATTAGATTATATAATGGAAATGAAAATGTGTTTTCTAGGTTTTTTCTAACATATTTTATATTTTATACCAAAACCGTTGCTCACTCACACTTACCTAATATATATCTTCTCCTGAGACTTCTAACATTATATTTTCTATGTCAAATTGTATTTCTATATTTCAGTATATTTTACTATACACGACGATATTTCACTACTGGTTTCATGGATTTTTATCATGTCTACATAATCTCGCTCACATAGTTTTCAGTAAAAAGATTACAAAATGTTTGATTACAGAAAATAATTTTTTTGGGGAATGGGCTAATTATTTTTCTATTAAATAGTTATTCAACAATTCATTTTGATAACAATAACTATAGAGAAAACTCGTTTTTTTTGTTTATTTTTGTATACTTAATTTAATCTGTAGATTTTTAAACTTGTAAATATTAGAGTCACTTATAAAATTTTAATCAAGGTTACACTAGAAATGTATAATAAGCTAGCTACGGTTTTTATACGTCCGCCTGCCCTCAAGACAATAAAGAAGAAAGAGATAATGTACTGAAATTTTTATAGCATGTGGAATTTTAAAACGATTTTAAATCGTGAATTATTTAAAATTTTTCAATGAAATTTATAAACTGTAAATTAACTCCAATATAAGAAGATATAGTGATCGTTTTGGTCTAAGAACACTCAGTGACTTAAGACCTATCATTTGAGCTATTAAACACTCAAATTGAATGAATTGGAGATTGTTGAGAGCACAATACCGTTTTTTTGTGTAATTTTAATTATTAATAGTATCAGGTCTGTTTGTAAAATGCCACGATTGTGTATATATGTTTTTGAACGTCTATGGCAGCGGAACGCCGAGTACCAGCTAGTATTAAGTAAAAAATATAATATTGTTATAAAAATGAAGAATAATTTGTTAAAATATAATATATTTTGTAATCCCTCATTCATATTAAGAGGATCCATTCACTCATTGACTTCTCGTTGTAAATCCGGTTTTATTTTAAATGTTATGTTCTCGCATACACACAATCTCTTTATACAAACATGTTAGAGTATACATAATATTTAATTACTGAATAACTAATCAGTATTACCGGTAAAATAATAATGTTTTTTTAGGCGCGATAGTGAATGTGGTTTTCATTTAAAAAAGCAACAGCTACCAAATACTTGAATGACCGTTATTTAATTTTTAATTTTTATTTTATTCTTTTTTTTTTTTTTAAGATTACAACGAACTTAAAACTAATTTAAATATAGCAGCCAAATGTAACCGATTTTAATTAAATAATTTAAAAAACAAAAAAAAAAACAAAAGACTTCTGCACATGATTACCATTGAAATGGTTTCTATTAACTGAGTGTTGAGCATGAAATTATTTGTCATTTTGTGGGATTTTTTTTTAAATTTTAATGAGTTTTTAATTGAGTATTGTAGATCCACAATTTGCATTAGTTTTACTCTCAGATTACCATGTAAGAATCTTAATGTAAAAATATTTAAATTTATAAGATTTAAACTTAATGTTAATGACAAGTTAAGGTAAATTCCCGTAGGTAATATGGTTGAATGTTATTTAAGAAAATTATAATTATTTACATTATGAATATTATGAAATACCCATAGAATACAAAATATTTATTCAGAATTTATCATATGACATGTGTTTTAGATATACATGTATTAATAAGAATAACATTGAGCTGAAATAGAATCTACAAAAAAATGGTCGAACAAAAGTTTAGTTTATAATTTAAATTCAGAATCGACGCATTAATTTTAGGTTATTAATCGAAGAAAAATTTACAATCAAATATAAAAATATTAATATCAAATTCTTTACTATACTAAGAATTTTAATGAATTGTTCATTATTTGCCAAAAGGATTGTAAAAATGGTGTAAAATATTGTCGAAACATCGGACATTCCTAGGAGATTGGGCTATGATTGTTTGTCCACATATTCGTAATGCTTAGTTTAACGAAGTGAATTTTTTTGTTCCATGCATTTTTTATGCAATTAAAAATAAAATTATAAAAAGGTATTTTCATTTTTTTACTCATATTTTTAAAATGTCGATAACAAAAGTTTATTAACATCTAACAACATTGTGAACAACCTGCATTGTTCAGCGATTGCAACTAACTACTGAATTTGATAAAACACGATTCTCAATTAAATTTGTAATCAACACATGATAAAGTTTTTCTAAAAATAAATATTAGTATCGAATTTCCATACACATAATTTGAATATCAAAAGAATAAAATTACTCAGTTCAATAAATGCAGTATTGTAAAATTTAAATTGTAAACATACAAATTTAATCTAATAGATTTGTTAAAAATTGTAACAAGCAATAAAAATGCATTGAAAAATGTTATTGATTCATGTGATGATTTGGTTTTTTTTTTCTAAAATAGAAATTACCCATGTACTAATTTAAAACGATGGAATGAATACCATTCCCGCAATGACTGTAAAAAAAGTAAGGAAGTGTCGTGGGGACCGCCAGTTATTTTTGCTGTCAGGGAGGAAAATGGTTTAATATTTCTGTTTTTTAATATGTTAGGGTTGATTTTTATCTATCCATTATTTTTTGACGAAGGGTTACTTTGTGACGAAGTATAAGGGATTTATTATGGCGAGTCATATATTATTCATAAAGGAAAAGTGTGTCTGGTACATAATTTTAAGTATATTCGAAACAAAAATGATATAAGATATTGGATTTAAAGAAAAGGAATGAAATATAAATTTAATTTCTGTGTATTACAACGAATTTTCTTGGAATTTCATGGTAAAAATGATAAAATTTTACTTGTTTGAATTTGTATTTTAAAAGTTTAAAATGTTTTCAATTTTTTCTGGTTCACTGCTCAAACTTATTAAGTAATTGTACCAAAGTATATATTCTGCGAATTTTTCTTGCGGTTCCGTTGGAAATTAGCCGACATCAAATCTGATTTTTTGTGAAAGGTGCCGGAAAATGTTTCAGTAAGTATACGAATTATTTTAAACTAAATCCAAAGAAACAATTTTGACTTTAAAATAATTTTACCTTTTTATCCATTAGTATGTAAGAAAGACCACAGACCTTCCCATCCTATAAGGGAAGGGCTATGATCCCATAATAATGATTTCCAAAAATTAATTTAAGTTTAATGATAATCTGTTCTGCCGTTCGTTCAAAGATTATAAGCTTTTGTTGGTGGGAGCGCAGATAACTACATTCAACATATCTACTTGTATCGAATTTCAACGTAACCAGCGCTTCCACCACTTCAATATAAAAAATAAACATTTAATCTTTAAAAAAACTTTTCCAAGCTTCATATCTCAGGTAATTTTAAAATTACCGGTATATAGTTAGATTATACATAAAACAAATACCACGCCAGGTTCGTATAGACTGATTGTGTTTTGAGATTCGTATATCTTAAACTGAGAATTTGAGTCCAAGAAATTTAAAGAAAAAGCCCTTAAGACATCCTTTAAATATACCAAATTGAAACATACATGAATAAAATTCAGAGTACCAGAAAATTAAAGGTAATTCTATTCGATGTAATGTGTTATTATTGTTGACATGAGAGATTTTCAAAACAAATCCAATAAAACAAAAAAAAAAACAAAACAAAGGCTGAAAAGATAAACAAAAACCTTTTCATATGACATTTCTTAAATAACACAATATTTTGTACCACATATTATTATAATAAAATATATATACACGTATGCATTAGCTTATGGTAAAGAATATTATATGTAAAAACTCAACGAACCTTACATCCTCCGCAACAATTTAAATCTCCAATCCCCGTGTACAAACACAAATATTAAAAAAAAAATTAAATCGTACGTATTCGACTTTCACATAAGATTCTTTTTTTTTTTGTAATATTAAAAACACAAACAGCCGCTCAAAATATAAAAAATTATTGAAAAATTATTTCACAAAAAAAAAAAACAAAACAAAACACAAGCGAAAAGAAAAACAAACAAATGATAATCAACAATAAAACAATAACAACAATATTTTTTTTTTTAAAGAAAAAATAAATACACCTCACTTAATTAAACACACGTCGAAAACATAACTTTCTGAAAATTTTTCTTGTAATTTTTTATTTTCCTTAATTAAAGGTGTAGTTTTTTATATTATGTACTTATATTAAAATAAATATATTTCGCATTTGTTTGTTAAAAAGGGGGCCACTGTTAAGGCGGGCGGACATTCAGTTACTGCGTCTCCTCATACCATCCATACCTCATGTGTACATACCGTGTGTATAATTTTATTTTGTTGTTACTTAGCCGCTCGCTCGCTAGCTCGTACACTTGATGTTCTATCTACTTAATACTGCTTAACCCACTATCATGTACATAGTAAGTTGTATAGGTAAAGTTATAATATGATATAGGTGTATAAGTTATATGCACATACAGGTGACTCATATATCTTTACAATAGCATCATAAAGCCTGGTTCACATAGATGAAGTCATTTAGCCGAGTGATAAGTAGCTAAGTAACATGATGTGTTTAAACTGGAAAATTTAAGTTTAGTATACATAAAGTAACACTTGACATTCAGACCATGTTCCGAAGTACACTGATTTTTAATATTTTGGCTGTACAGTTTCAGTCACATAACATAAACAATCATATATTTTGTGACTATTCACAGAATGTTTTTATAAACCAGTGTATAAAGAAAATTTACTAAAATTTCAAATAGTTTAGTCATATCTAGATTCAATATACTGTGATTTTTACGTTATACTGTAAGTTTTCAAACAGCGTCCTAATTGAGTCTTACAATTTACTAAATTTGAAAGTCGATTTATTTCGTATAGTACACATTTTATGAAAAATACTTATGACGAGGTAAAAATGCTTACAATACCATCGAAATAAAAACAAATATGAAATATTTTTAATTTGAAGTTACTACATATGAAAAATTCATTGCACTTGATGAAGAAAAATTTAAAATTTCCCGTTCTTATTAATTAATCTGAAAGATTCTGATAATTTTGCTGTCTATTTTCTTAGAAAATAAATAAAATAAAATTTTTATTTACTTATTTTCAAATTTATCTACTTTCAAATTTATATTCAGATATTCTAAAATTATGGAATAATTATGGAAGCTCGTTCATACTCGAAGGGAATAGAAACAGATATCTATATTTTATATTTTTATAAATTTTACTTTATGCATGAACAGAGCATCCAACACTGTTTAACATTATACAGTTCCATTCAAAGTACTATTTTGCTAGTCTACTATTTTGTTAATTTCGAAAATCATGTACTTAACTTAGAATTGGAATCAGCTTATAGTATTATTTTCTTGTATAAACAGTAACACAATATGCTTTCATCAAATTCATAACATTTGATAAAAAATTTTGTAACATTTATATTAACCACCTGTATAAATCCATAATATGTTGCATGCATACAGCACCATCGCGTATAAACTCGCGGACTTCAATTTGACTTTTACGCGAGTTGTTTGTTGTGTAGTGGGGAGTATAGTTCAAAAAGTTGTTTAGTTGTTGTCATCATCATCAACCAACAGTACACATTCATTTCATTATTTATTCAGTTTGGTTGTTGTATAGTATTTGTTTGGCGCTAGTTGGCTTCAGTACTGAACGATTCACTGTCTAACTTTTTCTGTTGATTTACCTTTGCTGCGTTGTTAGTCTAACTAAATAGTCTATCGAACTAACATTGTTATGTACACGTACTAACTTACCTTAATATCACAACAATATTCAAGCTGAATGACTAAATATTGTTTTATACATTCCATTTTGTCAAACAGAGGCTTCCATGAAATCATTTCATAATTTGCAATCCGCAAATACATTAATAATATTTATAGTAGATAGAATATATACACTATTTTGGGTATTCGATGCTTAACTTTTTATAATGATAGTTTTTGCAATGTATTGCGAAGAAGACTTTTAACACTACTAATACTTTATGTAAACTGAATTTATTAGTAACATTAATTAAATATACAAAATATGTTGTTGCATAGAATGCCTGCCTACATAAGTTTGTTGTTGCATTATAATTATTTATAAACTAGCTGATACCCATCCGCTTCGCTGAACGCCACGACAAATTAACCATGAGAAAACATTAAATCCATTCCTGCTATTTCCAAACTCTGTACTTGAATTATTATTCGATTATAGTCATTAACACTAATCGAGAATTAATTGCAAATGATTCAATTTTTGAGCCTGGGACACTATAAGACCTTTCAAGAGCGATATTAAAAAGTAAAATAAGGAGGCTTGCGTTTTCAACGCCGAACTTTATAAAATGAAAGGTTTGACTAATAAGAAAAATACATGGCCCGTAAAATTTCCGATAAAATGGTTAATTTGAGCTCTGTAGTCACAGGGAGTTATTGTTGATAAACAAGAATAATTTCTAAGCATCTAAATTTTGGATCGATACAAAAACTATGTAATTTTGTTGAAGAAGAACGGATTTTGATCAAACCAAGCTCATTTTATTCGAAATGAAAATTAGAAAAAATACAACTTTTTGAAATTTAATGCATATCACCACTTCACCCTTAAAAATCCCTCATTATACCTCCAACCCCCTTTTTTTATATATTTTATTAAACCATAAACAATTTTTTTAGGTCGCTGAATACAAATATTTCTCCAATTTCAGTCCCAAAAATAAAAAAACCAACAATTTTTAAGCAAAATGAATTATTATATCTGGGGTATTTTTAGGGTTGTACAAATCTGCTTCAGAAAATTAAACGTAACCTATTGATGGTACTTCTGTAGTTGTACCATTTTTATAAAAATTTATATTCATCTTGTATACAGATGGGTGAAGGACGTTTCTAATATGTATCTTAGACTACACATAATTTTATCGTAAAAATTAAAAGTAAACATCATAATTTTTGTATTAAATATTTTCTAGTTCAGTTAATTTAATGAAGGTCCTTGTATAAATAAATGTTTCACTCTAGTTTTTTTTGTGTTATAAAATTACTTCTACGAACTTTTAATAGGTAATCAATACAATCAAATGCTTATTATTTATTAACAAGCGGTTGTTGCAATCGCAGTGTGAAAACAATATGAATTATCATATATGGTTTATTCAAACATACAAACAGATTTCTTCAAGGCAATCTATCATCTTTAATTTTATAATTTTGGATAACCTTTTTTTTATTTTAGAGTAAAAATCCCATTTTGTACGAAAGCAATGTTCGTTATAAGCTGCATACCAAAAAACCAAGTTGTTTGAACATTAATTTCAAAAAGATTTTATTAAGTACAAAAATGAATAATTCACACATTTAACGAATTCTATTGTTTTTCGAGTGTTAATAATTATTATTTAGACAGTATGGATCCACAAAATATATGCATTTAATTTAAACATTTTGGTGAGATATTAAGAAAAAAACTTAAGGTAATAAGAAAATACTCTATATCGAGTTCTGAAATGTAGACTTGAAACAAATGTTTATAGTTTTAGAAATAATGATGCTATTTATCAGCACCTTGCTCTTTGCAATCCTCAAGAAATCCACAGAGAAATCCTTGTTACGCCTGTTAGCACGCTGAATGATAATCTTCTTGACTAGAAAATCCAAGAATAATTTTCATTATTTTAGTATGTATAATAACATTTATCTATATAAAAGTTACTTTTATATTTCGCCATATTTCGTAACTAAGAAATCTTAATAATTATCAAAAATGCAACGTCACCAAAACAAAAAAGTTATTTTTGCTCTAAAAAGCTCAATATTTATCCAATTTTGGTGAACAAAGTATCTAATCCTACTAAATTTGGGTCGTAGTTTTCAAAATTATGGTTAAATAACACATAACTATAAAAGTTTACCAGAAACTAAGACCCTGTTCATGATATTTCATATAAAGGATGAAATAAGCGAATTAATAATACAAAAATTGAAAAGTACGACCTAAAATTAGTTGGTTTCAAAAAGAAGTTCACTCAAATCCGTCAATATTTGGCCAAGATATTGGGAAAATTAATTTTTTGATTCTTGTGACGTCACGAAAACAAAAAAATTATTTTTGCTCTATAAGTCTCAATATTTATCCAATTTTGGCGAACAAAGTATCCAATCCTACTAAATTTGGGTCGTAGTTTTCAAATTTTTAGTTAAATAACACATAGCTATAATAGTTTACCAGAATCTAAGACCCTGGTCATGATATTTCATATAAAGTATGAAATAAGCGAATTAATAATATAAAAATTGAAAAGAACGACCTAAAATTAGTTGGTTTCAAAAAAAAGTTCACTCAAATCCATCAATATTTGGCCAAGATAATGGGAAAATTAATTTTTTTATTCTTGTGACGTCACTAAAACAAAAAAGTTATTTTTGCTCTAAAAAGCTCAATATTTATCCAATTTTGGCGAACAAAGTATCTAATCCTACTAAATTTGGGTCGTCGTTTTCAAATTTTTGGTTAAATAACACATCACTATAATAGTTTACCACAAACTGAGTCCCTGGTCATGATATTTCATATAAAGGATGAAATAAGCGAATTAATAATAGAATAATTGAAAAGAACGACCTAAAATTAGTTGGTTTCAAAAAAAAGTTCACTCAAATCTGTCAATATTTGGCCAAGATATTGGGAAAATTAATTTTTTGATTCTTGTGACGTCACAAAAACAAAAAAATTATTTTTGCTCTATAAGTCTCAATATTTATCCAATTGTGGCGAACAAAGTATCTAATCCTAACAACTTAATGTTAAACAGATTCCTTCATTTTTTTTTTTTACATTCACGCGATTGAAGAGTGGTGGAGTAATTATCTAAAGTAATACTGTTTTACAGTTAAACTACTTGACTAAACAACATTATTAAGCACTTTGTAACTTCATCAATGGAACAAGGCTACCTTTAAAATAGCACAAAATTCCACTCGTTTAAAAAAGTATACAAATTCTTCGGCTACCTTTTATTATCTGGCTACTTAATTCGGCTACCTTTTATTGCACATCTGGCCAAATTTTATGGCTGATTAAAAAATATTAAAAAATATTATTTTTACTGACTCAGACAGTGTTCAATCTTGCATGATTTATTACTATTGAATCAACTATAGATAAAACAAATGCATCATATTTATTGAATCATACACATAGATAAATATCTACCTACTTATAAAAGTAAAGAATTAATTATTATTATTATTATTATTATAAATTCATATTAGTGGTTATGCAATAATATCCGTGGAATGAGGCACACTTGTTTGTCTCCATATTATAACTAGATATATGTTCATAGTGAATATATTGTAAATGAATGTACTGAAATATTAATTCACTCATACGTAAATATGCAATTTTTATTATTATTTTAATTGGCTTTAGTCATTCAATTGAAAAGATAGATCTTATATAATATTTAATTTATGTCTCGCGTCGTCTCGTTAAATGTAGCGAAACGGTTCGAGTGTGTTGAAAACCTAAAAACCACCGAAAAATCACAAATAAAACAAACATAGTTTCTTTTAGAATAATTTATTTCCAAGTTGTCAATTTAAAATAATTTTTGAATTAGTTTGCCGTTGCTAAAAGTAAAATAAAAGAAAGCGAAGGAATGACGAATCCCCCATTAAAGATCTAGTCACAAAAGTTTATTAAAACCAAAGATTATTTTTAATTATTTCCAAGTTTCTTCGAAGATTAACTTATGCCAAGAGAAGCAGAAAACGATCTGTGCATTAAAAACCTGAACACTAGTAGTTCTGTAATCAGTAGACCTCTCAGAAGTAAATAAAAAGTATATTCATAATAGGTACACAAAGTTTAGAAGATCTAACACAATCCAAAATACGATCTTATTTGAACAAATTATATTATGTCAAAAAATGAAATATTTTATTCATTCAATAAAATAGAAAAATATATGATAAATTTATTGTACGGTAGCCTAGTCGTGAATGAACCTGTTTTCGAAACAAATGGTTCGAAACTTAAGTTTAAAAAAACTTTATTATTTTAGTTTTAAATCGTATGGGGAAAAAAAGGAAAGCTAGAGGTGAATTTCCTGATTGTAATCAATGCGTCTACCAAATTTCGTCAGAATCGAACAATTGGTAGATGCATTCATTGAAGTTACTCGTTAAGCGTTCGTGGCTCTCTGAAATACCTTTTCAAAGCTTTTTCGTTTCATTTAATTAATATTTCAAGAACATATAATTCTATTTTACCTTATGAATGTAAGTCGAAATTTTATATAAAATAGTATGATTGTGTGTCATAAGGTTTCAACTTTAATGAAATAGAAACCTTGTATTATTTTATAGTAATTGTTAAAAAAATTAATTTTCCAAGTAGTTGAACATTGTTGTTGGCGTTTTTCTTGATTATTATTGTAAATTGACTAACTTACAAATCCAATGACAAATGTCAATTAATTACGATGATTTTGAAAAGCTAAAATTGTTTCATATTATTCTATTGTTATCCAATTCTGAACTTCATAATTTTTTTAAACTTGTTTGTGCGGTCAATATTTGCTAACATTAATTTAAAAAAAATATATATCTAACTAAAATATATATTAGTCGAGAATTAAATAAACTCATAAAAATAGTCTTATTCGTGATGTTATACGAAACATAAATATTTTACATTGTAATATTTTTGTGTTATTAAACTTAAATATTTCAATATATTACATTTTTACTAAAACTTTACTCAAGTATACTTTAAACGTAATACAGTAAAGATTACTTAACACTTCACAGGTAACAATTTAATAAATGTACTTGTATAGATGAAATAACAGTATTTAATTCTATTAAAAACCGTTGTTTTCAAAAGGTATACTTACTTACTTTTTTTTATTTTAAATTTAAATATTATTGTCGACATTGAAACACAGTATGTACAATTATCTACAAACCATAGTCGAAATAATCTGGCCAGTAGCAATCATGTATTTCTATTTTACACCTTTAGTGGTGAATAATACTTAGTTTTCATACAATTGCACACATGATCTGAGCTATAATAAAGGTTTTATTAAAGTAAAAATAAGTTACAAACAAACTTTCTTCATCCAATATTTGCAAAAATCTTAATTTCTTATAAATCAACTTTTTGACACTGTCTGTTTTTTTTTTTTTTTCAAAATCTGAGTGTTATTTCTCGTTAAAATAGTATAAATTTTAAATAGATATTTGTAATCGTCAATTACATTTCAAACGACGAAAAAGGAAACTGGCTTAGGCAATTTTTGAAGTTCTTATTACAAAGGGGTGATTAGCGACATAATCGAAAACAAATAACTATAATCTTTTAAGTATGTGGCATTCAGAATTTGTGACGATATCTATAAGCAATTGTTTCAAGTAAAATTTGAACTTGTTTAATGTGTGTTGATACATCAGACTGGCTGGTTATTCTTTTATATAATTACACGACGTATTTGTTCCTGTCATAAGAACTCCTTATCCTTAACATCTCTACTTTTAATAATAACAATTACACTAGTAATTAAAACAAATTATAGAGAATAACAATATTTTTTTTAAAAAATACTACTTTTATGAACAGTGGAGTCTCTTAACTGGATATTTAAATGAATATTTATTTGATCATAAACTTTAACATTCTTATTAAAGAGCTAAAAAAATAACCGTTATAAAAGAAAGTTGGATTTTGTTTGTTTTGTTTTTGATTTTATAAAAAGCATTCGTAAAATATTGAAACAGAAATTGTGCCTATAGCAATTTACATCGTATCTATTGCCTCTTTAATTATAGTTGGTGTGCATATCATAAAATTTATATATTGCTTAACAACTTTTTCTTCTATGAAAATAGGCATGATGGCTATGTTTAATATTATTACTACATAATCTTTATTTGAAGTATCTTTATTTGACAAACAAGAGACTGAAGATTTTTTTTTAAATCTTAAAAAATAAGCAAAGTAACCTAGATGGGTTTATATTTTATATGATATGCTGATGGGCACCCAGGCTATTATTGTTAGAGTAAATTCAGGTAATATGGCATACCATAAGCTTTTTTGTCAATAAAACACAAAATTTGTACATCGTATATATCATAATATCCATCAATTCAATTTATATGTACCGAATTCTATATAAAAAATACTATTTTTTATAAATTGTTCTTAAAGATTTCACCTTCAATATTTCCAAAACTCTCTCCTGTAAATATGAAAGAAGATCTCTTGTTAGAATACATTTTTATATAAATAACATTTATCTCTGACATTTAAAACAATTCTAATTTTTCTTTAAATTTAATTCTATTGTTTCTTTTATTAAATTTAGTAACATTTGTGTAAATATAATAATTCTTCGTACATGCTATTTATCAAAAGTAGAAACTTTTTAATTTTTCTGCTATGTTCTTTTTATATTCTAATCTGTATTATATTCTCAAAGGCATTATAATTGTATATACTCAGTTGAAACGTGGTATGTAAATGTGCATTTTTTCTCATGAAAACTATTATGTATATTCTATTAAAAAATATATTATATACTTTGTGCAATCTGCAATATTCTTATTATACTCGACATATATACAATATGTCAAAGTATTAATTCAATCCGATGTTCCTAAGGGAACATAATTTAGGTATAGGTGTTTTGGTATAGAATCACCGAATTCTACGAACCTCTTATAAAAGAAACTTGTTTCTTTTTCAAAAAACTAAAATTTTGATTTTTAATTTTCTTCTAGGTTTCATGGTTTAAAAGTTGAGTTATCGATTCATTGAATCCAATAGGCCGATTTCCTTCTAAACAAACGTTCTTTATATGTCTAGTCACCAAACGTCACCAAAATTTTAGCAGGCTATCTATTTTCGTCTTGATGATGGACGGTTTCGAGTCGGAGTCGGAGAAAAATGTTTGATATTCTTATATTCACAACAATTCATTAAATTTTTATTTTCATCTTGGCATTTTTGTTTTCTAAACTTTTAAGATTTCAAAATTTTTCCGCCCCTAAAATAGGGGACCGGGTCTTGCGGTTCTAAACGAAAATCCGGCACTGTTTTAATTTCGCAACATGTTAAATGCAATTTATTTATTAACTATATGATCTGATTAATGTAAAAAATAATTCACTTGTATATAATAATTTTCTACCTTTCAAATACTTAAATTATTCTTGCAGTCCTTGTATAAATTTATACTAAACAGTAAAGAAGATTGGTTAATGCATTACTCGTGTATTTGTTTTAAATTAACATTTACAGGTATTATTCAGATCGAAATATGTTATTATTCATCTGACATGGATGTGTAAATTCTAAAATCTAGAATGAAGAGTAGCGGAAATGAACGTCTTACTTTCTTATATTATTTCAAATGAAGAAAAATTATATTAAAAGTTAAAATTCGGAAGTATATGCCAAGGAAAATATTTAAAATAATATTTAGAAAATTATGACCTAAATCTTCCAGGATTACTTGACATTTTATAAAATAGGTATCATTTTTTCACTTTAATCATTTTTTAAATACTTGGATAAACATAAATAATTCTGATAATTAAAATTATCTGAATTTTCAGGTTATCAGCAATGGTTTCAGATCTGAACTAAGTGAAAAGTAATTTGAAGCTTGTACAAACTGCATACTTGCAGGTTGAGCTATACAGCAGGCTTATTAAACATCTTTACCTGTAAACTAAACTCTTTTTATAAATTGAAAGAAAAAACAGATAACTTATCACAAGGAAAAGATTGTTACAAGCTGATTCAAATAAAACTGATATTTTTTGCGCAATTTTCATTTCAACAAAAAATGTTTAGCTAAAGATCAAAGTGACTTTTGTAATTTTTGGTTTCTGTTCAAATTAAATTTTTCTTTATTAGCTTTAAACGAACATCTAGATAAGCTAGGAACTTGTAATATTAAACGTAGCTCAGGATTCAATGCAATGTACAATAGAAATATCAGCGTATTTCAAAAATATCGAAGATACTTTGAAATACACACTTTTTATTTTAAAATAAAAGTTTTTTAAAACTTATAATAAGACATTAGATGGTCAGGTATAGTTTTTAAAAGGAATGGCGTTCAAAAGTTGTGATTTTGTAATCATTTTACTCCATACATATCACTTAATTTTTATTCTGCTGATTAAAATATTAAATAATATTTTTTTTTGGTGATATATTCAAGCAAATAGTTTTAAGTTATACAATTAAATCTGGTTGTTGAGAGTTAGCTGGTTTGTTGCTTCGATGGTTTACTGCTCGCACATAATATTTATATTCAACGGTTAACTATTAAAAAGTTCATTGACACAGAATATCTATCTACTTTTATGTATTAATATTACACTCAATGTAATGAAATAGAAAAAAATTTGTACAACATGATTTTTAAAACACTTCATTGTGTTCTTTTAAAGAAATAATTTCATGCTATTTCCCTTTTTGGTCGCTTTTATTAGGAAAATAAAGGTTCAAAAAACTGAAAATGCACTAGAGAGATTGATAAAATAATTTGAGCATCTTCCTCATTCGAAGAACATAAAAATCTTGACTATTGAAAAAAATTTTTTTATAATTTTTCATATTGTGGTCATTGTAAATCCTTTGTATTAAGTCATATCTACAACGATTTTGAAATTACTGACTGTGACTTTGACTTTTGTTTGTTGAATTTGTTGACTTTTTCACAATACCAGGAACAATAAAATCTCTTTAGATTGTGACAATTAGCAACAAATAATATCAACTTTAAGATACTTGCAAAACTCAACACCCTAAACAGTTTTCAAACGAATTAATAAACTTTCATAGTCCATTTTTCAACTGTATTCTAAGCATTATAATGAACAAAGGGAAGTAAAGTAGCAGAACTTTTTCTTTTTATTTCCCTGACTAGTTAATTTAGCCACAATAAATTATATTTATAATAATGATATGTTAGATGAATGAGTTTTCAAATTAAAATGATTTTTTTTTTTAAGTTGAAGCGAAAATTAATTTGTATTACAAATTATAGAGTAAAAATTATTTTAATTAAATCGAGTTGTTTGTAAGATTCGAAGTGCATGATAATAAAAACTCACAGAGTTATTTATTTATATTTCCTACATATATACCTTTTTTGAATTTTTAAACTGTTTATACTTTATTAAGATTTTTAATGGTACCTCATGTTGAAACTGTCTTTTTGGAGAAATGAAACAAATGAGATAATTAATTGATTTTAAAGAAGAAAATAATAATACGTCTGATGTTCGTTATAAAATTGCAATACTTGAAATCTTTTTACATACAATTCTCCTAAAAATTTTGTTTATAAACACAGACGCATTTATGTTTCATAAAAACACGCCCATTTCGATAAAAGATAAAAAATATATAATTTTATACCAAAATTAAAATAACTGTCTTTTTATCAGACATCATCTTTAAGATATTGATTAGAAAATTATTTAAATAAAGATGATTATATTTTCATTACCATATACTTGGTAATGAAATTAAAATCATAAACCTGAGTTGGTTTTTAATGAAATAAACAATCATGAGCGTAGTTATTATAGAAAGGCTTTAATCAATACAATCCGTAATCTTGCCATTTAATTTGTATATAGAAATACAAATTTAAGCAATCAACTTCTTATCATATTATTGTATTAACATGGGGTCTGATGTATTTACATGTGTTTTATTCTTATTTTGTTTTTGTGTCTGAAAACTCCACATTCTTTTCGGGAAAAATCTTCAAAAATGCCTACTTTTTTCTACACATACTAGAAACCTCTATATATTCAGAATATTTCTCTTGATATAAAATTAAAAATTCGATTATATTTAAAAATGTTTTCTACAGAAAAACTCTTCGAGACGTTCTCCGTTTGCATGTCAATAATATATTTGTACGTACCAAATTTCAAAACATTTGGATAAGCATTTTTTTAGTTATTTGGGCATGAAAATTGAAAGATTTTTACATAATGGAGGGTACTCCTGTATTCTGTTTCAACCCCCTTAAAGGATATTGATACAAAAATAGATCTCAACACTAAAGTCAATCTTTAATGTAATTAATATACATTGTATTTTTGTTAATTTCCGTGTAAAAATAACTATCCAGGTATGTGAAATTTGGTATGCACAGCCTAATATAAAAATTTCATAAGCGTTTTTACCATATTCAGGAAATTATTACTGTATAATTTTGGTAAAACTCCTCATGCTTTTTGGGGGGAAATCTTCAAAAATGCTAACTTTGTTCTACACATACTAGAAACATCTTTATATTCAGAATATTTGCTCTAAAAAAGTCAAAAATACAATATATATTACATTAAAGATTTATTACAGAGATATCATTTTTGTGTCAATTCTTCTTAAAGATGCAATATTACTCCTCGTACCACAAGACTGTTTCTTTTATTTGTAAGCTAGTGAATTCAGACCTGCAGTTCATTATAGCTGAAGTATTAATTAAAGGGCAGTATCATTTTTACAAAAACAGTTATTCTATTAGATGATTGACAGAACACTGATTTATGATAAGCAACTTTCTTTCTTTACGCATTTTCAACTGTACATTGTGGTTAGTTTATAAACATCTAACGTTTCATACTTTAGTTTATGATAAAATACTTGATTTACGGTATATTCTACAAGCAATAATAAAACAATTATTATTGATCACATAGAAATAATTTTATATGACTTGTTTTAAATTTAATTAATCTTTAATAACCACAGTATAATCGATATATAATAACTTTATTAAAAACAATTAATGAGCAGTTTATTTTACAAAGAATTATTTTTTCGAACTATGACAAGTTCTTCAGGCAAATGTTTCACAGTACAAGCATAGGATTAAGTATTTTTAACAAATATACAATCAAAATTCTTTTAAGAGTTGTGTACTGCAAACAGAAATGAATGCCTTGACATGTTTATCACATTCAGGAAAATTACTGTATAGTTTCGAAGAACTTCATGTCCCCGTTTGAGGAAATTTCCATAAATACTGAATCTTTTTCCATACATACTAGAAAAATTTTTTAATCGATGACAAATGACATTAAGATCACAAAGCTAAATAATAAAACCAATCAATTTCAAAAAAATCTATTTCAATACTGAAATTACTCACTATATGCAATTATTAATACATTTATGCAATTTCATAACATGAATGCGTTTTCAATTGTATATAAACAAAAACAGTTTTAACGTAAAACTAAGTATGTATATTTTTGTTTGTTGAGTAAAAGCAAATGCTATGTGGTATATTCTATTGTTTTATGTAGAAAGACAAATAAACAAACAAGAAACAATATAAAATGAACATATCACAAAAATGTATAAAAGTAAATAAATAAATAAGTATAAATGTGTGTTGTTTATATATTTATTTATATGTTTTTGTTAATTTAATACAAAAACACTAGCGCAGTACAAAACACAATACATTGTATATGTGTAGTGTTTTGTTGTAAATAATATAAATTGTATGAAAGAAAACTTATATATTATATGCTTTTAGAAAAACTTAAATATAAAGTGTAATTTAATTTAAGTAAAAACTAATTGCGCGTTTTAATGGTTTAAAAAGACTGTTTTTCTCATCTGTTAGAAGAAGAAACAGAAGAAAGAATTAGTTTATGTGGTATCCTATAGTTTTCGTTCTGAGTGGTATTTTCAAGGATAATTGTGGATTAAAATGAAAATATACCATACTCATTTTTAATTCAGAGTTCCGTTTCTGTAAAAAAAAAACACTTGATTATTTCCGTGATCCAATTTCTAATAATGCTATTTTTAACTGAATTTTACATTGTAAATAGATACAACGTTATTCTTTTTAACCGTTTTTTTTTTCATTTTTCCATTGGAAGGTTTCTCCAAACTTTAAGAAAAGGTGCTTCTCTTTATGTGATTCTTACAATGTATTTATCAATTTTACTTACCTTTTATCAATTTTACTTATCTTTTTTGGCGTTCCAGAGGTATGCTAATATTATTAGAATGTGTTTGACTTAACTTGGATTTTTATCAATTATATAATATTATCTCTTCAATCAGTTACTTCTTTTGGGGAACTGGTGAATATTACCACTGGCATAGAAGAATTAACGGTTTTTATATTTGGCACTATATTATTACAAATATATTTTCATGATTGTGTAGGGGTTTTGTTAATTTTTTTTTTTTTTTTTTAATAATTTGTTTTCCAATGGCAATAAGTAGAGCATTGTCTTTATGAAAAATCATCAGTGAACGTTTCTGAAAATTTGGTTGCTAGTACTTCAAAAGTGTAAATGTTCCATTAAAGCAGTCGAACCTCAAACATAGGTAAAAGAACAGACTCATTAACAATAGTTTGAGTAGTTAATTTCCTAGTGTACTCAGATAAATGATAAGATAATTTGGTATTTTTATTTCATATTTAAACTTTAATAATGTATTAATTTCAACATGCTTAAAATATGATTCACATATATTTAAATCATTTCCATTAATTATAATTTGTATACTCGATATACATTAAATATGTTTGAGCGTATTAAGTTAAGTCCAAATTTTATGCTGGTAAATATTGAAGGCATCAACAAAATATGTTTTCTAATCACAATTATCAATATTTTAATGATTTTTTAGAGATTTATTAAATAAACAAGTTTAAAATAACTAGAGTATTAATATTGATATAGCTGGTGTAGTATTAACAATGTTACAGAACTTCTCCTTCTATTCTGATGAAGCATTTTATCACAACATAAACAACCCATTGTTTTATCCAAGTTGTATAGGATAACAATCCCACATTTAGTTTGTATTCGTTCAGTTCTAACGTCGAACTATAAACATTGAATTTCTTACGAAATTCTATATTTTATTTGTACGATTGCATTATATGTTGTAATATCTCAAAGAAATGTAGAAGAACTAAATAAAAATATGCTTGCATTTGTGTAAACCACAAAAGTAATCGACATATATTAACCCTTAGATTGTAAGTACACTGAACAAAATGATGGCTGAACGAAATCCTTCGTTTTTACTGTAATAGGGGACCCGGCAAAATTTTTGTTTACATGATCCAAAGTTATTTTTAAAAATCTTTTAAAATATGCAAGATAGGGACATTCAACATTTCTAATTAAACAAAGTGGGAAATACTTAAATATGACCTGAGATACAGGTATATCCATATAAATTACATATTAAACATCGTTTTTAAAAAGGCGTCACTGTCTTAAAAATATTGATATGTCAAACTGAAAAACATCGAAATTCGAAGTGAAGAGACCACCATAATAAAAGACACTACATCGATTACAGGGATTGTATTATTGGAAAAGTTAGTATTTATCTAGTAAAAAGAATATCGTTAGACTTTTAGTGTCTTGGCAGTTATAGAATGCAGCATTCTAATGTAAACATGTTTGGCTCATTCACGAACTGGCATGTGAATGGTTTAATAACTAATATAAGTGATGAATAGGTAGAGATATCAAAACTTAAGTGTCATCATTGGCTTAGTTTGTTTTATAAATATTTTTTTAATTGCTAAAATTTAACACCTTGCAGTTGGTTCAAATTTTGTATGTATATTCAAAAATTTGTGCCATTATTATTTAAGTGTTTTTATAAATATATGTCATTCATCATTACCTACCTATTTAAAATACCTGAAATAATAAAAATAGGGTAATAGGTATTTGAAAAATATGAAAAGAAAAAACAATATCGGCCAATTGATGTATTTTATTAATTTAATGTTCTTCCATATACACAATATTTATGATGTTAAATATAATAATCATCATTTTGTTTAAATAATTATTTTAATTTTTTTGGATATTGTCCAAAAAAATTTATTTACAAAATAAATAAAATTGTTAGAATCATTAAATCTTATTCGAGGAGGAACCGTTAAACAATTTCATTTATTTTCCTTTTATAATTACATTAATTTTTTTTTTTTTTTAGAAACAGAAAAGCACAATATATTTTGACATTAAAAAACTGAAAATATTGTAATAATGGCAATTAATATAGTTTAAAAGATACAATAGAATTAATTAGTCATGTATATTACTTGGATTCTCTTATGTAAACAGACAAGGGTATATTTTAAATACTAAGCTTTATGATTGATAAATTGGCTGGAAAATTTACCAATCAGAAAGAGATGATTATTTTTTAATTTTTTTTTTTAATTTTTATTAATTTTTTTAATACATTTAATAAATATTGTACACAAAATAATTTTTTTTTTTGGTTGTTAAAATCGCCCAACATATGATGTACTAGTTTCTTGTTAAACATGCATTTTTTTTTTGGTAGCATACATATTATGCAAAGCATAAAATATTGGTAAAGGATATTACGCGCAATTTATAAAACCGTCTGACTCTTATTAATTAAAAGCTTGAATTTTTGAAATTTTTTATAAGCACACCTAGCCAAGTAAATTCTTTAATGTGAGGGAAAAGAATCAACTGAGAGTTCCGTTAAATGGGTATTTATTTAAACATATATATATAGAAAATATAATCCGATGTATTTTTTGCATCGTTAAGTTTCAAAATTAGAAAAATAAAGAATTCTAACAATTGCCTTTACATTACTCGAATTTTACATCCTTATGATTGTTGCAATGATATTGGGAGTTGAATTCGATAAAAACGTCTGATTTTACGTTTGTGATTATTTTTAATTCCATATCTTCTACACGCATGACATAATAACAAACAATTATCAGAATTTTCAAACCTTTGTAATTTTAATACATCTGCAAAGGGAAAAGTTTTCTTCAATCTTTACTACCACTGTTTAAACTTTGATTAAACAGAAATCCCATTAAATTATTTGAAAATTTAGTCCTCTTTAGTAACTGATGTAATATTTACTCAAATTTTCAAAATGTTTTCCGCTTCTTAATTAGCCACAACCAGACAATTTTATAATTCAGATATTTTGGTGGCGCGTAATATTCTTAGCTATCTTAAAGTGGGGGTATATTTTTATGAGACTATCTCACACTTACCTAAGAAATTTTTTAATAAACAATGCGAGAATAATCTATTCCTTATAATCACCGAAAAATAGATTTTGTTATATAAATTATTCAAAATTTTTTTCTTTTTGAAATTAAAAATATTTTGTAAATATATCTTTATTTTTTTTAATAGTTTTTTTTTTTGTTTACCTTACATTACTAGAAAATTTATCATGTGTGTAGTGTCCGTTGTTTTAATAAATTCAGTTGTACATAGCATAAGGTCGTGAATAAAATACAAACAGGCCGTTGAAATTTTGTTTTGGTGTTTCCATTATACCATAAACGCGATGGAAGTTGTTGATGGTATAAAAAGAAACATTCTATACAAAATGTATACTAAAATTTGTTGGTTGTTGAGCTTAGCCCCATTTTTGAAACAGGCCCATACGCTGACACCGGCAATTTGATCCCCATAAGTTACAACGGCATGCACTGTTATAGCAACAATCGTTTGGTCGATGATCACAATTACCACCACGTCTTATACAAGCACGTCTGTAAAGATAAATAATGGAAGAACGTCTGAAAGGAAATTAGAAATTTTTCAAGAAGACATCAATTCAAACATTCAAAGCGACTACATCAATTTTTAAGAAAATAAAATTAAAAAAAATTATAAAAGGATAAAAATAGCTTGGTTACATTTAAACATTAAATATATCATATATCCGACATACAGTGATAACGTTTAGTTCCTTGTTCGTTAACATAAATGTGTTATAATATTCTATTAACAGCATGCCTCGATGACAAAAAAGCTACGAATAAGTTAATTACTGCCCACTTCAAATGCTTTCACTAGATTATTTACAAGAAAACATCTGCGTCCTTATAGTTACTATTTCTTAGGAATTTGCTTTTTAAAACATAATATCTGCTTTAGTCCGAATTTATTTACGGTCAAATCGGATTATATACAACCGGTTCTGAATGAGATTATATACAAAGGAAAACATGAAATATACATTTTGAATAGATAAGATGCACAAATTTTTACTATCACTTCAATTAAAGCGTTTTTACTTGAATGAAAATGAATTTGGAATGATTTTTTAAAAATCTTAAAAAATGGCCAAAATATGGACGTTAAAAATTAAGCAAAGAAAGGCAATTGCATATATGACATTTCATACATGTTCATTTGGATAGTGCTTATATATAAGGATGATTCTACCGTCAAATGTCCTCTCGATATCCATGGTGCTTATATACACTTTCGTTCAAAATTTAAGATAAATAATTTTAGTATGCACAAATGAGTTTATTTTGAATAAAAATGTTATATTAATTGCATTAATATTCAAAAAATTTGTTATGCGATTTTTCTATAGTGAATGGTCGCTTATCGTAGAATCTCACCCATAAAACATTTTTTCCAAGACAGAGGTGAAGCAATGTTTAAGAGGTTATTAAACATTGCCTATTAGTTTCACATTTTGATGTGTAAAATAGAAATTTTTGTATCCCATTTTCCCTCTACTCGATTATTAGAAAGACTGTTGATTTATGATATTTCATTTTATACGCACTATTATAATGTAAATAAATTTAAGTTAAGTATTAAATACGAAAATTGATTTCAAACACGTAGATCTAGAATCGTTTTAGAGTAGACGGTAGACTAGTGTTTATAACCCCAAAACTTTTTATCATGGAATTCGCTTTATTACAAAAAAATTAAATGATAAATTAATTTATATGGAAATTTTCTACTTCGTAGCTTTTTTTATCAAAGTGACTGCTGTTATATATAAAAAATTTGATAATCCGATATTTAAATAAAAAAGATATAGAAAAAGTGATTTTTTTTTAAATTAAAACAAATAAAATTTAATAAAAAAAAATTACCATACCAAAAGTGATTTATACATTTACGGCCACATAAAATCCATTACAATAACGCACCTAGAAGTACTATAGGAGAAATATTTTCTTACTGGATGTTGCCTGTGAATTAAAATTCATGCATTTTTTGTAAGCGTAAATAATGTACAAAAGCATCTATCTACATTGGCATCTCTTGAGTTACAAATAACCAAAGTCTGAAATATTGTCTAACTAATATATTTCAAGGGGGCACTTATTTGTTAATTGAAATATTAAAAATTAAGATAATATTCTTACATATCTATAATTTGACCTTTACGAAAAACTTATATTCTTTACTTTTTAGTATTGTTTGCAACGTCAAAGTCAATAAAAAATGTTTCTAAAGGAAAAAAAATACAGACGAATTGATAATCTCTGCGACCTTTTTCGAAGTTGAAAATCGAATAATATTCTAACATTAAAAAAGTAAATTTTAATCTTTTTTATCTTCCAAAAATACACATAACTAACCACATAACTACAAACAGCTGAGCAACTTATAATAATGAAGAAGGTCGATATGGAATTCAAAAATAAAATTAATATTCAAAGTTTCAATTCATAAAAAAAGTTAAGTTTTGATCAATTTTATTGTTATAACATATCAAATTATTGTCATAGCAGTATTGAATATATAAAACTGGTAATGGTTTTAATGTGTTTGTCAACTTTAGAGCAAAAAGAATACTTCAAAAATTTAAATAACATAATTAATCTGGATCTACTAAGGTTTCTATATAATTTCACAAAATTTTTTTGTTTTCTTTCATTATGCAAAACACCAATAAAATATTTACATTAGTTTAAACCAAATTTATCTCATTAATTTTGCAATATTACTAAGCTTAAAACAATAAACAGTAACAATAAAAATTTTTACACACATTTAATATAGCATTTAGTAGCGTATTTAATTTCAAAAAATTAGACCCGATTAAAGTCGAGTAAATAAGCAAGGATATATTTTTTAAAGCACGTGCTGGCGATAGAGATTAGGAAATATTACTGCGACAATTTTTCCTTTAAGAAACTAAACAAATCACCTAACTTCAAACAATTGAAAAGATTTTAATGGTTCTGAAAAAATATTTACATTTGATAGAATTGTTTCAATTTTAGACAAATTTTTATGGAAATCAATTAATCGTTGTAATTTCTGTGTTTGGTTTCTAAGTTCTCGGAAATCTTTGTATTGGTTTTGGATCGATTACTCTGTTCAAACTTTCAACTCGAGAAATAGTGATTAATACTTGCACTATTTTCAGTGGAATTATTGTAGAAACAATTTTAGGCTATTTTGAAATAATAAAACGTTTACGTTGAATAGCTCTCTAGAGATCTCAAAGGAAAAATTTTAATGTTCCGATATCTTTTGGATATATTAAAGTCATAATTAATTATTAACACTTATTTATCCATACTAACAAAAAGCAGAAAAGCTAAGTTAACACATATTTACTATTTCAAATTACACCGCTTTAGAACATGACTAAATGTATTTACTTGATGGAATAGAGTCCATATTCCATTCTAATTACGAAAACAATTATAGAATCGTTAACATTAAACAGATTTTTTATCTCTTATCCGGTACATCATAAATATTTACGATTTTATGGAATCGATAAAAGAGATTTAAATTTTAATCGCGTCGTGAAATGAAAAATTGGTTAAAAGTGCAACTTTCAAAACATGACCAATGTTTTTTGTTGTTAAAATCTATTTATGCACTCTTCTGTGAAAATATCTGAATTTTTGCTAATAAATGTATGCTAACTCTTTATATCTTGTTATCATTAGTCATTTTCTAACGCAATGTATTATTTAAAACAAAAATTCTATGAATGGCATGCAAAATATAATACATAAATTTCCATATTTATGAGATTATTAATGATCACAAAGATTTTATTTCATTTAATTTGATAGCCGCTTAGATAAAGTTAGATTTTATCTGAGAAACTAACAAATTTTTTAAAATAATTGTGATCGTTTCACCAACATTCTTACCGCAGGCAAACAAAATACCTTAAAATTGTACAATCTTATTCAGTATCCATTAATTTTACGATTTTTTTAAATTACGTTTGAAATGGATGGAGTTCGTCGAACAATGTTTTTTTTTTTTTGAAATTGCATTCAAAGAGGTTTGTTTCACATTTTTTCCCAATAAAAATCAATTTGGTTTTGATTTAATGAAATAATATCAAACATGTAGGTAAGAAACATTTCAGAAAATGTACACATTTGTTTGATAGAAATAAATGTTATTCATTATTCAATGGAATAGTTGTTGAAGAATATCGTTATCAACTTGTATTAAAAAAATTATTTAACAATATTTTATTTGCCTGCATTTCAATAAAAAGAACGTATCTCAAAAATGTATACCTTTAATTTACATGGATTTATTTACTCACTTTTGAGCAGCATTTTGCAGTAAATTTTCAATTGCATTTTCTGTGTAATCATCCTGCTCTAATCCATCCTCTGAAACAATTAAAAAGTATATTAATTAATATATTATAACTAAACCTCAAAAATAAACTTCTCTGAAACAGACTTGCCGCAGTGGCCTTGAAATGTACGAGCCTGTAGTGCCAACAAAAAGAATTTATTTAATTGATAGTTATAAGATATAATTTTGTATTATAATAGAAAAAATTGAAAATCTTCGTTAAAATTTATCCTTCATATTTCTTTACTCAGACAATCCGTATAAAACAAATTTAATTTAAAAGACTTGTGTGATTCACATTAATTTACTTAAAATCTACCAAATCAAAAGTTTAAAATATTAAAAACAAACGCTATAAAATCTACTCATTCCATTATTAAATAGAAGATTGAAAGTATAACTTCTTACAAAGATACTCATCTACGTTTGTAAAAAAATAACTTTTAAGAAAAGAAAACCTATTACAGTTCTTGTATGTGTCATAATAAATTACTAACTTCTATAAGATAACAAACTTCAAAAGACGTGAAAAAAATGTCAATCATAAAAAAACATCATTTGCATTTTGATAGGCAGAAAAGAAGTACTATACTGGAATTGGATTGAGAGCTGTCATTACAATCCTTAATTCATATCATCACAATATAGAATATTGAAAATATACAGTTTGTATGATAAAATTATGTAAAGTTGTTGCATGATTGAAATTATCGACTTTGGAAAAAAAGTCGGAACATCGTTGATACGATACGGTATCCATGTACCCGTCTAAAAAACGGGTAAATACGTTATGCGAAGCAATAAATTATCACACTTTAATTCTTGTTTTACCCACTTTTTTAATAATTTATATTTTATTTTGCGATCTGTTTTGGATGTTAGTCCATAATAAACCTGAAAGTATAAATTATTAATCAAGTATAAATTTATAATAAAGTGGTGGAGCAAAAATTAAAGTGTGCAAATTTATTTATCCGCATGGAATACTTCAACTCTACTATGAATATATAATCTTTGTGAATGATTTTATTACAAATCGATCATCAATTTTTGTAGCAAAGTATCGATTGAACACTTTTTTGGGGAAAAAATACAGGGGCTGTTTCTGTATTCACCAGCAAAAATTTCTTTGATTTAGGTATTACAAAAATTATACATATGGGTTTCTTTTGTGTTGCTTGCACTAAACTTGTACGTTAATGAAATGGTAATGTGTACTGAGTCCATGGGAGAGTGGATGGAGTATAATCATTCTTTTTTAGGGATTTACCACTGTTTTTTAAGTATTATAACATACACTGAGCCTTTATAAAGACCTAGTACAATAAAATTAATAAAAATTAAATGTTATTACTATCAGGTGAAGATTTGCTACGCGATCAGTTGTTAAATTAATATCAGATGTCTATATAAAAAAAGAAGTACCAAGTGACATTAGCTTTCTGATTCCTTAATTAGTTATATAAATTACATTTTGTATTATCCACTGGAACGAAGATGAAGTATAAGAATTCGCTTTGGGAAATCATTATATACTATAAATATAAGTTTAAAGTAATAATGCCAGTTTCTTGTAAAATACTTATGCTAGTTTCTAAATAAAAATACAAAAAATCAAATACTACAGTACTTTTATAAAGGTTGTTTATGCCTTTCGAAGAATGAATACAAACTAAAAGTAGTGGCATCATTATAGCTTTTGAAATGTATAACTCGACAGTAAAAGTTTCCATATACATTATTGCATAAACATAAACAGTTTAGAAAAACTTGGATTTATTACAATTATCTTCCTACCTTTTCCAAACCGATACCCAAAATTAAGCCACATCAGCCAGAGTAATTTCGTGTATCAGTGATCGTCAAGAAATTCTGTGGGCTTTGGTTGTATAATATACATTGTAGTCACTTTAGTTATTAAAAAGTGAGTTAAAATAAATATTTTAAAAAAATTAATGAAAATAATAATTTAAAAAAAAAAAAAGTAGTATCTTCCAAAAAGTGATATTAAATCATAAAAAAGGTACTCATGAAAAGTTTCATAGGAATGGAAAGAAAATTCGATTTAAAATTTGACTTTGATACAATCAATTTCATTTTAACAAAATTTATTAATGCAAAAGATCATATTCTATTGCTTATTTTAATAAAAAAAATATGAAAAAATCAATTCTGAATATGATTTTAATAATATTTATCAACAATTATTCCAATATTATTTTCTAAAATTAACATGACGTGTTCAAATCGATTTAAAACTCAAATACAAAAGAACTCTACAAATTTTAAGAAACGTCCAATATAAATAGCTAAGTTTTATGAGTAGCTGATAATCTTCAAATGACTGGACAAATTTTCATGAATAACTAAGAACATTATCGATCAAATTATCTATCAAATAAAACCTAAATCGGTTCAGTTGTTTCAATAAGCATCACAGACAGATGAACAGTAATTTTGATACATTAATATACACGTTAAACTTATTATACACCCACTTTTTGAATCGGGGTTTAAAAATACATGCCACAGATGCTTTATGCTTATTTGTATTTTTTAAGAAGTGACAAATTAGAATCACTGTACTAAAATTATTTTTATATTAAAAAGAAAATGAAGAGAAAAAAATTCTTTGAACATATTTACCAATACTTATTCAAACTGAATTGACAATAATATTAGAAGTAATATAATAGAATTTTTATCACTCAAGGAAACTTAAAAATGTAACCATTCTGGGTCAAGAAAAAAATTATTTTCTTTGTACATCTTTACAAATGGCTTATTATATAAAGAAAGCTTTATAATCAATACAAGGCTCTTGTACACACTTTTTTTATTATACATTTTGATACTTTAATGTGATAAATTTGTATTAACAGATAGAAGGGATGGACTAACCTAGGAATTAAATTGGCTTCAAGATAGTGAAAGCAATCAGTCATTATGTAACAATGAATTTAAAAAATAAGGTATAAGGTATATATTTTCTGTCTTGAAATATCAGAGAAGGAATATTTGGCTTCCCAAAAGAGCAGCGTCAGTTTCCGGTCTTCGCCCTACGTGCTCGCTTTATTAGGAACAAAACTAACACAAGACATTAACCCAAAAAACTCTCTGCGTTTGGAATGTAGCCCTACGTTAAATTTATTCTTTTCAATCCGACGGGTTGATTTCCGTCAAACGATAAATGGCAGTCCATTTCAAATTAATCAACGAACATAAACAAAATAAAAATACTAGATAAGAAAATTACTATGAATAATATAATCGATTAATTTTAATACAGATGTGGCAGTTAAACTATTAAATAAACATCACTTCGTTTTTATAAGATAACAAAAAATAACAAAATTTATAAGCTCCTTACAAAGTACTTCCCATAATTCAATTTTAATATTTCCAATATGCTTTTTGTTTATTGCTCATAAAACTACACTTCGAATTTAGAAACTTATTAAATTTAATAAATTTCATTAAATAAGTATTCATAAATTTTATTATATTGAAACACATATTTTAACAGTAACATACAAATATGTTACTAATCGAAAATATATTGAAAACAAGAAATTAAAACATTATCCCATATTGAAAATTTAATATAGAAAATATTATAGTGGAATTCATTTAATACGTATTTATTTAAGTATTTACTATCGTTTGAAATTTCTGAAAATGTATTATATGTCACCGTATTTGTAACAACGGTCTTAACCTTTACCCTTAACTATTACGGTCTAACCTTTAACTATTTAAGGGTAAGACGGGGAATGAGACATCTATTATGTAGTCTAAAGTATTATACATTTAATTTTTTTCAATTTTTGAGCAAAAATAACTCAAATATTATAATTACCGAAATGTTAGGAAATTTTACGTGCACAAGCTTAGCATGAAAAAGAAGGGTGTACCGAAAAAAGTATTCCGCGACAAAAAATACTTCAAAAGAATCTTTTATAGCTTATAATTTCTTTGTTTTGAATCAATTTTAATTTAATTTTCATGTTATTCAGTTTAATTTTACATTATGATATGAAATAAAGTCAATTTAGTAGCAGTCAACAATCCTACTTATAATGAAATATCGAAAATGAAACACCAGATAAACAGTATTCGGAAATGAAGCTTCAGAATTGATCAATCATGAAAAGTTTTCCTGGAATTATAATTAATTAAGTTTTACCGAATGACTATATGAATAGTAACTTAATGGCATTTCAGTATTGAAAAACGAACTTCACTATATTCTGATGTAATTCTTATTACATTTCTTCTTCTTGGTTATTTCCTGATAGCATAGCATATAATATTTACTTGATGTTGGTCCATCCACTCACGTAATATACAAGCGACTGACGATATCTAATAACTGTTTGCGATAGAAAAAAATGACTGTAGGGTACAATACTCGCTTATGGTTATAATATCAACTTCTCATTTATTTTATGTCTTTGCTATATTTATTATTTTTTATTACTCTGTTAAGTTTGTTTTTTAGCAATCCGTACACAAGTACAATACACAAAATTATCATGTCAAAAACTTTTTGAATTCGAAATAATTTTCAAACTACTTATCTACTCATAAATATCTACTTTATAAGCCTATTTTCAATTGAAAGTTTTATAAATCATTATATTTATTGATACTTGTTTCAATGGTTAATAAACAGATTTTGACTAACCAAATATATGACATACATCATATTAAACCAATAGGTCCATTTGATCGATTTAAATAAAGCTATGATTTTAATTATGTAGAAAAAAGAATAGGCGTAGGGAAATCCTTTATATTACCGAAGTTCATTGCGAAAACTCGGCTTTCCGACTTTATTATTTGCAATTTTTTTCAGTTAGCAATATAATCACAATACACAAATATAACTTTAGTTTTTTTCTAAAGTCTCGTTTTCATTTCAGTTTATGTTGGTGGTGGAAAGCTATATCTCAGCTTTGAAAGCTTAAGGAGGTGTGTACTTCTCATATTCAGGACTCGTCTAGCAAAATATTCTCATGCTTTTAGCTTTATTCTACGATTAATAGTTTTTGAGTTACTGAACTGGCTAGCTAGATTAAGTCTTATGCTAGTAGCCATATCTCCGAAACGGATTGATCTAATTTTTTTGATAGGAAAACTTAGCCGAAAATTCTCCAATAAATGTTATTGTGGCTAAATGGCTTAGATAGCTTAATAGTCCTTTTGATATGTTACTTTTAATACAAATTGTTTTATGCCTCATGTTACCGTCGTACGAAAAAAAATTCAAACTTAACCATTTTCTTATTTTTAAAAATTAATAACATTGATTTTTAATCAAGTGAGCTAGTTAAATATATTAGCATGAACATAAACCTCCATCCATATTTTTTATAAGATAGTTACTTCGTTATACAATATATTTATGATTTATAAACCTAGACATTTTTAATCTACAATATAAACAAACTCAGGTTTAAATCACTATACAGGATAGCCGTAAAGTACTGCACGTTATTTTTTAATCAGAGAATACATAACTGATACAGAAAGACCTTCTCCATTATGTATGGGTCAGATGATTAAAAATTTTAAATATTAATATAATTTTTTATCATTGTAACTAAAAAGTTTACTTCGATTCCCACCGAGCCACATAAGTAAAATGTTTCGATGGTGTAGTGAAATACTCAATAAATGAGGAGAAATAATATCGAATCATTATAGAGTCACCTAAATTCGATTCGAGAGAACGCGTTTTAATTGTTTTAATTGAATAAGATAATTAAATTACTTTTAATTCATTAATTTTAAATTAATTGGTTTTAACATATTTTGACAAAACAATATATGTGAAGCTAGCCCTCCTTCCTATTTTTCAAAAAAACGGGTTTTCGAAGTCGTTCTGGGTTGTTTTAATATTGTTGTACATTGTCCCAGAATTTCAAAAAATTTTTATTTTCAACAAGGAGCCTGGAGAATAATAGATTTGATACTCTAAAACAATGTTTAGACCAAATAGAACAAACCAGAAAAACTTCCAAAAATCGATTTCTCGAAAGAGGGGGGCTGACGTTATACACATGACAAAGCAAATTAATGAATATTTAAAGTATTAATAATGTTTTTATATCGAGTTTCTTTTATATTAATTAGAAATAATAATGAATTTAACAAAAATTATTAATTTCATTGATAATAGCGTATAAAATTTTATAGCAGGCTTTGTTCACTGTTCATAATTAATGATGCATGTTATAATGGTAATAAAACGAATCAAGACGTAGATATTGAACTTAAATTTAAAACGCTACTCTTAAAAATACGTTTTCTTAAAATAATCATGATAAGGTTTATATATAAAATAATTAATTATGTGTTTTATAAGCAGTTAAACTTTTTAATCATAAATTTGATTTAAGAGAGATTATCCACATCTCTGTTATTGATATAAAACAATGTGCTTCTAATGAGCTGCTGTTGCTTGTCGAAAAGTTTTTCTCGAAAAAAGAATTTCTAAGATAAAAATTTGATATTATATTTAATAAGTTTTTTTCGTGCGAAACTGTTGGGCAAACTTTCCTTAATCATGCCAATATTGTGTATACCGAATTTCAAAACATTGGACAGTAGTTCAGTATTTGATTCAGTTCTTCAATTGTAGTGCAATACTAACAAACTTATTCATTTACATTTAAATAATTATTTTGTTTGTTGTATTGCAATATTAACAAATTTACTCGTAAATTAATTTAGTTTTAGTGTTATAATTATGTCGGTACAAAGTTATTCAAAAATGGTACTGGAACGCTAGGATTTCAAAGTAGTTACAAGGACATTGACTAAATTGAAATATAAAAGCTATATTAAGAAAAATCTAAGTTTTAGTTTTTAAGATCATATGACACTATTGACGTGAATAGAATTGAAAAACTATTACACCTTGCCACAGATCAAGACAACTTTTCTCAGGATAATTAGAGATATATACCTAATCTGTTTTCTTGCCCGCATAGTATTTGATTGAGCAGAGTTAAATGATAATATTTTTCTGGCCTCTGTGGATAAAACGATCGGAGTGAGAGAGCTTACTACTTCAAAATCACTTGGAAGTGGACAAGGATTTTTCATGTTTTCGTACAACACTAAATACGTGTCATTGAAGAAAAGTGTGCTATGAAATACAAAATGCAAGAAATCACAAATTATTACTGCCATAATAAAATATTAATAAAATAGATATTTAGAATTTTGATATATAAATGTTAAGCATGGTGTATTTTGACCCAGGAATGATTTTACAAGGTAAGTTTTTACCATGATTTATTTTACCGGTTGATTTTGTCGCAAAATGAGGAATATTTAGCCAGACATTCGTAGTTAGAACCTCATATATTTTATGCAACCTTACATTTACACAATATTAAATTTAACACGGTTGTTTAAGTTTTCATATCGTTTGAATTCAATCAATTTTCATAAAGATATGAATAAAAATTAATGAATAAAGAAAGTGTTTTTAAAAATAAGCTATTAATTAATATAACAATAAGATTTGACATTACAATTAATTCAAAATGGTATCGTTTGTATTATAACGTCATACCATTCACACTTTGTCATTGTATATGATTATAATACGGTTTATTTAGAAATTTATAAATTTAATGTAAATTCGCGTTAAAGCTTTCATAGCTATTATTCTAATCGAAACAAAGCTCTTTATAATATCAACATAATTATTTTATATTTAAACTTGGCTTAAAGTACTTGTATTATAAATTTTATCACATATGTAGTATTGTGAATCTAATTATACAACACTGCTATTTATAGAATTATATTAAAAAGCAGTACAATTAAATTAAAAACAATTATTTATCTTAAAAACTTCTTCAGTTTTCACTAAAATTAATTTATTAAAAATATATACGTACAATTTAATATTATTAATTTTCATTCCCAGTATGAAGGACTTGAAAATTTTTAATTACATTATTTTAATATATAATTCAATAGATTTCTAGATTTCTAAACATTTGAATGTAAACACAAATTAAAATAAAATTTTTGATTCTCTGTTGATTTATTGAGAAGACAATGGTTTTACAAAGCCACATACCAAATGAAGGATTTTTTTGTGAAAAGTAATTTTGAAAAATTTATTTAAAGAACTGGAGTATTTCATTAATATAGTAAGAATTTGAATTTCCAAAATTATTTAAAACGTTAAAAGAAAATTTTATGAAAAAAATTCTATTAAAATTAAAAACTTCGAGTAAAAAAAATTCTACATAAAAAATATAACTTTTTGTGAGTACTTTTAAGAAATAATAATAATAATCCTTCAGTATAAACCGAGTAAATCATATTTTAAAATCAAGAGTTTGATAATTTAAGATATTAAAGTATTTTTGTTAATTTAGTGTCACAAATTAAAATTCCATTAAAACTGTAATACTATTTGATTAAAATTAAAATCTTTTAAATCTGTGGTCAGATTTTAAGAGAGTTTTTCAATTTTAATTTCTTGAAAACTTTTTATACTAGACTCTCCTCTGTTCTATCAATACAGAGTTTTGAGCATATTTATTTTGAATTTTGATTGAATTTTACAGAATTTTGCGAACAAACCGGAATAAAAAATTAGAAATAAATAAGTTGAACGAAAAAATATTTTTATTCAATATTCCTATATGATCAAAAAAATTACAAAATTCGAAACAAATTCAAAGAATAGCGGAAACTCCAACCCATTTAAAATAGGAATAATTTTTCACATTAATTGAATTTTTATTTTTTATTCTAGATAATTATTTAGATAGCTTTAGGTTGTATTGGTTTTTTTTTCAAATATACCTCTTGTAGATCGATTATAAAGGCTGATTTTTTTTTTGTAATTTCTTATGAGGATATAAGATATAATATTAAAAATAAAAATTTACAATTTACTAAATTTTAAACTATTTATTAAAAAATTCAACGTTAAATTATGCTAATTTGAATAGCATATACTTGCTATTTTGGAACCAGAATATTATCTAATAAATAATTAAAATTAATTCTTTTATTTTGACAAAGAATCTACGCACATTTTAAACATTTACGCACAAATAAATGGTTAGGATTCTACATACATTTTCATATTATAATTTCTATTAATTTATTTAAAATACATTTACTGGGCCAAGCCAAGAAATTTATTCTCGAATAATTTTGTGAGTAAAAAATTTACTTATCTAAAGCTTTTGGGTCACTTATAAACAAATAAATTCCGAAAAATTAACGTAATGAAATATAACGCTTAAACACTTAACAATTAATAAAAACCATGGATATTTATAAAGAAATAAATAAAAACTTACCATCTTCCAAATATGGACCAGCTTTAACCGGTCCAGGTATAAATATTGAAAATATAATGGCCGTTAAAAATGCTAAGAAAAACCACGTACACCTCATGATACTTTTTTTGCGTTAATTAAAACTTTTCAAACTTTTATTATACAATGCAATTCTTCAAATCAAATCCAAAACAACAGGTGTCACTGAGTTTTGTAAGTAATATAATACAGAGTGACAATGGATCAAAGGTGTCGTCCTATATAATACGCGTATGAAAAATGGTTATTATGCTAGTTTTTCTAATAACGTAATCTATAGTGTCTATATATATATATATATACGCTCTGTCTATTTCACTGTTATGCTGTGTGCTGTACTTCTAACGCTTACAAATATATGAATGAATGAAAATTAAGCATCGCGACACGAATATATCTGTTTCGATACCAATATATATACATATATACAACGCCATCTGCTACGCCGCGCCTCAACAATCTAAACATGTATGTATTGTGTATGTGTTATGTGCAGAGACGACGCATTCGCTAAAACGCCTACAGAATCACTTACACCCCCACATATACAATAAATATATGAATACTAGAGAATGTGTTTTTAGAGAATTTTCTCTTAAAGCTACATCCAGCTATGGTGCTCTAATTAACACAAAGGCTATTTTATTCAATTTGAGTTCGTTTTCATCAAAAAAAATTTTTTAATCTGTAGAATTTTAGTAAAATGCGGGAAAATCTCAAATAGATCACGATAGATAAGCAAAATCTGAATAAAGATACGTAGAGAGGAAATTAAACTATTTAATATTATAAAAAGGCTTAACAGTAAGAGAAATCAAATCGAAGTAAAGAATTTAAGTGTGGCTGTACATCAACAGAACATGTACATCGTTCTGAAGGTCTCGTAGACACGAGTACCCTAGAAATGATCGATAAATCCTCGATATGGTCTTACAGAAGTTTCAAGAGGTTTCGTTGTTTCCATTTTGTATAATAAATTGGGTATGAAAAAAAAGAAAGAAAAGAACTTGCTAAGTTTTACACCTGATCTTGTTTCCCTAAATTTAATACTTAATATACATTCATGTACTACTGGTAAAGAATTACTATTGCAATTGAAATGAGATTATGACCAAGAAGATGTAAAATTGACTACAATTTATCCACTTGAAATGTTAATAAGGTATAATTATATATTAACAATATTACTACTTCTATATCCAACATGATTGGAGATGATAGGATTTCTGGAATGGTGAGGCGTCTAAAAGAAAAATTCACTTGGGTTACGAAGGTTTTTACTACGGGGTTATTGTTACAAATATACAATTTTTTATGAATAATTGTTGAATAAAGTATGAAACTGGAATACTGGAATAGTTCTTGTTCATTTTCAAATTGCACTTATTTTTCTATTCGTTACATCGCTGATAGTACCTCCCTCTTTTGGAATCAATTGGGCCTTAATTTTATTTTTAGAACTTTACACGTCTTAGGTGAATCTAAAATAAATATAAAAATTACATAAATAAATAAAAATCACTGTGTAATTGAATAACAAATAGGATAAATTTAAATTAGATTTTTAAATCCTAAATTCATCTAATATATATTATACAACATGAGGTGAGGGAGTTAGCTTTAGAGGAGTCACTGTTAGCTTGAAATTTTAATACGATTTAGGTCCTTTATTGAAAAAAATGGACAGGTGATTTCGATGAGTACAAGTACTTGACGGGCGAATCGAAAGGTGTACGGAAAAAAGATATATGTTAATGTATTCTTTGTTCTGTAAGGAATAACTCTTCGGAAAATCCTTTGTTTTCATGTCAAAAAAACAAAAACAATCAAAAAAATTTAGTACATACTAAATTTCATATTATTTGGACAATTATATTTTGAGTTATTTATGCCTGAAATTGAAAATGCAACATGTATAAATTCATAATAAAATAAACATTATCAACATTACACAAGTATACATTAACATATTATATATTAATTGAATTGAGCGCCGCTAATTTGTGGAAAGCCATATCAATAAATAAAAACACAAAACATTTAGCAAATTTACACATTTTATTTATAAAAAAATAATTATAACAATATTGTTTCGGTTAATATAATCATTTTCAAACATATATACCTTTATACCACAAACCTTCGATTCGCCTACTCAAACAAATATATGAATTTCAACTTTACAGTCCCAAAGTATATATTAACCTATATACGGCACACATTTTTGTAAAGTTGAATATAATTATTTTATTGATGGGACCTCTTATAAGGATGAAAGGAAATTAAAAATAATTTTAAACACATTTTTACTTTGATACTATTTTATTTATAGCCCATAGTACGACAAAAATCAATGTTTTATAGATATTATTTAATATTTCCATTTATGATTAATTTTTATCGAAATTTGATAAGTGTTCCAAGTAAAATTAATTTAATATGTCTACAATAAAATAAATAAAAACTAATATGAACACCAGTTAGGATTTTCGGAATATATATTATTTTTTACCATCTCATACAAAAGAACCATGTATGAGTGCTCTAACTCCATTATCAATCATTTTGTACTTCATCGTTCAAAGTTACTCCTAAATTTATTAAGGTGCCGCCGGAAAGTAATCCTCTACCTGTCTTCTCACTGTTATCGATAGTTTGTTCTTCAAAGTTACCATCTATTAAAGAAGAACTAAGTAGTGCTGCACCTCCATTATCGTTTTGAACTTCATCACTCAAAAGTGTATCTAAATTTATTAAGGTGCCGCCGGAAAGTAATCCTCTACCTGTTCTCTCACTGTCTTTGATAGTTTTTTCTTCATCGTTAGTTGGTCGGCTTACACTTACTAAAGTTTCTTGTCCCCTTTTATTCCTAGAAAGTCCTCTGACAGCAGCAGACGAATCTGGAAATAATTTTTAAATATTTTAAGGTACTATTTCGGTTAAATAACAAGATTTGCATAAAATAGTTTTTGAAAATTGAAATGAGTAATTCATCGAATAATTAAGCGACTTGATAACTGAAAATGAAAGATAACTGGATAAATACTAAATAACAACTTCTGAAAGTAGCTAATAAAAAAATTCAAAAATGTTTTAAGAAAAGAAACTTCAAAAGCCTAGACTCACTTCAAAGAGAATTCTAGGGTTCAAGTAATTTGGATACTTTGGTTGGCTCAGCCACCCCAAACTTTTAGCAAACCGCCTATATAAATCCTGTTTATGTACGCACGTATGTGTCAAATTTTTGTGACTCGGAAACGAATAATAAATCGATCAATTGGGTCTTATGGATCCAAATTATAAACCACAAGAGAGAAAAAAAAAGTTCAAACGCATAAAATGTTTGTTTTTTAAAAACAATCAACTTTTGTTTAAAATATTTTTGTATAAACTAAATTTTCCACAGTTTTAACTTAAACACAGCTAATTACAAATAAGTGTCATTATATAATGAATATATTGTATCAGGTACTTTCGGGAGAGTTTCGGAAGAAACAGAACATGAAATTTAAGACGCGAGTTAATTGAATCACAAACAACTAGGGTTCATAAAATATATTTTTGTATAAAATATTTATGTAGTAAATATTTCTAATGTTCTATTTCCATAAATAACGGGTGCCATTGAATTTCAATGGTCTGAAAATTAGTAAAAGATATATTTTCATACCTGATCGTTGAAATTGAACCAATAACAGGGTAGCAGTCAAGACAAAAATTGTCCATTTCTTTACAAGAGAACACATTGTTGAAATAGATAATTGTTTTGAATTAAATAACAAATTTGTTGTTTGTACTGGTAAAATTCTCCATTGTTTGAATCTTTATATACCATTTTGTTTTACACATTATCAATTTCAAATAAAATTTTAACCATTTTTCGCAAATTTAAATTTTAATAGAAAATAGTGTAAACGCACGACGCCACACAACCTCTATATAACATACACGGTGTCTTATATTAAATACACTTTGACTAGAAGTCAAAAACAATTATTTTTTTGTTTCTTTTATCAAAAATTTATAATTAAAAATATGCGAGACTATTTATATGGAAATGCAGATTCTAAAAAAACGTAGGCATTCATTGTCATGACTGCAAAATCCGAAATTTAAACATATACCTCTAAAGGTGATGCATGGGTATAGAAAAACTGAAAAATCTAAACAAAAAACAAACTTAACGCCCCTTTTTTAAGGCGATAGAAGAATAACTAACAAACATTTTTCTGACAAAAGAAGCTTTGAAAATATTTTTTTAAAGTCCGGCTTTGATAGTATTAAAAGTAAAAGAGCTATTAGCAAGGTTTTTTTTTTAATTTGAAAATATAGGGCATATTAATCAGAATATGGTGGACGCGCAAGTAGTGAAAGGAGTTTAAACTTTTACTTTTAATATTACATACACACAGTCACCGGGGCAGTAGAAATTCAATAAATGCTTACAAAAAGAGTTCCTTTAAAAGCTTCAATTCAAGTATTATTTTATGATCTTCTACATTTTGTTTAAATGTAATGATATTGATTTTTTGACAAATACGATAAATATCGTGACTTGACTTTAAATATCATTCGTAAACGCTTCAATAGACCACGAATCAATACTACGAAAAATATTTTCTAAAATGGAAAAGCGGAGTTTTCGTAAAATATGTTAAATAAGTTATTAAAGGATATTTTCGTATTTAATACTTAACTGTAATATAAATCAAAAAGCTGTAAATTATTATTCAGTATTAAGTAAACTTTTTCTAAAATATAAATTGATAAAAATGCAAATATTATGTCTAATACGTTAATTATTTCAATAATGTAGTCAATTTTTTTTTTATTACCATTTAATTGATACATTTTAGTAAATATTTAAATTTGCAAAAAGTAATAAAAATTACGAGCAAAATAGTTGTAAAATGTTTAGCGAAATAGTATATAAGGAAATAATATTGATAGTATTTTCAAACTGAAACAATATTGTGTTCCATCAGAAAGAAATAAACATTTACAAAAATATTTCTAACAATGTTTTCAATTGTAAACAAATGGACAACTTTCGTTTTTGCTGTTTTCCTATTCGTGATTTATTTTCAAGGAACAGGTAACATTATTTTCATTAATTAAAACCTTAATTTATAATTTAACAATACAAAAACTTTGGAAAAAATTCAATTTTATGAAATGAACATTGACAGATCGGTGAGACTAAAAATACCCGGAAAAATCGTTTGACATGCAATTTGGATACATAAGAGCTCAAGGATTATTTTCAGTGCTGGTGAAAATATTCGGTATATGACCCCTTCTCGGGGATTTAATAACCTTAGATCATAGAAAATAAAATATAGGAGAAATTTCATTATTTAAATGGTTTACTTGTATGTGTATAGTAATTCAGTGTATAGTAAAAATTCCAAATTAATTTCAGATGCAGCTCCTGTGATTGATGATGACAAGGAAAGGGCAAAATTGGATGCCGTGCAACAAATTTTAGGACTATTAAACGATGCACAACAAAATGACAATACTGCCGAAGGTAGAGAAGTTGTAGGCTCTGTAGCAAATATACAAATAGTCGCTGCTTTAACGAGCATTGTTAATGCATTGTTAAATGGTTAAATGGTGTACTCACAAATTTGGGTAATTGAAAATGGAAATTTTAGTCAATAATTAATTAATTTGTGTCTTAATATTTTAATAAATAAATAATGAATTATTTTATGAAATCCAATTAATGAATTTAATTATTTTACCAATCCTGCATATTGACAACTTTAAAAAACCTGCATATTGATTAACTTAAAAAAGCTTTCTCAATTCGACTGCGTATATTTTTTTTTGTGGGTTTTCGCTAATAACTTCGTCGTTTATGACCCGATTTAGATGATTCTTTTTTAAGAAGATATTCCAAGGGCGGTACCAAGATTAGGAAACCAGGATTTTCCCCATTCCTTCTCAGTAAAAATTTCTTTAATTCCCGTGTTATCGCCCGATCAAATTTTGAGAAGAACATAAACGCAAAACTTCATGCTCCTTGTATAATTAGTTTAAAAAACATAATATACATATAGATCAAACACTATGAATATGAAAAATTGTATTTCTAAGCAACAAGCTTGATACTAGTTCTTATTTTAATCGGTAGTTGGAATCTTTATACTTAGTATGAATATTCAATAAAAAACAATAACAACAGAAGCAACAGAAACAACATCAGATAATAATAAAATATGATTCAATGGGATATAAAATAATATTGACGGAGGATTACAGGTCACACACACATGCACTCTTGGGACTTATCTACAAGTCTTATGGATTGGTGGATATACTATATAGATACAGATGATATACGTGCTTTGTTTTACAGATTTTACAATGAATTTATCCCTTTTACTACAGTCATTTAAATTATTTCATTCAAAAACGAACTCCCAAAAAATTTTAGTAAGCTGAAAATAGTGATAACATTATTAGACCAGGGTAGAAATAAAATTATAGTAAGATGAAACCCATTGGAAACGGAAGAGAATATAACAAAAATGAAAGCAAAAATAATTTACGGATGATCTGAGGTCGGGAAGTAGAAGGGGTGAGTTTTTAAGACTAAAATACGGTTTATCTCGATTTCCAACAAAACTACAACTTCTATGGTAAAAAGTTAAATGGCAAAGTTGTAGGTAAATAAAAAGATATTCAACTTTTATATTTACGCTTTTTTCACATAGCCTCAAAACCTTTCGATTGAAAATTATAATGCAGCATGCAAAAATTTGTTTCTAAACAACAATGATAAGAATTATTAATTAATAAGTATCATAATACAATAATATTTGCTGCTGACCCAATCGTAATCATAATTTTTGATTTAAAAATGTATAGTACACCATTAAAATTTATTACAGTTCATAGGACAATCGCTATTCTCTAGTATAGACACAAAACAGCGCTGTCTGTATACTAGCTTCGAATTAACAAGAACCCTCATGAAACTCTTTAATCGCATTCCCTCGATTCATTTTATAATCATATTTTTTTTCTGCAAAGCTTCACTTTAACCGGTATTAATAGTTTTTTTCCATACTTTTGTAAATTTTCATAATATTTTCAATTAAATCTCGATTAAGAAACAGAAACTTTTAATTGTATCTGTCACTTTCCACTTGACAGTATTTTTTTAATACATTATATTTTTTGAGACGTGAAAAGCGAAAACGATTAGTATATAAATTATACTAATTTAAAAAGGTACTACCATAGAATGTACAAACCTAGTAGGTATTATGTATTATATATATAGATATATGTGTAGCAGATTGTAGTAGTAGACTAGAACTCTAGATGACTCTACAACTGTACAATGTAACTATAAACAATATAAAATAATTACTTGAATTGTGTAAATAAAAAATAAAAAAATAATATGAAATAATGTTCAAGTATTACGTACGTAACTGTACGAATAGAGAGATAATCAGCCAAAATACAGTAAAACTTGTTTTAAAACACCAAATTACAAATATGAAATTATTATAGACGTTATACACAAATATATAAATGTATAAACTGTATTTTTTTTTATATCATTAACAAAATAAATAGAAAAAATATATCAATAATATGAAAGAGCTTCTGTTTTTTACAGGAACACTATTAAAAAACAAGCAGAATTAAATTTTGTATTGTTTATATATAAAAAAATTTTCTTTTGAGAGCCCTCTGCATCCTCGAATCTGGTAATAATTATATTGCTTATTTTTGAATATTCAGATCAGATCCATATTTTTGAAGTACAGACGCTTCAATTGAAGTTATAAAAAATTGAGTACGGTCTTCTATTTTATAAAGTTTTTTATGTATTCGTAAACATACAATCAAATTTATAATATTTGGCGATACTACGGCAAAATTACAGAAAACGAAACGAATAATAAAAGTATTTTAAAAAACTTGTAGAATGAGCAAGTTTCACTATACTTTATTTTCATTGAAAATTTTCCATTTCCAGTTTTATAATATAATAAATGTTGATTAATTTTAAAAATAAAAACAAACAAATCAAAAATATTAAGTGGAATCCATATAAAAATTGAGTAAAGTTTTTTTAAAACAATCTTTAATTTATCGTAAAGTAATCTAAACTTGACTTCTAAACTCCTCAGCTTACACATATTTCTGCACACATCGTAAATATATGTTAACTTGACGTATTTGGGAGTTTAACGTATATTTTGGGACACATTAAAAACTGGGACACAAAAATAAATAAATTTTTTATGGATTTCATATTACATTTATGACTAGTAAGCATTGTAACGGAATTCTTCAGTTATGGTGCGTTTACACGATACAGACTTTTAGTCTACAGACTTCAGACTTTCCCTAAATAGTCTATAGATTTTACGCAGACTTTTTCCCTGTGCTATTAGTTTGCACAAAGTAACTTCTATAGGAATTCATATGAAAAGTCTGAAGTGTGAATAAAAATTTGTGCATTAGTTTAAATCATAAATTAAAAATGTATAAATAAAATATATTATTGAATATTAGAAAATAATTTATTTGTTAAAGTATCAAGACAAATATTAATTAATTGAGATATACATATTATTCATTAAAATTCTTCAGACACCATGTAATTAGTCAATTTATCATTTTTCAGGATTTAGTTAGAGCAGGATTTACAGCAACATTTGCTATAGAGGCTACAGTATCTTGACCCGAGGCTCTATACGGTTTTATAGGTTGAGCATCGCTACGCAATCCTAAGATATCTAACAGGGCCTCTATCCCTATATTCTCCTTGCCATTGTCAATCACAGCAGCTGAATCTGAAAAATATTTATAAGAAGAATTAGAAAAATTTATAATATTCAAACATCTTTAAAAGTAGTGGCTAACATAAGACGTATTTCCGTGAACTTATGCGGAGAGTTATTATAAGTCTTAACCTAGGATAAAATTTAAAAAAACTAACTCTGTATCGTGAATTTTTTTTATTTGTTTTTTATATCTAAACCTTTTTTATTTTTATAATCATTACAGTTGACCAAAAAGGAAACAATGGATTTTGTATTTGAATTTGTAAAAGCAAATTGGAATACGTTTTCTGTATCCACAGGAAAAGATTTGTTCTGTAGCTTCCTTACTAGAAATCTAGAAATAGGAATAATGCTAATTATTTCAAGAACTATGATTATTAAAAATTTTTAAATTTGTTTAAAAAAAATGTTATTTTTAAATTTGGTGAAAATATTAGAATATTTTGTTAATTTTGGAATATTTAAAAAATTTGCTTAGAAACTCGAATGGTATTAAATATAATTACTTGTGATAAAAATTCGATTAATGAAAAATTTGTTTACCTGTTCCATGAAAATAAACCACTAATAAGCAAACAGTAAAAACCAAAGTTGTCCATTTGTTTATAATCAAACACATTGTTTGAGATTTTGAAAACTAATTATTTTGACTACAAAACAAAATGTTAATTTTAGTTTAAAAATACTACTAATTCGGTTTCTTTATATACCATATTGTTAAACACATTACACCTTATTTGCACGACTTTTTTTATAGCTTTTTGAAAATTTAAATATTTACTTATATGTATCAATTAAAAGGTAATAAAACATTTGACCATACTATTAAATTACGTCATTGGAGACATGGCATTTACATTTTTATCAATTTGAATTTAGGAATCACCGGATGTAAGTTAATTTGCCTAATAGTAAATTTTGGATTTATATTGCAATTTAATATTAGGTACGGAAATATGAATCAAATATACAACTTGTATGCTAAAACTTTCCTGGAATATTTTTGGTATAAAAAAAGATTTCGAAATGAAAAATGTAGGTCTTTTAATCATCTACGAAACTACAAGAATGGACACATTGTACATACATTTTTGAAAAATCTGTGTTATTGTCTAAAAACTTCTTGACGTTTGCACTCTGTTTTTCTTAATAATAACCAAAAGAGACAAAAAAAAGCCTTTTAAGACTCGACATATAGATAATGGATATACTAAATAGCTAAATTTCTAAAAATTATATCTCGAAAACATTCCTAGCTCGACTTTACGCAATAAGAGTATGTTTCGAAACATAATGGTGCTACTGGACAGTAAGGTATGATGTCATCAATATTGTATACTAGCAATGTTAAATATTATATTTGATGACATCATACCTTACTAGCCAGTCACAACATCAGAATTTCGAAACACAAACAAAATATTTATTTAAATAAAATCATATTATAAAAAACATCACGTGTTTTTACCCGTATAAAAGTTCCCTTACCCGTGGCAATACAGTGATAAAGTAGCCCATTTTACCCGGGGATAGTGTAGCTTCCGAACGATGAAGGAATTTTCAAATCAGTCCTGTAGTGTTTAAGTTTATTTGTCATATACAAATGTTTCCTCTTTATAATATTAGTATAGATATTTCTTCCACTACTATCTCATACTCTCATTGTCCGTTCAATATACTTAATTATATTATTATTACTATCATTATTATTATTATTATTATTGTATGAAGCATATATAAATGTTTTCATTATATGATATCAAGTCAAATCTACTCATATTCTGTTACTGCCTACATGACTTCACATTTCAATTTGTAAATTATTTATTTTGTTTGTTTTGTAAATGATTAGATTTTCATGTACAGGATTTGCCAATATATGTAGTAAGTAATGAACATCGGATTATATAATTGAATTTGATTTGTTGTATTATCGGAAAACAATTCGAAGTATGTTTTGTAAAAATTGGAAATAAATTTATAATATATATCATATATAAGAAAATTTTACAATAAGAAAAATTACTTTTAACAAGCTTTTGTTTTCATTATATTACAAAAACATGATAAGTTTTTTTGTTGTTTAAGATTTTATTACTCGTTTTATTTTATTCTTTTTTGAGTTTTTTTTTTTTTTAATTAAAGGTTAATTGAAATGAACAAAATAATTGTAAAATTGAATTTAACAAGCAAAAGTGATAACTAACATCGAATAATTGATATATTTCTAGATGAATCTATATGGGCAGAATTATCTGCCCATGTTTTTTAAGAAATAAGATACCATTCAAAGTGGAGATGATTATTTTTGAGAAATACCACCTTGAAATTTCGGGAGAAAATTTTAATTGCTATAGATTCCGTAAAAAATAATCCAATTATTAAAAAATATTTCATTGAAAATAAATCCTTGGGAAATCATTGAATTGTATTATAAGAGCATTATGTACAAACGGAAAGATATTAATTAAACATGTATGACTATTTATATTTTTCAGCAAGTTTGTTCTCAACATTTTTCATATTTGTTTTAATATTTACAAATTTTACCATGAATGTCAAACCAAATAAATGTATAAAAAAAAACATAAAATTTTGTTACATTCAGTAAACTTATAGTATACATGACTATTTTTCATATACATAAATATAATTGAAATAGTATGATAGTTATATTGATAATAAAAAGATCATTGTGTACTCAGGCGTATATGATAATAACAATTTTTTCGCTTAATCAGTCATAATTGTTATTTTATAAATAGTTAGTATAAATGTTTATATATACCATATTATTGATTCATGATATCTTCACATATACAGTTTTATCACAAATACCATGTCATTTTCTACGAATTATATACTATGGTTTATTACCCGTAGAATAAATACCCCAAAAAATAAATTATCCGAATATATTTTTATATATTCTTTATGGTTGAACATATCTACAGTAAACACAAATGAAACAAACTACAGTCCACAAAATTATTCATTATTATTTTGGTTTTGGTTAAATTATATACCACTAACAACATTTCTTGCTAAAACAACATAAGCTAAGAACAGTTTTACAAATGAAATACAATAATTTAACATAAAAACGTCCTTTGTGTATGAAACAGTTTTTATTGATACCAGAAAAATGTATATTGTGTGAATTATGAAATTTTTGTTCATTTTTATATAATAATCAATAGTTTGTGTAAATTAAATGAATAATTATATCATTCCTGGTATTTTGAAATTGAATACTTTTTACAATGATTGTTTCTTAAATTTTGTAAATTTCCCATTTTTCACTAATTTATCAATGCAAACATAAAATTTGGATTTAATTTGCGCATAATTTTTTTTCTCTGTTAGAATATGTATTTATAAAATCTTGAATGTCGTGTATTTTATTACTTAAACATGTTCCATCCTTATCTACGAGGGTTTTTTTGTTTAGAAACATTATAAGAATACTACATACAGTATTGGAAATTTATATACTTCATATATTTGAGCAACATAAATGACAAAATCGAACTACATTTTATAAATAACTATTTATAACATCAAAATATTTTTAATTTTATTTCCTGATATTGAGTTTTTATTGTTTTTAACTGTAACAATTTATACCCAAAAACAGAATAAAATATCATAAAGGTTTCCGACTATCCGACTGTGGCAAATCCAAAAGGATGGGTTATGATTTTAGCAGTTTATATATGTTGGGTATCGAATGCAAGAACTCAATTTTGACATTTCTAAAACATATATATTAATAGCATTTTCTTAACACCAAATGATTTTAAAGTAATCTATAAAATATGTTATAAAATGGTTACATATTTTATACCAAACATAACAAACATAACTTCCAAACTAACCATCGAAAATCAGCAAATGTAAGAATTTTTAAAAATAAAAATTTATTTAAAAAAAATTCTAAACTCGCCTAGCTATCTTAGAAGTATTAACCTTTCGAGAAAACTTTAAAGTATACTTTTTGTATAAAATTTTAGGTTTTATCAATTTTTGTGGTTAATTTTTAATTACCTTCATTTTTTTGTTTAACTTTCTTCCATTTTAAGAATTGCTATAATTTGACTTACTTATACATATTATGCTTAATACACTGTTTATACATTTTACACTGCAGTTGCCATTAGGGTTCATATTTAATCCAAAGTAACGTATATTTATATTGTTTTTTTCTTTTCATATGTATGTTTTGAAGATTCATCCGGATGTCTCGTTAAACTTGATGATGTCCATACTTCATTTTATGATGAATGTGTGATAACGGATGACATTAGAATGTATAAAAGCGAAAACAATCATAATAAACTACACATTGTGAAATAAACAATAAGTTTTTATTTTTGTGAGTCCTGTGAGCTATAAACGAGCTATATGCTATATATAGAGCGTGTTCTATCACTTTCGAACAAATAAAATGATATTCGAAATATCGGATCTGAAAAAATATACCAAACATTAGTGGGTGCATCTACGACTATCTGCGGCAAAAACCTACTCTGATTAATTTATCCGTCTCATACTCACATTTACCATTAAACTTGAAAGCTGCTTCTCATTAAATTCAAAAAGCATTCTACATATGGTTGCGGTATTTAACTATTTCATCATTAATTGTAAGACATTTTTTACTATAACCTTAAAATCATCCATTTGTGAATAAGATTAGAGAGATTATGAACTTCTTTTATGCAAGAAGTGTGCTTCTAACAGTCGTAGACTTAAATTAACATGTAATATGGATTGTATTTATTAATTTTGATTTATTGTTTTCATGTCAATATTATGCATACCAAATTTCATAACATTTGGATAACGTTCCACCCAGGACCTTTCTAGCTGTTACAAATAACCATATGTTCTCTCTTCGAAGTTATTATGAGACATCCTATATAGAATGTGTGGGTAGTATTATTTGTTCTATATAAGCACGTAAGATTCTAGTTACTTATAATCATAGAAAAATTAACACTCAAGGCAAGAACATATTTTTTATGTAACTTGATGCTACTTAAAACAATAATAGTATCTTTTGTGAAATGGTTTTTTTATGTAACTTGTTTGTGGTTCGTTGAAAAAACAAGATTTATATCATCTTTCTGTCACACTATTTATGCACATTTCTCATTTTTACGAGCTTAGTATTTAAATAATCCCCCGATAAATGTAACAACGACCAAACAAACTATATGATAAATCCAATCATTGACTCATACGATTTTCGAAAACAAATTTATTTTACAATCGGTAACTAAAAATTAGAACAGTATTAATAATTAAAACTAGAGCTCCCCATATTGTTCCAAAAACGACAATAAAACATTGAAGTAAATATAAGGCAAATGTCTTTAAAGTAATAGCCTAATAAAAATTAAAAGACTTAAATTATACACTTCAATATAAGCGGTTTACGAGAGAAACACTGAATTAAGGAATTAATTATTTTGAAAATTTGAGGAAAACTTGCAATTTTTCAAAGAGTTATACTAAAGTGCGTCAATATTATCTTTGTGTATTTATATATAGGCTAATTAATCAATAATGAATGTATGCTTCGTTGTTTAGAATTTTTCTCCATGTATCCAAATTATACTTCTTTTAAAAGTAAATGAATGTTTTGAATATACATACCTTCAATACTGAACGTCGTTATCTTCTAAAATTCTCAATTCCATTTCTCGAACTTACCTATTTGGCTGACTCATATGTTTCCAGTTTTGTTTCACACCGCTTTCATAATATTGGCAATGGTATAATAAATGATAAATAAATAATATTTGATATCAAATGAAAGATTTTACAAAATCCATTTCTACACTATAAACTCTAAGTAAATAGTAAAAATTTGTTTAATAGTTGTTTGCATGTATAGGAAATATTTAGAATATATCTCAATCAAATTCTGTAAATATAATTGGTCAAAATCAGCTATATAATAAAAAGCTATTTATAATTTGCATGAGTTTAATGAATAAGTTGTGAACAATTAGTTTTAAGATTAACAAGTTAAATACTATATTTTATTAAAAATTATATTTTGTATTTTAAATATCCTGAAGGATACGAATTTATTTATAAATGTAAAACTATTGAAACATTGTTTTACAGTGGTTTATTTCATTATTTACTTGGTAAATATATGAACAAAACTATTGTATGACGCACGCATATAACGTATAGAGCTATTATTTAATTTTAGAATTATAAAATTTTGAGAATTTCTAGTGGGTATACATATTATTTACACAAAACAATTGTTTATATCTAAACTTTATGGAAGTAAATAAAATAGGTTTTTATGCGGTTATTATTTATATTAATGCTTGCAGACCCATGCATACAATTTTCCTTACAGAAATTCAAAATTGTTTAATTTATTTCAATTTCACATACAAAATCTATCCATAGAATCAATGCATATCATAACATTAAATCACATGGTAGGGGATCCCAAACGGGGATTTTTTAATCTACTCGAGCGCATCATATTAAGATATGGGCTTACCTCTTGTTGAATGCCTCCACTAAATCCTAGCGTTCTATATGGTGCCGCGCCGCGCGTATAGGATACCCGATCAGAATAATCAAACGCAAAAATGTATCGTTGGAATTAATCGATCGCGTCAAATTATAAAATGGTAGTATGGATTACGTGCTTAAAAGTGTACATTTTACTAATCTGGCGATTTGAAAGTTTGCATAAAGTTATTTTTCTTTTATCGTCGTTAGAAATTAACATCTATGTTTACAATTGTAAAATACCTTCAATTCGTACAAAAACTACATAAATTTTGTTTTCTAAAACAGAAGCTAGAACTAAAATCCAAAACTATATTTCGATAACGTTGTTATATCGTTTAAAAATTTCGATGGTTTCAACATCACTGATTCGCATCTCTTATTATAGTATAGACGGCTAGTCTCAAAAATATAAGTCTAAATACCGATTGTATTACTTCTTATTGTAAAAACTATTTTGTGGTTTTTCTGACTTTTTTGTCAAGTTACATGTAAACATCATCACCCTATTCCTTCCTATTTAAAATTCCTGCACACAGTCCTGAATGATTTTTTATCGTTTTGTGGTAGCATAAAATTTCACATTAAGTGGAAACAAATTAATACTAAATGCGAAAGTAATTGAGCGCATTGAAATACAAATCGGATTTTATTTTTATACTACAAAAAAAAGCTATGAGCTAAATTTAATACATATTATAGTAAATAAGGCTAGTCTGTTTACCTGAACCATAGGCATAAATATAATTCAGACATTTATTCATAAAACTACGTTTAATACTTAAAATAATTTAACATCAAAAATAATTTTATTGTATAAACTGTACTTGAAAATCTTCAAAGGAAGGAAAAAAACTGTTCTAACCGGATTAATAACATTCTCGATCGTCAAAGCCTATTTTCTATCATTTTATAAATTCTTAGATTTTTTAGAATATTGTGTACCGTTTTGTTAGTTCATTAAAAAGCCTCCTCGATCGATAATGATCACCCAACATCTTTTTACAAAGCGTACATAGGCCCAGAACATTTTCGATTATTCTGGAATATTAATTGGATTATTTAAGAGCATTTTAAACAATTGTAGATCATTTTAAGCCATTTTAAAAAAGTTTAAATTTGTTATGAAATATTCTAGATTATTTTGGGGCAGTCTCGACCTTTCTAGAATATTTGAAAGTATTTTGAACAATAACTTAATAATATAGGTTCTGGAACATTATCAAATGTACCCGATCACTGTAGGAAGCTGAGAATTATTATAATATTGTATTGAAACAGCGAAGTAACACAATTGATTCGATAAATAAAGTATGCGTAATTTAACATGCATAATTTCTAATTCGTCTTTCCCATACAATATTAAAATAGTGTTCCGAGATGAACAAGAATCTGTATGAATTAAATAAGTAAGATTTTTAAAAAGAAATGAATACATTGGACCCAAAAACTATGAGTATGATACAACGCATAAACTTTTGTTCAGAAAGAGGAGATGTTTATGCTTAACTATAGTTGTCACTTCACAATATACTAAAAGAACAAATTATGTTTTCTAACAAAAAGTCTTTATTTTAGATAAAATTTAAAAAAATTTGTCAAATTAAAATACCCATTACTGCTATCATAATTACTAGAATTATAAAAAGTATTTAACAAAGGGCTTCCTAATTTATCAACATCATTTTTCCTTACGATTTATTAACCGATAAAGAATTTCCATAATTTTTGTCTACCATCATCGATCGTACGAGATTAGTATCAGAAAATTCAATCCACTTCTCAAAAATAAACAGTTAATCTGAGAAAACATCAGACTAATAAACCAAAGCACGTTAAACAATGTTATGGTTGAAGGAGTTAGGTAAAAGGTGTTCTATCGAAAATTGATTTATACTTAAAATAATACAAATGAATTTGTAATACCCTTAAAATTTTACATTATTCCCAGTCTTGTATAAATGTAGAAGAAAGTCTATTATTTGATTAGATATGAATGGAATATACTACCAACACTGTTGTTTTGTTTTGCAAATGTTATTTTTATACAACGTCTAATACCTTAAAGGTAATATTATTGTAATACTCGTAAAAATTTATCCTGTTTGTCTATTTATACTGTACACGTGTTAACAGTGGCGTATTTAAAAATTTTCTAAAGGGTTGTTGTTAAAAATTACCTTGTAATTTTTATTCAATAAAAACAAAACATGTAATAACAATACATGAAATAGTATAAAAAAAATGATTTTCGTAACTTCCAAAAGGGAGTGTGATTCTCTCTTTAGATACATCACCATAGTTTTATATAGGTATTACTTTACAGTATTTAACTATATATATTCAACAACAGAAATTATTTTATAATTCAATTTAATAATAGTTTATATGATAAAAATATGTTATTGAACGCGTGGGTATTATCTGTACATGTATTAAAAAAACATTGTAAAAATATTAGAATTTCAATTTTATTTGCATAAAAATAAATACAAGAAGCTTAGTCAAAAAAAAAAACTATATTTATTTTTTTCCTTTTGAATTGTTTTAATAATTTTAAACAAATTGACTAGATTGCATCAATTTTTCTAAAATCCCTATCAGCATACACTCCTTAAAATTCAATTATGCTTAATCTAAAGGTTTTTCTCCACGAAAATTTCTTTTACGAGTCCAAAAAATTATCAGATATACGTTTTTAGTTATTACAATAGACAACAAAATTTTGAAAAATATTATTGACAGATACTCGATAAAACAAGGTATCTTAAAAAATTGTTAATAGCAGCATTTCAGTTTTTTTAATAATTCCATTAAAGTGTCTTTACTTCACGGAAGAAATAATTTTTTTTTAAATCATAATAAATAAGAATCTTGTTTAACTAAAGAAATGTATTTCGTCACTTGTATATGTCTTCTGCCATCACTTGCTTTGAGAGCTGATGTCTTTATTATTAGTAAATTTATTATTAGTATAGTGCAAATCTAGTTATTTTTCTGTCCCGAAAGGGAATTGTCTTTAGTTAATTTACATCACTCTTTTACTACTAACTATTATAGGTATATTATATCAAAAAAATTAAAGGAATGAATTACCCCTCTTGTAATTAACATAACATCCCCACAAAAAAGATACTGTTCAAGTACAATAATTTTTGTCAAGTAGATTCCAAAGACCAAGCATCCCAATTTTCGAAGCGCTGGTCATGTTTTTCTCAAATGATATTATATATTACTGGATATTCATATTCTATTTGTTTTATATTCAGATAGCATTTAACAAAATAATTTAAAAATCAATATGATGTATAAATATCTTGTACTATTTATTAAAAATAGATTCATTTAATATTTAATATTTAACCTATTTTTGTGAAAATATATGTTTGTTCTTTTTTAATAACTTTAAAAACGTGTTGTTTTAAAACACCGAATATAAATTTTATCGATTACCTACCTACACATATCAAAATTTTAAATTGATTATCTATAAACACGAACGAACTTAACTGTTTAAGAAAATGCAAATATGGAACAAAATATGTTTGCTAACGCTAATGGACACTAAAACATATGCAATTCGCCTTGTAATTACAATTGAAAATAATCATTTCCACTTTAGAATTCACTTTATTTATGTACTTGTAATATATCCTATAAGTTTGACTGCTTTAAAATGCTTAATTTTGAAAAAAATTGGAGCTTGAAGTGAAGAGATGGTTACCGAAATAATTACATACTTTGCATCTATAAAAGCAATAATGCCATTTTTGGAGCAATAATATTGAATTTTGTATTGAACACTTCTGACGTAAAAAAATTGAGTAAATACTTTTCCTAATCTAACCTACGCCTTTCGTAATTTATGAATGAAAATCTTATAAGCGTATTCTTATTAAAATTTTAATAATGTAAGACTTACCTTCTTAAATAACTATACTTACTCTCAAGCTTTTTCCAATCAGATGAACATTACTTTCTAAGTTCTTCTCTTCCATCGGATTTCCTAAAAAGTGTAAGTCACCTTGAGCTTTAAGGAAAATAATTGTGTTTATAAATATTTTTGTACTTAACAAAATTCAAAACAAAAATGGAAGAAATATTATTGTACTATTAAAATGCACAATGTCACGTTTTTCGGAATCCAAAGGAATAGGAACTTATAGTAAAAATATCCCGTAATATTCGATCAATATATTTTATATTTCTATTTTTGTGCTGAAAAAATAAAAAATAAACACTCTTTGTTTATATATTTTTATTTAATTTAAATAATTACAATAATTCTATTAATTAATTTATGTTCTGTTATTCTTTTATTGCATTAAAAATATCACAATGAATTTTTTTATTCAGTAGAAATAATAGGAATTTTTAATTAACAAAATAATACAGTTACTAAATATTTACATGAATTTGTACTAATTGTCTGATATTCTACGAATATGAACCGATGTTTTCTTGTTATTGGATTTGTTAATTAGGTGTTTTATACAGCCATACTTTAATGGAAGCTATTCAAATAATTATTTTATTTATATATTTGAAATTTTTAATTTGATAATTAAACACAGAAAAAACGGTCCTCCATGGCGGATTTAGGATATTGGTAATTTGGTAAAGCAAAAAAGAAAAATCTAGTAAATGACAGGATAGCATACACTATATATTATAGATTTTCCAACAATGATTTTAACTCGTAACATTATTGTGACTAAACCAATATCGTAGCTTTAAGGAAATAAATATATAGATACAATCATTTCTCTTGGTAAATAATAAAAATGCGTATCGCAAATAAAAAATTTTGATTCAAAAAAGAAATAAATATCATTCAATTCAACTAAAAGGATTTAAAATGTTTGTGCTTTAGGTAAATAAATATAAATTTTATTAAACATTATATTTTATATGATGAAAAAAAATTACAGAATTTAAGTATGGCTGTATTAGACACCTACAGAAAGTATATAAAAATTCTAGTTGGAATAATTGGTTGATATAAATGATGAAGTCGAAAAGTGTTGAGTTTCAGTAAAATCAAATTTGTTATTCTTAACTAATTTTCGTGAGTGTCTGTATAGCACGATATTGATGTTCATAATAGATAATCAAAATTCATCTTCATTCAACATTTTAAATACTCTCTGTTCACTATGACAATGGTTTTTCACAATATAATAAAATATAGTAAAAATTAAACTATTTTACTACAATAATAACAAAAACGTGTACTTACATTAAATTTATTGCTTTTAATTGTTTGAAAAGTGTTTATAGTCTACAATACACAGTCTGAGTTTTTAAATAATTAATAAAAAGCTGAAACTTCACATTGTTATGACTAGTGACACGTAAAATTTTCGATCGTATCCTCAAATTTCAAATTGATGAATACTCGTTTTTTTTTTGTTATTTTAATAGAAAGATCTTTTAATAGCAAATTTTTGAACAACCGGCAATTTGTTTTGTCAAGTATCGGACAAAATTATTTTTACATTTCTATATTAAGTGATCTTTCCAGTACAATAACAAAAAAGAGATTGTAGAGTATTTTACGTTATAAGTAGGCGCACATGATAAGATTTTCTGACCAGCAAATCGGATGTAACTCTAAGCATGTATTTGATATTAGACTCACGGTAAGAATTCTATACAGGACATAAGAATTTCTTACAATGAATTTCTGAAGTAACATCAGATTTTTTGAAGTTGGCCAACCTTTAGCCATAAAAGTAATAAAAAACTTTAAAATAATTCGTTGATTCATTCAGAGTGTTTTAGCGTTAACACGTCTCAACGATGTGTACTTAAGACACTGCCTGAAGTATGGTCAGACTTTCTTATAGGACTATCGTTGTGTGATGACCATCAACATTTATGATCAGAAAATCTTATAATGTGCGTCTACCCTTAAACGTATTTGTTATCTACCCGTAAGCATTTCTAAATAATGTAAAGAGAGCCTGTCCATGAAAAATAAAAATACAAGAAAATTTTTTTTTTAAAATAAATTTCAACTTGAGTGTTCGATATTTCGATTTAGATCAATACTATCGAGTAAAACCCAACTAACCGATTGCTTAAAACGCTTAACCAAATTAGCTAGAACACAATTTCGGTACATACCTTATAGTTTTGTTAGTTCACATGCACAGACGTGTCAAGATGAGCCAATAAAAATAAATTCATAATAAACCAAATTGTATATCTTTGATTAATTATATTATTTTTGATCCATTAAAAAATTTATTAACAGGTATTTAATTTAATTGACTGAAGAATTACTTAGAAACTTATTTTACAACTGGGTCACATAAAATGAAAACTTTTTGTGAAGATTTTACGTGTTTAATAATAATATGGTAATAAACCAGCTGAATTTTTTTCCAATTTTAGAAAAATTTAGTAGTCACACTGGGTAAATTTCGAAACATTTCGATTGAAAAATATTAACATTTATTGTATTTTAATGTAAAAAAAAAAACGATAAAAAAAATAACGATGAATATAAAGTGACATATTCATGATCATTTCCATTAAATGAAAGTATATTTTAATTAAATAAAAATGCATTTTCATTTCAAAGTGACCCATTATGATGTCATTTATAATTTATGCATAAATTTTAACTCACAAAAGGGATTTAAAAAAAAAAAATTAATAAAATCATTATTATACATTTCAATATACATATATAATATACTCTTCTATTGATCATAATGAAAAGAGTATTGACTCTTTGAAAACTATTTTATTCAATTACTGAAAAAAAGTTTAGCGAAATATTTGCTATGAAGTGTTCCAAGGTAATCATTGTCTGAATTAATCATATGAAAACAAGAAATATCAATATGTTTTAGGTACTAGCGTATAAATAATACATATATCGACTGTAAAATCAATATTTAAAAGTTTTTAAAATATTATATGCGATTTTGAGATCATTGAGAAAATAAATTTTATGGTTCGAAATATTAGATTCGAAATACGTATTTATACAAAAAAACATGGTTTAAGCCTCGGATGGAATTTAAATTTAGGTACTATATGGCTGTTTAATTACGTATAAATTTCTTTGCCTACATGATAAGCGTTTGCTTCAAACTACTTTTAAAATTCCTAAAGTATTATTCGTGTATGAAAAATTTTATTAAAACTAGTTATTAAAAAAAAATTTTTTATTTGCATTAAAAAAGTTCTAACTATAATTAGTTTATTATTCAACCTGAGACTTAAAAGTTAAGCTTATAAAATTGTATGCGATTCAAACAAAGGTTTTCCAAAAATTATTTTAGAATTTTGAATATTAATCAAAATGTTGAACAAAATTACAATCAATTTCAATTAGAGGTTTCCCATACTGACAACATTAGGACATGTAGTAAGTACTATATCCCTAAAAAGTTCGATTAACTTCTAGTGAAATTGAATTGGCAATGGTTATGATACCGATTAAAACCAAATTCAAATTTTGAATCAGATTTAATAGAGAATTTGAATTCATGAATTGGAATGAATCGAAATGGCCTATTTAAAATTCTAATTCAATCCTATTCATTTCAGGTTCATCTTGAATCAATAACAATAGAAATAAATTGCACTTTTTTCTAGAAAGGCAGTTGCTGTGGCAGTTTTAAACTTAATTTCAATAGATGCAGATGAAAAACAGGTGTTTTTACTTAATTTTTTAAAGAAAACGAAAGCGTGGCCAAATCAATCAACTTCTGCTTGGAATATTATTCTCTATATTTATCTTATCCGAATGCAGTCTTCTTTTCGGATACCCATTTATAAGTTACTCGTCGCCTATTTTGAATTTTATTAATAATCACTAATCTGAAGTCACTTTTGGAGAACCTTGTACTTTATGTTATTAAATAATAGAGTCTTACACCATTTGATGATTTGGAATGGAATGGAATGATCAAATAAGAAGTCTTATAAGCAAATTTCTGGTAATCTGATACTAAATATGCAAAACTTTGGTTACTAATTAAAATATAATAACTAAAACAAATGTGGTTTATATCAACAATTTTCCTTAGTACCAATTCCCTCGTGCTCCCCTACACATCGAGCGATTAATTTCTTACTTAAGGCGTACTTACTTTAGACGTTCAATATTTAGACATTCTTGACGACAAGAATTTTTATGTCAGCTTCCCGGAGAATGTTTAATTCTTTTGGATATATCTTTCAATTTTTATTTCAACCGTTAATAAATAATACTCTATCAAATATCAAATAAAAATTCCTTTGAAAACGTTACGTAATTTATAAATGACCCGTAGTACATCTTGAAAACATTTTTAACAGTATAATGAGACGAATGTTTTAATTTTAACAACAAAAATTACTTAAAAAATTTATTTTTAAATTTTAATTAATTATTTTATTATCCAATAATTTGTAAGTTTTGACAAAATAGTGGAAGACTCTATTGGACTAAATATAATCTATTATTAGTAAAATATGTCTTAACGAAAGGCTTAAAATTTTAAAATTTAATTCTTAATAAATATTGTGTATATAATAAAGAGTTGTTTCTAAGGCATTTTATTATTTTCATTAATTATATAAATGGTGTATATTAAATTCGTATACTTAATATAGCATGCATGCATTTTTTATAGTGAAAAACAATCATAAGAATAGTGTATTAGAATAAACAACCCTGAATAAAGTCGTTCTTAGAAACGGATCATGAATTGAGCTATCACTCCGGGATGGAATCTTATTTGGAATAATTAATTTACTTCTATAATAAAATAAAATGTTGTTGAAGTGTAGATTTTATTTCTGATTAAACGACTGATTGAATTTTACCTCTTATAATAATTAGTTTTCAGTTACTCGAAGATTGAAATAATGAAATTTTTCATGTTTTAAAGTATTTGATCACTTTTTCAACAATAATAGTAGTTTTTATTCAAAAGTATTCCTATGAAAAACTGTTCGTGATTTTTTTTAAATCAAAAAAATACTCGACTATTGGTGTTTGAATGAATTTCTTATACTGCGATAATTACCCCGCTTTCCCCTATATAAGAAAATCTCAAATAGATATTAAGAGTGAGGATTGTTGCTTCTAATACTAAACTTATTATCGTTAAATATTTTTGCGTAATCAAGTGTGTTTCGTTATTGTAATCTACAGCGTTGATTTTTTTCATATTTGTTAGCTAATTGTTTTAATATAGTTGTATATGCTTTAGCATTTTGACGTTGGTATGATCGACGCCATATACTGTTATTTGTACGACGTTTTATACCAGGTATATGGACCAAAAATGCATTATCCAATATGACAAAACGATATTTTAGAAAACACATTTCCAACATCTAGAAAACAAAATTTCACTATTTTTTTTTTTAAATATATATTTAATATATGTCCCTAGTATTTTTGTTATTCCAAATATAGAATTTAATAGAATTCGGCTAAATTTCAACAAATCATAAAAGACCTCTCGAATACTATACAAATAGGTCTTTATAAACCTTTGGTCTTAACGAAAGTGGAGATTGCAAAATTTACTTTAGTACGGGAATAGTTCGAAAAATAAATATGGAAATGTGATGAATTTTATAGTATTTATAGTATTCGTGAGATCTTTATGATTAGCTGAAATTTAGCCGAATAAGTTGAAATTTTTATTCTATATTTGTTACAATCTGATTACGAAAATCTCAAGCAGTTATGATTTATGGCACAAATTGCTCCAACAAAAGAATAATTTTTTTTCTTCAGAAAACGTAAAGTATTGGCCTTTAGTTTTAAAAAATATGCCGATACAAATTTAATAGTCGACCACCTCAAGGTGCTCGTTATCATGGATGGACGATATTTTTTATATAAAGGTCAATACATGGTAGCGGGCATTGGGCAATTTCAAAGGTATCGGTCTTGAGGTCTAAAGCAATACTCCGCATACACCAAAAATTGTTCATGTATCTATCTAATACACATAGTTAAAAGTATACTCAAACAACACACCTATCTGAATGTTTCATGTTTATTAAAAATAAAAAATACACGATTTTTATGATGTATTTTAAAATTTAACGAATTTAAAATAAAAACTTTACTTATATGAGTTCAATTAAATCTGATAAAGAATTAAAATCACCACCAAAAATCGAATTTTTTAAAATTTAAAATAATAACATGAAGAATTCTGGTAGGTGTTGTTTATTATGAGATCTAATCCATAAGATTTTTAATCTGCCGGCTAGCCTACTAAAATCGTTCTATTGAAGTTTAATAAGATGTACACATGAATATAAATTACAGTAACACTTGACAAAATTTTTCATTCTTTTTATTTTTTTATTAAAATGTAAATGCAAAAAGTTATATTTGAAAATAAAAAACTTCATTAAAAAAAAATTCAAAAGATTTTTATTTAAAAATATATTCATGATTTAAAGTTTTTATTAAATAAATAAAAAAAATCATCTCATATGTTATACTACAATATTTTACAATCAATAAGAATCCATCTTATAAGGTTTAGTGTTGGAAAAACTATTCAGAAAATTTATTTTAAAAGTTTAAAACATCTCTTTACAAGAATTTTATTAATTTTGTATGCAGAAACTCTCGTGTATGAAGAAAAGACCATATACGAGTTATTATTTGAAATTCGATTTTCTAGTATATAATATGAGATCAGTTTTTTATAGTAGATAATTTATAATTTATTAATATATTTTATCAAATTATAAAATTCTTTTTATCCTATAGTCCAGTCAAATAAAGTAAACAAATATGGGTGAACATTGGAATTGAAGATAGTAAGCTGTAAACTTATAAATATCTTTGATTTGAAATTTTAAATGCCTTGTATAATTTTGAGTTGCCTACATCACCGATCAAAATTCAGGAAAATCGAATTTTTTTAATTAATTGTTTTCTATTTCACAAAATAACAAGTTATTACAAAAATTAATCATAGGACTAGAGATGCAAACGATACATCGATGTTTTGTAAAAAACATAAATGTTTTAATATCGATGTTCAACTTTTATTCAGCTCAAAATTTCGGTACCTTTGATCTCAAAAAGAAACTATTTGAAAAAACAGTCAAGAAAAATCTAACTAACCTGTGTCATTTTATCTTGAAGTCCTTCCCAGGATAATGTTTCACTGTACAATGGATCTTGATTTGTTCCAATAAAAATTGGTTCCCAGCGGTGGTAAGGGTATTCACGTTTTACAACCACTAGAGGCTGTAAAAAAATTTGAGTAAAAAATCGAAATTAAGATTTTTATCAAGAAAATTATTGAAATTTAAGACTTTGTTCTTGAAAATAAGACCCAAGTATAATGTTAGCTATAGACAGGGACAGATATTGGAGCGCAGACAGTATACTAAGCCGGGCGCAAGTCAGTAGGATATGCCAGTGTTCAGGCATATTACTTATATGTATTGTGATTTGTAGACGAGAGAGGGGTACTGGAAGCCGCTTTTGCTCCGGGCGTTAGAAAATGTAGATCAGTCCTTGGCTGTAGAGAACAAACCTTATAAACTGTTACATGTATTTTACTATTATTATTGTAAAGATTTTGAGAGCCATTCCATCAAATTCGAAAAAATTTACCCATTAAGCAAATATTTACAATCATTTTGCTTCTGAAAAGCCATTATTATAGCTATTAAGAGTTGAAATAAAACATAGTAAGAAAAAATCGAAATTTATTCGACTAATTATATAATTATACTGAAGATAAAAAAATTTCTTATAAACATAGCTATTTCAATTTAAAATTTCCACTGATATACTACTAGAGACATCCTGTGATGAAACTTGAACTATATTAGCATAAGTGTAAACAAGACAACTTATAAGGGCTCGCAAATACAAAGAATAAAATATGGAATATAATTAATTACTTAAATAATGAGATAAAAAAAAAAGAACCTTGATAATGTCAGGATTAGAAGATTTTGAAAGCCATTTTTGTAAACCAGGAAATCGTTGACAATGCATACATATCCATCGATGAAAGTAAATAGCTTTATTATTTGCATACATTTGTTGAAGTGTAAATTTTGTACGAGGCACTTTTTCAGATTCTTCCACTTCAAAAACAGGCACTACAAACACATAACGTGCTGAAAATTGTCCATCATGTTTGAATTGTATACGATTGAGCATATTCATAAATTTATAAGCTAAACCATCACTTGGTATTAACTCAACATCCGATACCAAAACATATTGAGTTTTTGCACCTAGACGTGCAGTATTTCTAGCTACATTTACCGGATATTCTAATGATTTTTTATTTCTATAAGTTACAATTCTATTATACGAGGCAGGCACTAAACATTCATTTGTTTCTTGTTGCAAATGTAATTGTTGATATTTATTTGCTAAATTATTTGCAGGAAACATAAAATGTACAGAAACTTTATACATTTGTGGCAAGCAATCACATATTTTTATTAAATAACTAATTGCAATTTGTGCGTCAGATTGTGGAACAAACACAGTTAAACTAATTGGGCCATCCCAAAATCGTACAATTTCACTAAACTGAAATAAAAATTCAGGTGTTGCATGTGTACAATATGTTAATTGAGGTATATTATGTATAGTTGCGTTAATCACATGGTATAGGACGCGATATGGGCTTTCTGTACCCAATTCAGGGCTTGATATTATATCATCAATATTATAATCAAATTTATATGGTAAACCATAATTGAAATTACAATATGAATAATTTCGTTCATTAATTAATTGATAATTTTTTAAAAAATCACCAGGAACATTTATCGATGCATAATCATTCATTATTGAAAATTCATCATCTAGATTTGTCTTGTAATTGTGCATTTGTTGATATTTGAATATTTCGACAAACAACATAATAAAAATAAATATTACTAATGTAGTAAACACTGTTTTTATCTTGAAATAACGATGCAGTAAATTCATTTTTTAAGCACATTTTTTTTTAATTATATTAAAATTAATTTTAATTTATGCCTAGCTAATTATTAATTAACATTAAAATGTTTTACATTTGATTGTTTGAAAATAAAAATGAACATTTAAATCGTGAAATAAAAAATTTACTTATTTTAATTCTATACATTATACTATACTACTTATAAAAATTTTTAGCACCAATAATTTTTAGTTTTTCAATTCTAAATTATACTTCGATTGTATTGTCAACTTCACATTTAGACTAAATCAATATATTTTCAACATAATATATTCCAACACTGTATATGTTGTATGTACTTTATTGTAAGTTGGAAAAATCGACCTTATTTTCTTCAAAAATATTAACATTATACAGAACTTTGATAATACTGCATACGACATCTTTAAGTGTTATATTGAACCCATTGTTATTCCTATATAACCTTATTTTCGGTAAATAAATTTGATCGACAATACAGTTTTGTTTCTACAATATAGTACTCAAAAATTTGTGTGAATTAGACGAAAAATTGGATTGACAAAATGATTTGTTTTTATAAAAATATAGGCAATTTTATTACTTTAATTACTTCAAAGTAATATTATTTGCCTAGAAATACTTGTTCTTGAGCTTAAAGCTGAATTTTTCGTCATCAAAATTGTCTTCAATTTATCGAATAGAAAACGATTTTTACGACTATTTTCTTATAAGTCTAGTTTTCATAAGACTCTTTCTTATCTAGTCTTCTATTTTCTTATAAGAAAATATGATTAAACCCGGTTTCTATGTTTGTTAGAGGAAAGTTACTTTTAGTACTCAACACCGTTTGACTTCGGTAATACGGGTTGAACACCTAAAAACTTGAATATTGGAAATAAAATTCCTTCAAAATATGAAAATATTTTATATAAATTTCTGTTTCGGAAGACTATTCCTATTTTACAAAAATTAATGTCTAAATAATATTATTCAAGGCCATTATTCAGCCCATAATCATTTTTTTCAACTTATTTATGAGTATTTCTTATTTTTCGAAATACAAATTTCGAATGATTTTGTGTAGAGTTCAACTTCTCTACTAGCTCTCATAAACCAACCTAGCAAGGAATGACATCTTATTATATAGTGGTATTTAATATACTCCAGTGGTATTTTCCAGTAAAATTGGAATCTCTCAGTATAATTGGCTTATTATTTTCCTTCAAAGCTGCGGATAGAAGTAATCAAGGAAGTAAAAATTTAGTCACATTTGTATGTACACGTGTAATCTTGAGCGCTTTACTTTGGTACGGAATTATTTTTAATTTTTATAATATCTAACGTTGTACAAAGTTTTCGAAAATATAATCATAAGTATGTTTGTAGAAACAGTTTCTCGATTTAAAATCTTTTTATAATTAAGTGAATATAATTTGCATAGAAATCTTATATATCCACGATAATTTGTAAGCAAACAGCGCATTCCAAAATATATTACTTTCACCGTGTTGGTATAGGTGACGTTGACGTTCACATTTGTATTTAGTTTGCTAAACTACTCCGTTAGGTTGTATACTATATGAGCACTTAATTAATAAAACACATGTCAGTGTGACATTTTAATGAAATCTGTGATTATTTTTCTACTAAATAAATAAATTTCTGTATTAGGCTAAAAATAAAACAACTGTATCGAATAATATGGCTTCGTAAGTAAATTTCCATTTAAAAAATTATTTTTATAATTATTATTTGAATTTACATTTAACAACCATATGTTCTAGATCTAAAGTAACGTTTAAAATCACGCTCACATCAGATCCAAAGCTACCATTCAAAGTGTAAGTGAAAAAACATGCATTTACTAAAATGGATAATTTGAAGAAAATATTCAACACAATAAAATATCTGATTTCAATGTGTGAAAATAAACTATGGGTTTTATCAGCTACTCCAGCAACTACTCTCAATGTTTTTAAAGCTGCTATATTTGTGAAACACTCCATTGAGAAAATCGAATCAAATAACGAAACATGTAAATTATTTCAAGAAAAGTTAAACAAAATATTGTGTAATGATTTCAACATAACCGACACTAAATATAATTCGGCACCAATTGTGTATTTCTCTCAATTTTCGGATAATATTTTAAAATTGTTTTTAACACAACCAGGTATAGGCACGGATAAAATAAAAGTTGCTATTCGAGTATATATCTCTGTATGTGGAATCGAAGCTTTTAAAAAATTATTACAAGAAACTATACTGTATTCAAATTCTTATAAAATTATCGTCCAGTATTTATCATCGACCTTAAAAGTAGATACGGATAAGTTAAGAGCTAAAATTTTAATTGAAAATTGGGTAAAAGATATCCGTTTAGGTAAATCGAGTTTGGTTAGAAATAAAATTGAATTAATGATTAATTCAGAAAATGTTGACATACAATTACTTTTAACAATATTAATATTAGACTTTGAGGAAAGTGATAAACAAAATATTGCTATTTACATTAAAAATAAGCTTGTTGATGTTCTAAAACCGATTTCTATTGAAAATAAAAATTTATGGCTATCAATTTTAAATCATGCAAATATTTCGACACTTGCAGCAGTTTTAGAAAAACACGATGAAATCATTGACATTTTATTAAGTTTTTCATTGTACATACAAGATTCAATCTCACAGCAATTGAGTGGTATCAATTCTGTGTATCCCGAGATTAACGAAAAAGTGATTAGTCAAGTACTTCTTGAATTATGTGCATATAGTAATTTTATTAAAATTAAGATGAATGTTTTAATTAAAAAAAAAAATTCGGAAAATATTGGTTTTGTTATGAATATATTGAATAGAATGGATTTAATTTAGTATAAAATTGACTAGATTTTTTCTAGTAAAAGTATATTTTATTTTTTTTATTTTGTACGCAACATATTTTTTTTACTACACGCTTTTTCACTAACTTAATAAATACGCAAATTTTAGTTTTTTCAATTAACTTCTTAACATTATACTCAATGTTAAATGAAATACTATATCATTTGATCATACTTCACTAGACATTTTCTAGTTTGAATTAAACCGCAGAAACGTAAAATTATGAAATTGTTATTGTACCACTTTATACTCAATAAAATTTATACTTGAATTTTTATCGATATTTTTAGTTTTCCAAGCATCCTAAAAAGATAGAGAAAATAGTCTTTAAAAAAGTCTTCGAGTTTATTGTTTTCGAGAAGCGCAATAATGTGCATTGTTATTTGATTTTTGAATACTCTCATTTATTGTTATTATCTACATTATTTTATTTAAATGGGGTAACTGGGATAAAAAAATCTTATTGCATTTCGTTGAGAGATTAAGGCAACTTAACTATTTCAATATTATATCAAACACGTGTTATGAAAATATTTAACGTGTGCAATTTAAACTTACGATATTTTGATAACTATCATTTCAGCCTCTTAGATAATTATTTTCATCACTAAATTTCATTATTATTTGCCGCTAACATTTTTTAATTTTGGTATTGGATAACATATTAGTTGTTATCTTAAGTTTGTATGAGCTACACGATATCAGGTGATAAATTATTTTGCATATAATTACAAATGGATATTTTCTATCTTACATTTTCATCTTTTGTGCTAGTACTATCTGCAATTGCCAAAAATGACACTTTTTCCATCGAAACTCATCAAAATAGAAAAAAAAAATTGTTCTATTTACTTTATTTTTAAGAATGTTTAACTCATAAATGATTATCTATATTATTTTGGTTCATTAGAAGTAGAATTCTAAACTGATACCACGTTTGAAAATTATGATTAATTCCTCTTTATATGTTACTAGTTTCTCAAATATTATTTTTTAATAAAACCAAATTTACCTGTACAAAAAAGTCAATTTAAATGTTTAAATTAGTTTTATTTTAAACAAAATTAAAACTTATGTTAAAATAATATATTAACAGGCTTAGCGTACCAGAAGGAACTCCGTTTACTGCAGTGTTAAAATTTGCAGCTGAAGAATTTAAAGTCCCTCCTGCAACTTCTGCTATTATTACAGACGATGGAATAGGCATTAATCCACAACAAACAGCAGGTAAACTATGACCAAAAATATGTTTGTAAGTATTCGGACATAAAATAACATGTTGACCCGGCAATGAAACCCATATAACGAAAAAAATTCAGATTTTATTTTTTTTATTTCAATAATAAGTATTTTAAGGTTTTTGCTAAGGACAAAATACCGGCTATTTGGCCATATATACCTTACAACTTTATCATAAATTCTTAAAAAATCCCTTTTCCTAACAACTGAGATTTTGGTACATAGTTCATAATTAAGGAAATAAGTTCCTCCGTTTTCGTTAGTAGCGTGATTTTGTATTCCCAGAATAAGAGTATTTTAGGTTTTATACAATAATAAAATTAATGAAGTAAATATAAACTAGTTTGGATTGTAATTTGCGAATATTTTTGGGATCTAACTGCATTTATTTATTTACAGGCAATGTATTTTTAAAACATGGATCTGAATTGCGATTAATACCAAGAGATCGTGTAGGAAACCAATAAATTTTATATTCGTAAATTGTTATTTTTTAAGCTTAAAAGGGAAAATAATTTAAAAAAATTGTATTTGTTTTTTGTATTTTTTCTTATAAATATTTCTTTTAAAGTTTATTATAAATGTTATGTAAATACATTGTTTTTTTTTTTTTTTTTTTTAATTTTTAGAGAAATATTAATAATAATAAATTAATTTTATAAATTTAAGTTCACAATACAGACATTAATATAAAATTACCACACCTACGCTAAATGAATTATTTATCATTTAATCTAAAAATTAAATGAATAATATATCATAGTAAATACAAAATAAATTTTATTTAATCGTTTTTGAGAATATTTAGTTTGAATTTTAAATTTACTATAACATATGACACACGCATGTCCAATTTATGACAACAAATGAATTAAAAATTGAAACCCAATTAAAACCAGCGTTAAAAATTGACCATCTTTGAGAAATTTTTCGAATATTAAATTATTTAAAGCCTTTTTTCCGTATTATTTAAATATAGCTTTCCCACAAAATATATATGAAAGTTCACCTAAGCACATAAATTAAACCAAAATTTTTCCATTTGCTGTCACAAATTTTCAAGTTAATTATTTAGGTATATTGTTTTTTAATGAAGAGATCTAGAGAATTAACAGATTCCTGTAGAATGGAAATTTAAATTAAAAGTTATCAATTGCGTTAATTTTATCACAAAGCAATATTTTACATAATTTTTGTCTGATACTTGGTGCAATTATATAATACAGACTAATTGAAAAAAATTTCATATTACAAGTTTTAGGGTAGCAAATTAACGAATTTACCCTAAGCAAAAACAATTATATATACAATTTCAAGTTGTTTTTTCAAAAAACAAAATTCCTTGAAGTTCTTTATTCGGCGCTTAATAGGTGATTGCCCTCAAAGCGTATTTAACCAAGGATAATACCCAAAAAAAGTTTATCTGTATTATATTTGAGACTTAAATGAAAAATTTATCATTTCAAATATATATTTTTATTTTGTAGACTATAAAAATATTGTAAAAGTGCAAAAAGGTAAAAAAATTGTCATTATTTTATTACAGCTAGTGATTGGTCCGTAATTGAAAATTTTCATTGAGCATTTTTGTTTGTTAAACTCGTTTTAATACTGAAAGTCGTGGAATGCTTTTTTTGGATGAATTTGATTGTATAAGAGTTTACTTTTGCCATTATTATAAATATTTACTAAAAAAAATTGGCACAAATTACGAATGGAACTCGCTCAAAACAGTTCGTTAAACTGATTTGGAGTCAAAAACATTAATTAAACTTAAAAATAATTTTAAAAAATTGTGATAATTGTACGTATCTGAATGTCATTTCTGTTATTTGTACTGAAATAATGAGGATTTTTTGTATTAGAGAAAAATTTTCGAAGTCAACTAAATTTAATCGGATGTGTAATGTCGTGTACGGTTGTATAAGTGTAAATCGTTAGCTAGCTATATTTTTAATCCTAAATGGTTTCTCTGCAACACAGATAATTTTAATATCTAAATTATATTCTAAGAATTGATTAATCAGGAATTTTATTTAAAAGGGAAGCTCAATTCATTAAAAATTGAAGATTTCTAATTTTCTCCGGATAAAATTTAAAGAAATTCTCGATAAACTTATTTCATAAAATATTAAAAATATTGTTGTTCATTTTCATATTCGAATCTCACATGAAGGGGAGTAAATTAATAATCTACAACATTTTCTTTTAAGTCAGGAGTTTAAATGGAAGTTAAATCAAACTTAATATTCTGATATAAAATTTTAACATTTCCTCTTTTGTATTTCATTATATTTTACGACCTCACACTTAATGTTTGTGTGATTTTTTTAATGTGCATTTAAATATGTCTTTTTGAGATTTAAAGGTGAGTATTAAAAATTTAGAGCCAATAGTAATGAAATTCATTGTACAATTTTAAATATATCACATTTTTAAGTTAAATTTATGAACCATTTATCATTAATTTTACACTATATATATTTTAAATAACGAAGTATATATTGTTTTCATTAGTAGACTAGAGACATAGCCGTTTTTTGAGTATTTTTTTAAATAATTAATTAAATTAAAATAAATACCTACACAAAAATTGAGCACAAATATTAAATTTTATGGGAGTCTTCAAATATAAACGCTTCAAAGGAATATTTATTAATTACTTTCGAGCCTTGGGACTAGTATTATTATTTTTACTTTGCAATAAAAAATATAAAAAATAATGCAACGTATAAAAAACCGTAAAATTAATATTCCTAGATATTTACTAATTTTACTTGAGATGAGAAGATATGAAAATCTGGGCGTATATGCGATATAAAATATGAAAAACTATTATAAAATATAATAATATTAATAGTAAATATATATGTTTTCAAAGCGTATAAGGATTATAAAAAATTTTAAATTAGCACTTTGATTTTCTTAGTTATTCCACACAATTCTTTTATGGGATTTTGAAATGTTTCAAGGAATTTTCACAAAATATTTTGGTAAAAAATTTTTATTCTTTTTTGGTAAATATTATATTTAATACCAAATTTTCGTTATTGTCACTGAGAAGAGAGCAATTTTTAAAATGGATTATGTATTGATTTTCAAAATCCCAATATACTTATACCATTTTAACTGTAATAAAAAGTTCAGTCCTCCCATTCTTTCTCATCAACACCCTCCATGTGATCTTGCTCTAAATTTAAATTCATTTCCAAGCGACTGCTCATTGATTTTGTTACCTTAAGTAAAAAATTAATTAAAAAATTACTAAACCATAAATAAATTATTCATTACCTGTTCTTGTTTGGATTTATTATCCAGCCAACCAAATCGAGATGCAGGCTGCGAATTGTTTGATGGTGGTTTTGTTGATGGTTTATCGGGAATACTTGGTTGACCTTGCGCCCCCGATACTGGAAAAATTTGTATCATTAATTTTAATAAAACTATATTCAATTCAATATTTACGTACATGATTCCATCCCTTCAGGTTTAAGGCTAATACGAACAGGTTTGCAAGGTTTGCCAGCAAACCACTCTTCACTAGATAGTACAGCTTTCCATGTAACAATTGTTGGTGGAAACAAATCGTCTTGGAATAAATCAGACTAAAAAATACGATTATTTATAACTAATTTTCGAATATTAATAAATATTTTTACCTTTATTCTCGGAACTGTAAATGACAGAGGCTCAATTGTATTATTTGTAAGTCTAAAAGCTTTAGCAAATTCAACACTAGCCACATCACACACATTTTTTGGGAGGAATGATAAACCTTGATGTAACGAATTACATCTATGATGACTTAAGGGGCAAATATATGGAGCTTCTTCTGTTATTTCAAATGCATAAATTGTTGAATCGCCCTATAAAAATAATAATTTTCTAAATCATTGTACTTAAATTTTTAGGCTTTAACTTTACCTTTCCTGTTAAAAATAATGTAGAACTATCATTGTCATAATATGCCATAAGAATAGCTGGAGAAACATCTAATCCAACAGTATTTAATGGTGCTGATAAATCATCAGATTTAAAAGCCATTATTTGTCGTTCAGATACTTTATCAAAGCCAGTTACTACAATATATCGCCCATCTAAAGCCCAGACAATTCGGGCTCCTCGGGTTCCAACTGGCCCTTTACCTTCTTTAATCGGTGTTACACTACTTCGTGGTTTATAAACTCTAATTTTTGTATCTTTACTAATTGTCGCACAAAAATTACCACACGGCGACCATGCGAAACTGAATATTTGCTCGGTATGTCCTTCCAGAATAATTTTCTCAGTTAGCGTTGCTAAATCCCATATTCGTACAGTCATATCATAAGAACCAGATGCAATAACATCTTTAGCTAAAGGATGAAATTTAATGAAATATATTTTATCTGAATGTGCATTAAGTTCGGCTTCAAAAGCACCAGTTTGTTCAGTTAATCCACCCTCAGGTATCCGCCAGAATCGTATAATTCCATCATCGCATGCAACCGCAAGACGTTGATTATCAAAAGGATCCCATGTAAAATCCATTATGTTTGTTCCATGAACTAATGCAGGAATGACACCATCCGGAAGTCGACCAGTTTTACATAATTCGAAAACAGCAATTTTACCACCAGGTCCACTTAAAGGTACTGCTACACGTTCAGGGTTCGCTAATTTTTTTAAATATTAAAATTGATTAAATTTTAAAACTTATAATTAAAATTATTTATTTAATACCTTGAAATCCATCACATTCTCCTGGAATTTGTCGACTTAAATTTCGTATATTTTCAATATGTAATGACTTGTGTGCCGGAGTTCCTTTTAAGTGTCGAAATTTAGAAACGCGTCCAAATACAGTTGAGGTACGTTTCGGAGTTGGTGTAACAGGTTCAGGTTTACGATTAGATGGCATATCATGTGACTGCTGGCGTTGAATCACCGGTGGAGTTTTTTTTTCTTCCTCGTCAATTTTACGATTTTTAAATGAATCCCGTCGTCGCATTGGAGTTGGTGATCCCCCTGATTTTTCTTTTTGTGTCGTAGTTGTTTCTTGTACAGATTGTGAACGATTTTCATACAAACGACGACGTTCAGCAATACTACTTCGTTGTAATGAAGAACGCTCAAAATTACTCTCATCATTCCCATCAAAGTTATCAACCTCTGCATTTTGTGCATCATTATTATTTTCTTTCGAATTAATACGTGTTTCAAACATTTTTCTTCGTTCAGCTGTACTTGGAGTTTTTGGTTTATAACCTTCACTATTATTTAATTCTTCATCTAGACTAGAACTATCAGATTTACCATTATTAGTACAATCGTTTTCACCACTGACTTTAGTAAGTGATAAAGGAGGCTCTTGATCACCAGTTGGTGTTATTTCTTTAATTGATTTCATATCGGTTACTGATGGAGTACGTAATATTGAATCAGTAGTCACTTCATGGACACCATTCGAATCATTACTAGGTGCTGCAGGTACAGAAAACACCTTATCGAATGATTCTTCATCATTGAATTTTGGCGGTGTAAAAGGTTTTGGTCCAAGTCTTGGCTAAATTCAATATAATCAGATTATTAAAATTTTGTTTAATTTAAAAAAATTAAAACAATGAATGTAAAAAATAATGTCAAAAAAGAATTAATTTTCATGTTATAAAAATACTAAGCAAATTTCTAAAAAGACATTTTAAATAAGGATAATGTAATCATAATAATATTTATCTGAGTGTAAATAATATCTAAATATATTTTTTTAATACCTCATCCTTTACATTTTCTGATTCAAAATTTTTCCGTCCTTGAAACTTTACCACGCGGTCATTTACGTGAAAACCTTTATACTACTTCTTTCTTTTAATAGTAAAATATGAAACCATTGCTAATAATAATTCAAAATGTGGCACGGCAGAATAAAAACAGATTTAAAAATAATTATTTAAAGAGATTTAGGAGCGACCTTCGAAATCCACGCGATTAACAACACGATAACTAATTAATTTATTATCTATGGTTTACAATAGTAATTTTCATTGCAATCTCTGTCGTCTTTCCGAAAATGAGCTTAATATTATTTAACAGCATTTTTTTAGACCAAAAAACAAAACATGAAAACACAAACTTAATAAAACCAAATAAAAAATAAACAATAGTAAACAAATAAAGAACAAAAACATGCACATTTAAAATAAATGCAATTAAAATAAATTCGACTTTAAATTGCGAATTACTATTTGAAAATATGTAATTTTGTATTTTGTATTAATTCTCTATAATATTTTCAAATAATATGAAAAATAAATTCTCTACAACTAAAAAAGTAATAGACCTAAAACCACTCTAATAATTGAGGTGCACTCACAACAACAATATAAATTGCTAAATTCATTTTTCTCATTTGCAAACCTTATAATTCGAAGGGTTGACTGAGGTTACTAATGGAGTGGCTGTAGTACGTGGACGTGCAATAGGTCTTGGTAATCCCACGTCATCACAACCTTCAGATATACTACCAGTACGCCGGGGTAATGGTTTTGGGGGTACAATTGGTGTAATTATTGGATCTCCACCACCGCCATTTTGTTCCTCTTTTGTATTATTTGATGATTGCTCAATATTACTATCCTCATTTGTTGTCATAGATTCAATTTTTGTTTTAACTGATATGTGATGGTAAATATTGTCTTGTTTATTTACTGAATTATTGTTCAATTTATTATTTGTTGATATTTTAATATTCATTTGATCGTTGATTGTTTTTAAATCCGATAGAGGGCCTCTATGCACCTGTTCATTTTATTAATTTTAAAATTGGTTAATTTTATATAAAATACAAATTGTATAAAAACAGATTTGGGTAAATATCAGAATAAACAGAAAAATATTTGAATATAGACTAAATTTAGTAATAATAATATGGAGCTAAATATTGTTTTTTATTTTTTTATAATTATTAATGAGAACTCAAGGATTTTTCGAATAAATTTCAATTTTTTGCCCCAATTTCCTAGATCAAATTATTTTGTATTTTTATAAATACGTATTTTGATTACAAAGTAGTCATCATCAGTATGAATTAGCTAGTTGTAATGATTCTCTGAGGAGATGTTACTCGTTGCTAATTTGGTGTCGGTCTGCACATTGTAGTCGAAATATTTATAAAAATACAAAATAATTTGATCTAGAAAATTGGGGCAAAAAATCGAAATTTATTCTAAATATTGTTCTTATTGCTTAGCCGCTTCTTTTTTATTACCAAGTAAGTTTTAATGTTTATTTCTTAGTTTAGACACAGCCTTAATTGTATTATATTTTGAGTAGAAAATTGAGAACAGACATATACATATAAAACTTGCAAAGTGATGGCATCCACATATGACGTCACCAAAATATAACATTTCTATTGCTTAATATATAATATTAATGACATATATGGATAACATCCATGATGCGATCACTTCCGAAACACAGACAAAATGGTATTGATTAAAATATAAAGTTAAGACACAACTTCGTATACGTTAGCTTCGTATACGTTAGATTTTATTTATAGTTTTTCTGAAACTATTTTTTTAACAAGTAATGTGGAAGTAATATGTCGGTTGTATAAATATAAATTTTTTGCAATTCATAGATCTCTCGATTTTTCTTACTTAAACTTTACGATTGTTTTGTAAACTTATCTTGGAGTAAGGTTTACAATTTTCGAAAATATAAAAAATTAATATGATTACCTCTAATTCAAATAATTATCACAAAGTTTATTTTAAATAAATAAAAATCTTTAATTTCCCATCTTAATAATATAAACTCTGGCAAATCTTAATCAAACAATAAATTTGAACTAATGATATAAAATTTACCATGGAAATAAATAAATTAAAACTAATTAAAAATATTTCATTTCATATTTAATAATTGAAGTATTTAAAACTAAACATTGTTTTTTTCCGTGAATCAAAAATTGAAGAATATTTTAAAAATTTATTGTCCATGAGTGGTAAGGATTTTAATATTCAATCCTATATTATTTGTTTTAAATAAATTGGGTAGTGCAAAAATAATATTGAGTTATTATACACACAAAAATCGACAATTCTTGCCCGATAAACAAATGTAATTTTTTTGGTCAAATTTGTTACTAATATCAGAAAAAATCCTTGCAATTATCTGTAAATTAACTAGTTCATAGCAATTTACCAAGTTCTTTCTGTTTAGTTATTTTTTACAATGATATAAATTGCGATAGAATTACCAAGCTAACCTAAACTTTTTCTTGAGCTTGAAATATGTATGTTAGGCAGAGTGAATAGTCAATGATTCTTTTTCAGATTAGATATTAGTCTGTACCTCGTTTTAAGAAAATTGAATGTTAGAATTATATTGTGGATAATTATATATGAAATGCTTTTTATGTAGTTGTATTCAGTTGGACTGTTCAATTTTCTGCATAACAGACGATGTGCTTGCTTATAGGCAAATTGCCGAAGAGGTAGGTACGATCAAAACCAAAATGAAAAGCACCTATTATCATTTCCAATAAAAAAAACTATGAAAATAGAAGAAAAGCAGAGATGTTATAAATATTATAATGGAAAAGAAAACTGATTTAAAGTATAAAATTGATTATACAATATGTACAATTGATAATATTAAGTCAAGATTTGAATTACATAGTTTAGAAAGCCCGGGTTTAGTAATAAAAAAAATAGTTATTATATATTTTTAAAATAAAAGCTCGATGTAGCGATTCGTACTGTAAAATATTACTATTTTATTCTTACCTTAATAGGTTCTTCACCAGCTGAACGTTTTGCAGGATCCAAACTAATTTTATTCAGAGGGATATTTTTGCCTTGCATCCAATGTGAAGCAGTTAATTCTGTAACATATCCTGGTGTATCTGGATACAAATCTGAATGAAAATCACGGTAAGATTTTCTAGGTACTTGATACATTATTGGGATTACAGATGTACTTGTTAATTGGAGTAATCGATTCACTTCTCCTTGCATCACATTCAAAGCACGTTTTGGAACTAAACATGCGCCTTTTGTTTGTTCTCCGGAATGTCGAATACCTAACAAGATTAAATGAGTTAAATATTGAAGTTAATTTAAATGTGGAATAATTTTACCTTCAATTAAGTAAGGTTCGCGATCAGTAACTTCCATGTATCCAATAGTAGTATCTCCTTTCCCTGCCAAGAATAACATTCCAGTGTCAGCATCGTACAATGGAATTAAAATTCCAGTTGAACAATCTAATTCTAGAGTCTTTTCTGGATCGTTAAAATTTCTCAAATCACGTATAATAACTTGGCGTAAACGTGCGGAATCAAAACCTGTACTTAGAACTTTATTATGATCACCAAGCCATACAACTCTAGAATCTTTGATACTTTGGTGGCTGTTGCAAGATTTGATGCAAACATTTTCTACACGAGGATCAATAATGCGAAGTTGTTTATCTTTACATGAAGTCACCAAAAGAGTTCCATCGCGCTTCCAACTTACAGATTGAATTACTTCGGAATGATCAGAATTAGCTAAAATGGAATTGCAAAAACTTACTTCAGTTTTAAGTTTTCAATAATAAAAGGGAAATAAATAAATTACTTACAGAACAATTCATTTTGAGAAATAATATCCCACAATGTTAATGTAGTAAACGATGTAGAATACAGCAAAAAATCAGCAGTCGGATGAAATCCAACAGTTTCTACACGTCGTTGTTTATGAGAAAAAGTACATTCAGCATTTGTCATTGGTTCCTCAAGTCCTTTTTCTGGAATATGCCAAATTTTAACTAAACAATCTTGTGAACCCGTTGCTAATAACCCATCATGGAATGGTGAAAATTCTAAATCGGTGACCGTATCGGAATGAGCATGCAGCAAAGGCATTGTTTTACTTTTTCTACCGCAATCATCAATAGGTAGAACAGCTAAACTAGAACCGGTATGGTCCCAATTGAATGCCATAAAAGCCGCTGATGCAGTGATATTATTGCCATACGTCTGATAAGAACCAACACATATATCTCGTACACAGGCTTCTGGTTTAGGGACGATTGGTGCCGCATTTTTGTATTTAGATGCTTTGAAACGCCACGCCATGGTTATTAATTCGTTTTTCAATCAATAATTAGTACTTAATCAACGTAAACAAAGAAATATTTATGCATACACTAATGGACACATAGATTAGAAATTTTTTATTCAAGTAAGTTACAATATGTTTTTTTTAAATCACTTTGAATACACACATTCATTCATTTCGAGACATAACATTTAAATCGACTAATAAATGTCATAAGAAACTTAGTAACTTCTAAAATCACATCAACTTATTATGACATACGCCCTTCCAGACAGCGTCATGTCAATTCTACAGCCGGCAACTCTATTGCGTACCACTATCGTATGGATGGCGTTTGAATAACATATCCCTCTACTACTTAAAATACACCTACCCATAGATATTTTATTCTACTATTCCCAAACAAAAGATTTTTTAGAAAATGTTTTACCTATTTATTAAAATAATTTTTTTAAGCGCTGAACCATTTTTAAAATTAATGAATTTCAACCCATAGTTTTCTATGGAAAAATACTGTTAAATTATTTTTATTTATACCGTGTAAAATTTATTATAAAGTACTATTTTAAAAGCAGATGAGCAAATTATATGTTTAAAATATTTGTTTTAATAAAAAATATTAGTATTAAGAATTTGGTTTCAATTTTGGTGAAATATTAATTACGTACATGATCGGATATTTGGATAATTTAAATTATAACACATTATAAGGACAATTATTGTATATGCATTTTTGAACTGCATATGGAAAAGATGAATGTTTCGATTAAGAAAATCAATAAATATAAAACGTGTTTAAAAAAAATGTTTTATTTTGCATAGTAACGAATTAGTAATAACCAGACGCGTAATAATGACAAACTAAGATAATCCATACTCTTATATATATATAATTTTCTTTTCTTTTTCGATATTTTTAAGCAAAGACGACGCTTATGGATAAATTTTAAGCATTAATCTGACAATTGTTGAAGAAATCATAAAACCTTAGGATAAAGAATATGCATTGAATGATTGATAACAGGACTAGATACTATCGTATTTATACGAGTTTACTTCGAATTTCGATAATAGATTTTAAGTCATGTACTTATAGCCTAGGTCTTAAAAACATCGCCTGGGGCAGTAGATCTTAGTTACAAATAAATTTTATGAATTATCAATTTAACATATTTTTTATTTGAAATACTGAAAACGCATTAAAAAAAAATTATTAAATTAATAATTTCTTAGTAATGATTAATTATATTTCTAGATAATTTTTTGGATTTCTATGTCATTTTTATCCATTATTAGGTAACATGAGCATTTAACATATTTGCTGTAATTTACTTTTTTAATATGTAAGGACTCTATATTGGTTTTAACAGATAATTGTGAGTAGTTGCTCCATATTTCATAAAACTTAATGACTGTAGTAATATAAAAACATCCTTAAATGTTATCCTTAAAATTTTTCTCGCAAATACCGATTTAAATGTTACCGCTATTAACTTACTACAGATAAATAACACCAGAGTATGCGATTGGAATGTCATAATTTTATCAATTTTCAATTTGTTGTTTGGTTCTGATTTACAATTTTTACAAAAAATTAGCATACAGTTTATATTTTTAATAATGTTTTTATTTAGTTAAGTATCAGTCAGAAAGTGATATTCTGACAAAATAATGACTATGTGCAATGGTATTAACGAAAATCCATTCGTTTTTATTGATTTTGGAATAGATGAGGAGAAAGGTTACTTATTATTTATTACAATTTTAATAAGTATATATATTTATCAGTAAATTGTCTTGTTTAATCAGTTGACTTATTCCTTTTAGTGGGACGTGTTGTAATAGAATTGTTTCGTGACATTGCACCTAAAACTGTTGAAAATTTTCGTGCATTGTGTACAGGTGAAAAAGGTTATGGAAAATTTAATAAATTACATTACAAAGGAAGTCGCATACATCGCGGTTTGTATTTACTTAATCTTAATTGTTTAATAAATCAAACCTTTGTTATAAATGTTTCTAAAAACAATTTTATCAAACAGTTTACGTATTTATCCAAAAAATAATTTTAATTACCTACGTTTTAGTTGTTCCACAATTTATGGTACAGGGTGGGGACATTGTTAATTTTGATGGAACAGGAGGTGAAAGTATTTATGGAGAAAAATTTGAAGATGAAAATTTTAATTTAACGGTAACTATTGAATATAAATATTGTTCACGAATACTTGAACTTTTAACAATAAACAATAATTGAATAAAATTTTTCTTCTTCCTCTAACGATTTTCAAATTTTAAGCATAAGACATATAAATTTAGATATTTTAAAATCGTGATACAAGAAAGAATGGTAAATTCTTTAGTTAACTTATGCTGTCATTGATTGATAGAATAAAATCTTATTTTTTGAAATGTACTTATAGATTAAGGTTCTTTTTGTAAGGTTGGTTCTTTTGATCTGTTATTTCAAATAATATCCTAAAAAGACAAATACATTTTTAAGTAAAATTTTATGCTCTACAATTATTTGAAAATTTTTTTCCATCTCTTAACCCTTCTCATCCAGCTAAATTCTCTCCCCTTTCAAATAGATAAAAGCTGATGATGTGCAGGGCTGATTCCTGCGAGAACGTAGTTTCCGTACTTTGCATACTATGATTCATTACTGAAAAAAATTACAATCTTACAATAAGAACTTTACTCAAATCTCCCTTAGACTATTAAAGGTTACGCGAAATACGCAATGAAATTTGAAATCACTAACCTGGATTTGGATCATTTGATGCCGTTTTGACATTTTAGTCTTATGCTATAATAATGTTAACCATACTTGACTTTTATTGTTTTGAATATAACATCCTATTATTTAATGATATTGAATTTGTGTATTCTTATCTAGCATGAACAAGAAGGCGTTCTTAGTATGGCAAACGCTGGTCCTAATACAAACAGCTCGCAATTTTTTATAACAACGGTACCCTGCACACATTTAGATGGAATAAATGTAGCTTTTGGAAAAGTTCGTAAAGGATTTGGTATCGTAAAAGAAATTAGTGAAGTGAAAGCAGACAATGGTCGTCCAATTCCGGAATGTAAAATATTAGATTGTGGTCAATTAAGACGAGATGAAAATTGGGGAGTTGAAGATGCAGATTGTACAGATGATGTGTATCCACCATGGCCAGAAGATTGGCAACGTAGCGGTAATGAGGCCTTTCACGATTATATAGATGTTATAAATAAAATAAAAAACTCAGGAAATTATTATTTTTCAAACAAAAACTACGTAGAATCAGACCGTAAATATAGAAAAGCATTACGTTACATAGATTTTTCCAATAAAGTTCAAATGGATTCAGCTGGACCTGATTATGATAGATCAACACTGAATAATATTAAAGTGATTTCATTATTAAATTTGGCAGCCGTGAAATTAAAGCGAAATGACTTTAAGGAAGCCCGTGATTATTGTATTGAGGTAAAGTGTTGTTAAATGCTTAAGTTTAAAATTATTGAGGCTAAACTTTTTATTATGCACGTTGTGTGATGTAATTTAAAAAAAAGAAAGTAGAATTTGCATTTTAAAATTTTTTATAGGTTTTAACAATAGATCCTAACTCAAGCAAAGCTTTGTATAGGCGAGGACTAGCATATGCGGGATTAAAAGAGTATCAATTGGCTTCAAAAGATTTAAAAATGGCTCTAAGGTTGTGTCCGCATGATAAACGAATTGTCGGTGAAATGAAAAAATTACAAAATACCATTAATTTGTATTTGGTAGAAGAAAAAAAGGTTTTTAGTAAAATGTTTTAATGTTGACTGATTGTATTTTTCTTGTTGCAATATTTTTATTCTGTATTTTTTTAATTTTTAAATATATTTTTTATTTTCATTTAGTGATGTTTCAGTTTTTTCATTATATCCAATTGTTTCGTGCAATTAATAATATTCACAATTACAGTTACTACAAAAGATAGTCGATATGTTTTATTATATACACAGTAAGATCCTCTAGACATCAGCCAGCAAGTAAAAAAAAATATATATACATCAAAAGATCATGCATTGCACCCTCCAATTACACTTTGTTTTAATCGAACCCTTAGATTTCTTAGAAAGTAATATAATTAGGATTAAAAAATACATAATACTTCATTAATATGAACACTAATTTTTAGCTAATATATTGCTTGCATTTAGTTTTTAGAAATTAGTTGAAACGTACATGGTTTTTTACAACTTTAATGATCAACCTCTGCATCCCCCCCACCAGTTAATAACGAATCAGACTGACAGCGGGCAATTTCTCTGCATCATAAATGTGTGATATCACAAAATCAGCCTTAAGAAAATGCTTTCATTTTTTATCACCTCTCCAACTATGTTATAACAAAAGTTTGTGTGTTGTTGATAGTATTGCCATATCGTTATTATAGGTATGAGAATTAAGTATTTGATACATGAGAACTCCGACGAGAAGCAAATATACTCTCCATGTTCACAACAATATTCTCATTTACTTTTAAATCTATGATCACTACTATGTGAAACTATTTGCTTTAACCTTTACAATGGAACAAACGTACATACATTCATAGATTGATAAAGTCATAACAATTCCTTTTAGCTTTGCCGTAGTTGGATAAATAAATTACCCTGGCTAGGAGCAACCCAAGTAAAGGTTCATTGTGATTATTCCTTAAAGGCAATTTTGAAAATTGAAATTTAGCATTAATATTTGTGTTTTATTTAAACAAAAAAGCATTACAATTATTTAAATCAGTTCTTTATAATAGTTATTTTCCATAAGGATATTTTCACTGAAAACTTTTTTTATAATTAGTAATTTAATGAATATTGATTTTTCATATCGCTACTTATGTAAGTATAAACAACTAGTTTTCAACACTTGCAAACAAATTGACTGTAATTATCCATGGAAAATAACAGATAAAATCAAGTGAATGTGCGTGTAAAAATTATATAAAATATAGTAAAACCGTGTAAAAATAATAACATAAAAAAGTAAACAATTAAATAACAAAGAAATTTTTTTTTTTGCAAATAGAAATTTCCCATTTAATTAACGAGTATGATTTACATACAAAATAATCATTATACATATTGACTAGAAATATTTCTTATTAGTAGGCAGCATTGCTTTATTATAAAAAGCTTAAAAAAATTTTTTTTTGTTTTAGAAAAATTTTTAAGGTGTACAATACATGTGGTACTTTAAGCATTCCAAAGTTTTCATTCTGAATTTACTCTTTAGAATATTTAGCGGACAATTTTAAAATTAAAAAACTAATTTAAGATGAACAAATTTTGACCATCGCATCGAAATGAATGTGGGAAAAAGTTTATTGGGAATGAAAACATATCGAAAAAATTCAACTTTAAATATTATATAATAAAACGGGTCATCTTTGTTAAAATTACAACTGACAGTTTTTTGGCTTTAAATAAATTTTCTAATCTATATTTAAAAAATGAGTGTAAGTCTATTCTAAGAATATCACACGATAACTGTGAAACTTCTTTAATATATTAAAGGAAGATTTTTTGTGATTACTCACTGAAACAAATTAATAAAAAATACTCAAGGTGACTATGTATTTGTTTCCAAAAACCCCGATTTGAATCAAGACCAAAATGGCACAAATTGTAAATTTAGATGACATTCTCCAGATTAACTTTCTCCAGAGAGATCGTATAATTATGTAGGCTAAAATTTTGCAATTCTATTGAAGTTTAAAATATATTTTTTTTAGAAAAAGATATTGAAATGTTTTAAAAATTTATTGGTTTTTTTCTAAATTTTTAAACTATAAAGGCTTTAATTAAGATAGTTATTTTCATTAAAATGTTATACGTGCAGGGTCCGAAAGCTTCTAACTTTTCAGTCAAGTATTATTAATAAATTATGAGTTATGTTAAGTAGTCCTTATCGATGGTTTCACTTATGAGGGTTTAATTAAATACTGCGAAAAAGTTTATGAATACTGTTTTGTTAAGTGATATTTTCCACTCTATCCTCTAACCTATTTTCATTAAAGAAGTTTCACTCTCAAACAAAATTTTAATTTGTGATGCATATTACGGTGTTGTAATAATTTATACAAAATTTTATTTTGTATTAAAACGCATTAGAGAGCTGCAAGTGAGTATTCATTAAATGTTTAATACGTAATTTTGAATACCAATAAATCAACAACATAAAAATTAGACCATGGATAAAGATAGAAATTAGTTTTTTTAAACTGATTCCAAATGAAATTTTTTAAATTCTGTCGATTAGGAATACATATATTATTTTAAAACCTGTATCTAAGACCTAGCGCATACCATCAGATTTTCTGATCAGAAAATCTGATGTAACTAAATAAAATGTATTTTATTTTAGACCCCGTTCTACATAAGATATCAGATTTTCTGATCAGAAATTCTGCGCGTACATATAATGCTGTCTGAAGTAGCATCAGAAAATCTTACGAAGTTGGCCACCATTTAGCCAAAAAAGTAATTAATAAATTTAAAGTATTTGAAAGTTCATTGGTTCGTTGGGGTTCTTTGTACATATCCGATGATATGAACTTGTTTAAAATTTTTGTGTGAAGTAATATCAAATTTTCTGATAAGAATTTCTTGCGGAACTGTCGGAGTGCGTTGACTATCAGATTTTCTGATCAGAAAATTTTAGGGTGTGCGTTGGCCCTAAAAGTTAATTTTTGATCCCAATATAAATAAATCTATTTGAAATTCTGAAAATTTGAACAAAAAATTAATTTTGCAAATATTTTTTATGTTTTACTTTGCGAACATTTTTTGCTCAATGAGTAAATACGAAAATATAAATAAATATTATAACAGTAAAACGATATCAAACTAGAGTTTTATTATTGGAAATTTGATCACTAATATTTTAAATGGTATTCTTATTTTTACCCACGGTCTAAAAACTAACATTAATAAATAATTTGAAAGTGTATTTAAAACAATTTACAATTGGATAAAAGCCACAAGCGATTCTACAACAGATATATTGTGATAACATTAACAAAGTAAATTGAACGATGGCCTCTTACTTCCTTTCAATCATTTTGTACAATTAAAATAGGGGATGAAATTATAGTTTTACATCTTTTAGGATAAATAGTCTAATTCATTTCCAAGAGAATTTCATCATTTCTTGGAAGTGAAAAATACTGATTTTACAATTTTTTTTTTATAATTCATTTTTATCTGTTGTATTTATGCTTGGCAGTGTTTTGTAAACGGTTGAGAAAATTTTATAAAATTGGATTTTATTTTTTATGTTTTAAGTATATATGAACAATTTCAAAGATTAGTATGAGGTATAGAAACATGTTTACGTGTCGTGATTAACAATAGAAAATTTATCCATTTGATGTTTTACAACGAGTATATTGTCAAGATAAATTTTGTATAGAATTTAAAATACTGAAACCCAAATTTAATTAAGTCAAAGAGATCATGGTCAAATGCAAGGAGATCTGACTTTGCACATTTCGAATGTTTGTTGGGCAAAATAATCATGAAAAATACGTTATTAGAAATAACATATTTTTAAACACAAGCGTTAGTTACACAAAACGTTGAAAAGTCGTGTGTATCCGAAATTTTTAACCACGTTACAGAACAAAACAAGTTATTTCTTAAAATAATTTAAAAAAGTACATTTTATCGAAGTATAACATTTACAGAAAGATTGTAGATTATTTTTCTTCTCAAACAACGAATGATCATATTATATCTCTTCGTTTATTTAATCAATATGTACCATCATCTACTAGAAAATACAGACATTTTAGTAGATAAAAGGTATATTCAATCGATTAATTATCAACTTTTAAGAAATATGGTTAGAATTTGGTACTATATTTTTATTGATTGATTGTATACTGCTTTTAATTGCATTGCCAAACAAATGTATTCACTAAAAAACACAAATATATCCATAGAGATAATATGTATTTTAGGGTTAATTGAATAAACAAAAACATATTTTACGCGTAATATTACAGAAATATAAATATTAAGTAAAAAAAAAAAGAGTAATTTTCCAAAATCTATATCTCTGACATGAATGAAACATTTCATTCGTAATTCTTCGTATATACCTAAAAACACTCTGTATATTCAATATTTAAAAATTTTCTCAATGATTCATCCCAACATAATGAATTTCTTTTTCATTCATTATTTGGTCCTTGCTGGTCAGTGTCATCAATTGAGAATGTATCGCTTTTTGAGTCTAACAATGTACAGTTTGATTTAGTATGTACTCCACTCTCATCTGTTGTTTCATCAACTTGACTGGATGTTGTATTTCCATCGGCTTCATTTATAGTCTTCATAGCATCATTCACAAGATTTCCAACAAACTGTTGTACTTCTTCTGTTGCTTCGGATCCTACAGTGGTTTGGTGCAGATGATCATCGTTTGTTGTGGATGTAGATCGAATTCTATTTTGAGGTAATGGTAATGACGAAGGACGGGGTGTACGTTGATAAGGAAACATTTTACCAGCCTCACCCTATGTAGATATAATTTCCAAATATATAACTAATTTTTTTTTTAAATTACTGGCGTATTGGATACATTGAATTAGAAAATTTAAGCTCGAGAGTAAGTGTCTGCTCTGCCTTAAGAGAAATTGACACAAAAAATTTTACCTCAATAACAAAGACATTATAAATCTCTAATATAATTAACATTGTAATTTTTTCAATTTAGCGCGCAAATAACTAAAAATGTATACTAGTTTTCTTCAAATGATCGATTCTGGATCGATTTTTAGTGAAACCCGAGAATCACTAGAATTTTAAACTAAAAAACACCAAAGTTATTCACGTGCTTTCCTTCATGAATTGAACACAAGTATAGATATAGTTTTTATAACCATAAATGCTACTTTGTGGCCACAAGTCCCAATGATTTAATGCTATCTCAGTTACTCTAATGCAATAAAAAGAGATGGTGCAAAAAGTGGGTCACACGGGATATTTTAGACAATAATGAAAAAAATATTCGCTTGTTTGAAACTTACTTGTGGTGTATGAACTGCAATAATTTCTGTTTGGGTCGAAGTTCCAGTATCAGCAATTGCACTTGGATTATTTTTTATACAAAGTGTTTTTAAAACAATTTTTACTTCATCCAACGATCCTTGCAAATTATTGACCTTAAAATTAAACCAAATATGATATTATTTACTGAGATAATTATTTATATTCAAATTAAAAAATTTTCTAATTATAAGCCCATTACCAGGGGACTAAATGTCATACAGTCTTTTAGTGAAATCAATACTATGGAAGTTGTAGTGTTTCATCACTCGAGATTTGAATGATTAATTAAAAAATATATTAACTAAGTTGTGACTTTAAAATATATGATATTGTCAAAGTCACAAGTATTAGGAGAAAAAATTATGTTGAAAAACCACATATTATGAAGAAAATTTTGAAATATTATGTTTGTTGCTTAGCTATTATTTTAAATATAATTAATCTAACCTTTTTAGAAAGTTCGGAACATGTTTTCGTTAATGTTAACAGTTCATTGCTAACAGCTGCATTTGAGCTAATATTAGCGTCTAAAGAAGGTAAATTTTTTTCTGTCGAGTCAACATTTTCCATCGATGATACTTTTTGCCATAATGCATTAATTGCTTGCATTTGTAAAACTTGAATTTTACGTTCACATTCCAATGCCTCTTTAGCTTTCTCCATATCCGTAGCTAACTTTCTAAAAATTGAATGCATAATTTAACAAAGTTATTAACATGTATACCATACAAATTTACTTACTCAATGTATAAACGTGTGCGAGTATCCTTAACATTTTTAAGAATAGCTTTAGTATCCTTGTTAATGTTCCTACAGTAAAAACCACGCCAAATTTTTTGAATTTTAATGGCAGCTTCTGTTTCTGATAATTGTGGTTGTTTGCTTGAGATCAGCGATTGTTTTTCACTAAGCTGCGGTTGTTGTAAATTAGATTTACACGATGTGTTTCCAGCTCGCCGTTCTTGAGCTAGATTTCGAATTGTCAATAATTTTGATTCACACATTTCGCTATCTTCGTCACTACTATGAATTGTTGAATTATTAGTTTGTGGACTAGATTGCATTGAAATTGTATAGTTTCCATTTTGGTGTTCTAAAAACAGGAAAACTTTTTATCAGTTATTCGTACACACATTTAAAAGTATAAAAATTTATTTCGAACAGCAATTGGCTGTAATAGAAAAAAAATTAACATTTTGAAGCATGATGGCGTTATTAAAACCTAAAAATTGACTTTCATTGAATCATTTTAATCGATGTCATGACTGAGTTTTGTGATTATGAGTAGTTTCCGTCATATCGCTCTCTCGAATACGCTTTTTATGCTTTATAAAATGCAATATCTCTTTATAAAGCCGCACATTCTTTTTTATACTGATTCTCTTTTTTGGAATTGTGTAATTAAAGATAAATGACCTACTTTGAACATCATTTTGGGAAATTGTATGATTCAAGTTTTTGCGTGTACGTAACGGTGATGATGAAATTCCACTTGTTTTTTGATTAAAATTCTGTCGTTGTTGTTTGGGGCTTGAATTAGGCGTTCGAAGCATTTTTGGAGAGTTTCGATTTGACTCAACTTTCTTGGGTGTGTTAGATGATAATGTTGTGATTCTAGACAGATTAGTGGTTGTATTTCGCATTGCTGGAGTTGGCATGCGAGTTGGTATAGTATTTGGTGGTCGATAATCAGGACTCATCAATGATTCAGGAACAGGAACCAATTTTGTATTTGCTTGTAGTGGGCTACTTGCGTATAATTGACCTGAATATTTCATTATAAAAATTTAGTTTAAAATTCTTCAGGATGAAAGATAATGATTATTACCTTCTTCAGATATTCCATTTAATTCATCATTTGATATCACTTTATTGATAAGATTGTTACTCAACATTATTGAATCTAAACTTTGGCTCATTAAAGGAACACTCGAATTATTTACAGTACTTGCATTTGTTTCCATAATACAGCTTGATGTCATGCGATCAGGTGATTTTGATTTTACTCGGGATTTCCCTACGATAAAAAAAATATTAATTTTCAAACTTACAAAAGCTTCTAAAAAATTTAACACACCTTTAGGCGTTAATATTCTTGACATTTTGCGCTTAGAATTTGGTGATGGACTCGGTGAACTTTCCCTACTTCCTGAAAAGTTGATTTGAAATATACTTTGTGAAAACGTTTGTTTTTTATTTCAATTATAAAAGATGTGAAACAAGTGAATATAAAAACTAACCGAGTTAATTGTTTAAATACCCGACATATGACTTAGTATCAATGATTGTACCATTTTTAATTTTTATCATTAAAAAAAAATACATTAGAAATATAAACCTACATTCATTATATAAAACAAATAAAAATGTACATTGTTGTGCGGTAATATTTATTATATATGTTAACCAACTTTGAGGTAAAATTGTAGCAAATATGCAATTTATGAAAAAATATTTCAAACAAACGTTGTTGGTTTTTAAAAAACAAGCATTCTTTGCCTTTGAACATTTCTTTTGTCCCTATGGTTAAAAATCATAAGTCATAGGTACATAGGTTCAAGCGAAAATTTCAGCCCACTAGCTTTGTTTTTGAGTTTACATAATCACACACAAACATATGAAATGGACTAATAAGGTGATTTTATAAACAAACATACCAAAATTTTGTTATTACCTTCAATATTTTTTAGCTTTACAAACTTGACTAAATTTAATGTACCCACATATATTTAAAATATGTCGGGTATATAAATGAAAAGAAAAAACGAAAACAAAAGAATATGTTTAATTTCTGTATATTTATGATAGTTAGATAATTTCAATAATTTTGTATTTGACTTATTTCGATTTTCTGAGACATTACTTTGAAGTATTACCTAAGAAAAGTTTTAATGATTTTTTTATACACTCAGCACCTATTCCCCTTCCAAACTGCATTCTAAAAGATTATAAAGAAAAGTAAAAACCCTTTTACTTCAAATAGACGAAACGGATTTATGATAACAATTTAAAGAAATAAAAATTTTAGTAAAAATAAAATTAATTTTGAGATGAACCGATGTTTACTTTGCGTATGTCATTTTGCAGCCTTTTTTAACACCTACAAGTTTTGTATGAAGCTTTTTTCGATCAAAACCTCAGTTTTTTAGAAAATTCCCTAAATAACAAAAAATCTTTTTTTTTTTTTTTTTTTTTTTTTTATATATTTATTATCCTGTATTTTTAACAAATAATGTCAGAAAAAAATCTTTGAATATGGCAATTTTTCAAATTTGACTGATTAAGATACAAAGAATTTATTTATTTAAATGTATCTTCTTGTAGCTTACACAATATTTATAATATATATCAACTTTGTTGAAAAAAAAATAAATAAAATAAAGTAAAACAATAATATCCATCCAACTCCCACGTCCTTACGTTCATTTGAATGTCTCATTTAGAAAAAATCGAAATAATTTGAAATTCATTTACCAATCATGAATAACAGTACATATTGTAAGTTATATTATTTAAAAATAAAACTGAAGACAAAAAGAAAGAAAAAAATCATTATCAAAAGCAAAAATAAGTTTGAAAATAAAAATGTTAGTGCGTTAGTATAAAAATTTGGATTTGGTTATATAAATAACCGTTTGCGTTGAGTTGATCGCGAAGTTGTTGCTGATGATGTTGAGCTTTACTCAATATTAAACGTAATTTTCTTTCTTCCTCTGTTTGTAAAGTTTCACCTGAGGGTGGGCATACACTTGCCAAATACTGTATTAGCTCCTGATGATCACCAGTACGAAAATGTCTGCCACGACCCTGAGAGTACAACCATTCAGCTCTTAAACTACAAATATATAAAATAATTTACATTAAACAACTGTTCTTCAAACCTTCATAACTAAGCGAATGATTTAATTATTATACCTTTCGATTGCGTCAACAACATATCCATCAATTACTTTTAAACTCATAAGCCAATTAATTACAAATGGGCGATAGTCAAAACCACTACACAATATTATTAAGAAAAACAGACAAATGAAAATTTTTTGACAAAAACATGTAAGGTGTTTCGTAATTTCTAATAATATATATACAATAAGAACCGAACAGTTAAAATAATTAAAGATGCTTGACTTCTTATTCAAAAGAATCCAAAATAAAATTTCCGATTATTGCGTTTTTAAATCAGCAATGAATAAGAATAAATGATTTGAATAGAAAATTAAAATTATTTTTTCATTCAGAATCAAAATTATAAATAAATTACTTTAAATCCGACTGGATAAAAACTAAAATAGTTTTCAGTTTATGTCCATTTATTTCGTTTTTTTGAATTGGTTTCAATAGTATAAAACGTTATTAAGAAACAGCCTACTACGTTCAACAATATCGTTAGATAAAAATGAACTAACGAATGAATTTTGATATACACAAAAAAACACATATTAGCATTTAACAACTTATCTAAAAATTTTGAAAATTAAAAATGTGATCTAGTGCTTAGAAAGTGCACAAAAGTGAAAAACTTAAAAAATTAAATGAAAATTATTGAAATATGACTAACTATGTAAGTATATATGATCCTAAATAAAAATAAAAAAGAAGTGTGAATTCTAAATGTAAGTTATGAATTAGTTACATCTTACAGTAAAAGTTAAATAAGTTCTTTAGAAAAGAATCCCACAACTTTTTGAATGAAGAAAAACATTCTAAATAAAAACAAAAGGTCTCTATAATGTTATCTATTTTCTTAATCAAAAAAACTTTTACAGGATTCTTTGCACAATCTTAATACTGAAAAATATGTATTTATTTATGTAACTCAAAATGTATTACTGACCAAGAAAATACTATTGTATTTGTTTGAAATATTAAACGGAAAGGATACACCTTGTTGCCCACCATGCATACACAAGGATTACCAGTAATCGAAAAATTGTTGAGGTTTATTAAATGAACAAGTTGTGAAATTTCGTTTAAGTCAGCAATGTTATTTGAAGCAAGTGTTAATGTTACCAAACCATACGGTAAATATCGTTCACATTGACGTAGATGGCCAATACGATTACCATGTAATAGGAGTTCCTTAAACATTACAGACACCAGATGAGCCAAGAACATAAATATCTTTTGACAATAAGTATGGCAACAACACATAACAATTATTTTACATACAATGTGAGGTTTGTAATTTATGAAAATAGATATTTAAAAGTGAAATGAGTAATTTGATACAGGTTAAGAATTTAAGTGATTTAATAAAACTAGATCTATAGATTCTCCATATCGAATACAGGGTTAGAGTTAATGGCAATTATAATAAAAAATCGGATTTCAATATTTCGCGGTCACGCAAACAATAATTTTCTAAATGCTACGCAATTTAGTATACACAATCTTAATATAAAAAAGGAAAGCTTGTCAAAGTTTTTCCGGAAAAAAACATTTCTAAAAATAAAAATTCATATTTATTATAAATTTTTTTTCGGAAAAAAGTGTTTTATAAGTATTCCGTTTTCATTTTAAGATTGTGTATGGTAAATTTCATAACATTTGAATAATTATTTGTGTCCGAAAATAGAACGAAATACAATGTATACTGCAGTAGAGACTATTATAAATATGTAAAATCGATCAAAGGTATGAAGTATGAAATACTATATCCGAAATTTGATAATATTTTTTTTTTTTATATATCGTTGCAAAATTAGTGATAAGAGGTTCGTTGCCAAACTTTTTGCCTTGAAAAGGTAAGAATTAGAACAATGTTAAACATTACAAACGTTAAACGTTACCCCAAGTTTAGAACAATGTTAATTTATTACCTTTAAATTTTTAAGATATGAAATATCCGAAATATGTGTTATATTATTTTCAGACAGATCCAAATGTTCTAAGTTAATGTTTGTATGCAAATGTTCAATTGTCTAAAAAGAGAAATTAAAAAATGTTTTTAAAAAATCGAGATTTAATTGTTAAATGCCAGTATTTGTTAATATTACCTTAATATTATTACCAGCTAGGCAAAGACATTTTAATTGAACCAGTTCTTTTAGACCCTCAATTGTTATGATCCCATTATGAGCTAAATTCAATGTTGTTAAATTGTGCATTCGGCATATTCCGTACATACGAATTAACTGATTTCGTACGATGGATAACTGATACGAAAATGATTCAATAATATTTTGGTTAAAAATTGATTGATATTTCCTAATACAGTGGGACCACACGCTTTAGAACAATGAACTAGTAGACATAATGTATTTTTTATATGCAAATTATTCCAACATTTCAATTTTTAAGTTCAGAGATTATTTGCACACTTGAAAAATAACTCATTCCTTATCATTTATAGAAGCAAATATCAGATTGTTTATAAATTTCTTATAGTAAAATTAAATACAATGGAACATTTAATTTAAATAATTAATACGATGTTTATTTATAAATATTTTTTCAGAGTCTAAGTTTGTAGATTGGCAGATTAAGATTTCTAATGGAATTTTACCTACTCAAAATACAATTATAAATTTGAGTTTTCGATTTATTGAGATATTTATGTATTATTTTTAACAGGTGTGGTGACTTTCTTCGGAATTCAAAAGAGTTTTAATTAATTCAGATTTAATATACTGATTCTCAATTCGTAAATGAAATTAAAAATTACAATTTGTTGGGTTGCTTTAAATTAGTATGCTTTTTATGTATCCTCAAACATATATACGTAGGTAAATTTCAGGTTAGACTATGAATAGACAAAATACATTACACAAAATGTACTATTAGTAAAAGACAATTGCAAAATTTTCTATTATTTAATTTCCGAAATGGTTCATGAATACAAATTCTTCAAAGATTCATATAAATTAAATCATAATATTCTGTGTTAAAATATATTGATTGTTTTTTCCAAAGCAAAGTTGAATTAAAATGTGTGGTCCTGCTGTACAGCCTCAATATAGAACGTAGAAGGAAAAAAAGTACCTTTTGAACCTTTGAAAAAGTGTCAATATTATCCAATTTTTGTAACTCATTTTCATCAAGTATAAGTGTCGTGATATCATATTCATGAGGTTGTGCTTTATTTATTTTGGTTAATTTTTTTCCTGATAAATCTAATATTTCTAAATTCGATTCTGTAAAAGAGGCAACTTATGTTATACATATTATAAATGTTAATGCTTCGAAATGAGTGTTAGTTTTTCGAATGAAGTTTTTTAATTAATTTAGTGTCAAACCAAGTGTGTGCAAACAATACATTGATTTAAAATGAATGTTTACAAGTGTTTTAGAATGTGCTTTGATCTTGTATATGATTGTGTTTATAAATGACGCAGTGTGTAACATGACAAAAGTGTATTTATTGTTAAAAATACATACCCATTGGAATGTTTTTATTCAAATAAATTAACAAATAATTATAAATTAATTAGTACATTAATTTCATTCTATAAATAAATGTGTCATTTGACATAACTATCAAACTACGGAATGTATCTATTTTATCAAGAGAAACAATAAATTTCAACAATTCGATTAAAAAGTTATATATTTTAATAAAAAATTCTAAATATAGATAGCACATTTAATTAAATTTTGTAACATTCTATAATAGATGGCTCTTTATTGTTTTGACAACATTAAATGGTTTAAATCTAAGAAAAAATTAATATAAATTATTACTTTATTTTGAAACTTTCTATGAAATTTATTCAAAAATTGCAGTTTTATTATAAAATTATTGAATTGAAGGTAAATTTGATTAATTCTAATTTTTATTTTTTTCCCTCTTTATAGTTATAACCTAGTTGTTTAAGTCATGCTGTGTATGGTTTGAAACTCTTTGCTTTATAAAATTTTTCTCAAAAATGGATATTGTAATTTAAAATGATTTTACAAAAAGATATTTCAAATTTTACCTATGTTAAAAAGTGTTTCTTTTCAACAAAAAAGTTACAAAAAGAAATATATCCTCGAACTGTTATAAAAAAGTTTAAATCAACTAAAACAAAACAAAATGTAAATAATGAAGTTAAAGAAGAAATTTTAGAAACAAATGAACAATCATCTCGATTTAATTATTTTAACATTCAAATGATTTCAAATAAATTATATACTCAACTTTTCGATCCAAAATTAAACAAGCAAATTTCATCAGATGTTGTATCTAAATGTTTACAAGAATTTGAAAAACATAGAATAGATATCAAAACAGCAAAACCTATACCAGATGTAGATTTAAAAATTCCTAAACTCTGTGGAAAATCTATAGAGGAACATTTTTATAATATTGGTCAACAACAAGCTAAACCGTACTTAGATTTAATAAAAGACATTTTAATTGGCATACCTGTGAAACCTAAAAAGTGGCTAATGCAGTCTGGTTGGACGCGATATGAAAGTGGGAAAATACCACAAAAAGTTGATTATCCTTTAGAAGATTGTATGGTGTTTGATGTGGAAGTTTGTTCAACAGTTAGCTCTAATCCTGTTTTAGCTACTGCAGTCACCAACAAAGCTTGGTATGCTTGGATTTGTGAGGATATAATTAATAATTGTACACCCAAAAGCGAATTGCAAAGTCTAATACCATTAGAAAGTACAACTGCGCAATCAGGTAACTTTTTAGACTCTGTATTGAAGAAACCTCGGATTGTTATTGGGCATAATGTATCGTTTGATAGAGCTCGCGTCAAAGAACAATATTGGATTGATCGAACTGGTACAAGATTTGTGGATACGATGTCCTTGCATATATGTGTAAGTGGTATTACTAGTTACCAACGAGCTGTGTTAAAATCTGGAAATTTTGATGAATCTGACGAAAAATGGCTGAGTAGTGGATCTTTAAACAATTTAGTTGATGTTTATAAACTGTATTGTAATGAAGAATTAAGCAAAGAACCGAGAGATATATTCATAAAAGGAAATTTAGATGATGTTCGGAAAAATTTTGATTCACTAATCACTTATTGTGCAAATGATGTTGAAGCGACGTTTAAAGTACTTCAAAAAATTTTTCCGTTATTTTTAGAACGGTTTCCCCATCCCGTTACATTTGCCGGTATGCTAGAACTAGGCACTGCATATTTACCAGTTACTAGTAATTGGGAGAAATATATAAAAACTGCAGAAGAGACTTTCAATAACCTAGAATTGAAGACGAAATCGTTACTGATACAAAAAGCAAACGAAGCATTTAAATTATCGAAGGATAGTAAATATAAACAAGATTTATGGATGTGGGATCAAGATTGGAGTCCGAAAGTGCTCAAAAGGCAAAATAAACTACCAGAAGAACAAAAATTTGCAGAGTATCCAGCGTGGTATAGGAAATTGTGTAAGAAACCTAAAATAATACCTGAAGGTTGGATACCCATACCAAATTTATTAAGTACCTCAATGCGAATAACACCGAAATTATTAAAATTAACTTGGGAGGGTTATCCTTTACATTATATCCAAGGACATGGCTGGGGATTTTTAGTACCTTTCACTACTCATTTGGATCAAGCTGAGAAGATTCCATTAAAAGAGTTAATACAAAAATGTCCTGTTGTATATTCTGATCGGGAAAATACTGCTTGTCCAAATATGACTAATTTGTGGAAGGATGTGCAAGAAAATCTTGCTCGAAAAGAGTTTTATACAAGAAAAAAAATTGAACGACAAAATGTTTACAAAGGCACAGGTGTTTGGTGTGATGTGATTGTAGATAATTGTTGCTATTTTATGAAATTGCCTCATAAAGACGGTGAATCGAATCGTGTTGGAAATCCTTTATCAAAAGATTTTATAACAAAATTTTCAGAAAATGTGTTAGCAAGTGAGGATGGTACTGCAGATAAGATCTTAGAAATTGGTCGACAATTAACATATTGGAGGAATAATCGAGATAGAATTTTAAATCAAATTGTTATTTGGTTAAAACATAATGAAATTTCCAAAAATGTACTTACTATTCCAGGATTGGTATATGGTGCTATAATTCCCCAAGTAAGTTGTTATTGGTTCAATGTACTTTTTATATCCTATAGTCCACATTTTTTTAGATCGTTGTCTGTGGTACTTTAACGAGAAGAGCCGTAGAAGCTACATGGATGACTGCTTCTAATTCTAACGTTGAACGTGTTGGTTCCGAATTAAGAGGATTTATTCAAGCTCCTCCGGGCTTCAACATTGTGGGAGCTGATGTTGATTCTCAAGAATTGTGGATCGCATCCGTTATTGGAGACGCTGATGTTTGTCAAATAAACGGTGCGACACCATTAGGTTGGATGACACTTAGTGGTAATAAAGCTAGTGGAACAGACATGCATACAGTTACAGCACGAGCTGTTGGAATATCTCGCGATCAAGCGAAAGTAATTAATTACGCTAGAATTTATGGAGCTGGTCAGAATTTTGCGGAAAGATTACTAAAGCAATTTAATCCCACAATGACATCAAACGAGGCAAGATCTAAAGCAATGAAAATGTTTTCTATGACTAAAGGAAAAAGATTTTGTAGAATACAAAAAGAATATTTAGAGGATTTCATTGACAGACCGTATTCAATTTGGGATGCACAAAAATTAGCAAAAGCACACGGGAAGAGATTAGAAGAGATGTTTTATCATCCAAAATGGGTTGGTGGAACTGAATCGGCAATGTTTAATCGCTTAGAAGAAATTGCTAGTCAATCTTCTCCAAGAACACCATTTTTAGATTCAGCCTTGAGTAGAGCATTAGAACCGGGCAACATGCCTGACAATCGCTTTTTACCAACTAGAGTAAATTGGGTAGTCCAAAGTGGGGCAGTTGATTTTTTACATCTTATGTTGGTATCAATGCGTTGGTTAATGAAAGAACAAGCAAGATTTGTTTTAAGTTTTCATGATGAGATTCGATATCTGGTTCCAGAAAAGTATAAATATCAGGCAGCTTTAGCTATGCATATTACAAATTTACTAACACGAGCTTTTTGTGTTAAAAAATTAGGGTTAAATGATTTACCAATGTCTGTTGCTTTCTTTTCATCAGTTGAAGTTGATACGGTACTGCGAAAAGAGTGTAAACAAGATTGTGTAACACCATCAAATCCTGAAGGATTAGAAAAAACTTATGGCATACCGAAAGGCGAATCTTTAGATATTTATGAAACTTTGAAAAAATGTCAAGGAGCGTTTAATAAATCATCTTAAACTCTAAATTTTTAACGAAGGTAGTTAATTTCACCCGAACCAATTTTGCTTTTTTCAATTCGAATATGTACACAGTATGAATATTATGTATGAAGTATTAATGTACTTCATACATAAGTATAAATATTATGAGTGGTTCATTAAAATTGATACTTGTGTTATAAAAATAATTATACAGAATAATCTTGGATTTTTAATTGATAAATTACTATACCATTTTATAAGCAAGTTGATAGATTTCTTTTAAACATTACAATTTCTGCCCTATACCATTGTTTGTCTCTGAAATGGTGAATTCACTAGAAAAAAGAATGTACCGATTTACTGAACTATATGATGGCAATGGCACATTAATAAATAGCAAATAAATCTATGGCACATAAATCTATGATGGCAATGGCACTATTCATTTTAATTTCCAATTCGTTTTTGTATCGGAAAAAATGTAAAAAAATGAAAAGCAAATATTTTCTATCTTTGTGTAACTTATTGTACGAAACAAACTTTAAAATGAAAAGGTCTATGAATGGTGGCTTTTGCATTGCGTAGTCGCTTGCCACGTTGATGTGAATTCGACCATTATTTACCAGAAAGGAAACATAATTTTTTTGTATTTTTTGTTATGTAAAATCACTGTTAATGAAAATTTATAAGAAAAACACATTTTATTAAGTTAAACGAAAATTTTATATTTTGGAAACTTTTCTTAAAAATTGGTTTTTATTAAACATATTTTAATCTTTTTCTTCTTTTATAGGAATAATTTCAGTACGAATATATAATGTCACGTGCCACAAAACGTAAACATGTTATGAAAGAAGTACTCGAAGATGATTTCAGTTTGCCGACTCCGGAGCAAGAAATTGTCCGTGTATTAGAAAGTCGTGGAAATAATTTACATCTAGTGGAATCCGCTGATAAAAACACATTTTTAATATCAATGCCAACAAAATTTCGACGTACTGTTTGGGTAAAACGTGGTGATTATATATTGATTGAACCGATTGTTGAAGGTGATAAAGTTAAAGGTGAAATGGTACGAGTTTTATCAAATGAACATATAAAATATTTTAAAAAGAATAATAAATGGCCAGTGATGTTTGATGAAAATAATAAATCTGATGAAGAGAATAATGATGACGATTTGTTTGTGAATACAAATCGGCCACCACCAATTGAAAGTTCAGAAGATGAATCAAATGACTCTGATAGTAATGATTCTGATAGTGAACACGATTCGGCTGTTAGTGAAAGTTAAATTTCGTATATTCAAGAACTTATTATGAACTAGATTTTTATTACTATTTTATTCATAATTTAAATGCTGTTGAATATTAAACGTAAGAATCTGTTAAAGTTTTTTATATTTTTATTAAGAACGTAGTTAACAATTATATAATAGAAATGTGTTATATTATACTAATCTTCGTGTGATTCAGCCAGAATACGATAGTTGTGATTTTATTTTGTTTATAATTAAGAAAAATTTTCAATAAAATGAATATAATAGCAAACAAACTTTTTTTTAATAACAGTTTTACCCTTAGAAAAATTTTCACGATTTTCTTATGACAACCTTTATGATAAAAAATACAACTTATGTTCATAATTGAAAAAAAAAATTTAATTTAATTTTTTTATTTTTATAGCCTGTACAAAAACTCATTTTAGTCCAAAATGGAGTTTACTAGGTTAACGATTCAGGCCGACAATATTTTCTTTTTCATTCTATAATAGCAGGAAAAGATTATGATTGTCAGTTTCTAGTTACAAAATTGTCTTATATAAATATGATATTTTCACATTTTCAAACCGTTGAGATTGAATTTATTAGCTAGCTTTTATTTTATTTCTCATAAATTTTATATACGGGATATAGTGAATTTATTCATTAGGTTCTTATATAACACTCTATAAATAATGATTGTGTTCAACATTGTTGATGTCTGTTATATTATAAGTGTAGTTTGAAAAATGTTGGAGGTTTAGATTTAAAATATTTAGAAGTTGTCTATCAAAATGAACAAGAAAGTTGACCGTCTGGAATAGATTTATATCGAAAATGCAACGTTGGAAGTAGATCAGAAATTAATACATGTTTTAAAGATCTGCATATTTTCAAAAAGCTTGTAAGTGAATCTTCGTTGTACGCAGTTGTCAGAGAATCTAAGATATTGATACTCAGTTTATTATTAACTCCAGAGCTTCTATTTGTATTCATGTATGTACCTATTAACGCTTTTAGTATACAGTTGAATAGATTTACAGATTATCTATATCGTATAGTAAATGAATGGTTGAGCGATAGATTTAAACTTTTTATTGAACGAAATAATATTGATTATTGTGTGGAAAGAAAAGTTTGTGTTTTTCAAATATGTAATAAATAGCAAATAAATTCCAAAAAATTTTCAAAAAATTCAAACATTTAACTTAATTTAAATTTATATTATCGACCTAATTGGTCAGATCCAATGTAGCGCCTCTTTTGCTATATGAAAGTGATTTAAAAAAAATTAAATTTTAAATTATTATTTTTTTTTTAAATCAAATAATTAGTCACATTTTATAATCTATTATAAAAATATGACAAATGGTATTCGGTAAAAGATTTTATGACTCAATTTTCGTTTTAAAATTCGATTACTTAATATATGTTTAATTAATAATGAAATAATTTGGTATTCGCAACAATACTTTAAAATTTAATACTAAATTAAGAATAAAATATTAGGTTTTCAGCCCCTAAAATAGTGTCGACCTGTGCCCGGGTCTCATAGGCCTTAGTGGCCTTTTGTATTCAAAGCTTACAGCACTTCCACCATTTTTATATATATATGGTCTTTAGCTTTCTATAAATAATCTAACTAAAAATTTATTTGTAACAGATCAAACAAATAAAAAAATAAGCCTTATTTTGCAGCATCAATTTTTTTAAATTTCAAAAACAAACTTACATTTCATTCAATTATTTTTGACTTAGTTTTACCAGGAGAATAAACTATGTACGTGTATATAAACAGCATATATGTATACCAATGTGGATAGCGAATACGTAGTAAACACTAGAATTATGGACATTATTGTCACAGGTGTATTTCTTTATTTTCAAGTATTATTCTACCATTTATTCATACAATGCAAGTTAAAAAAAGTAAGTACCAAGTGTTTTGATATTATTTATTATCTCAAAAAACATACACCTTAACTCTCATGAAATAATACAATTAATTTCCAGAAAGTTTTCTTATGACCAGTCATATGCTAAACAATCGAAAGTATCAGACAATTCTTCTGTTTTTTTTTTTAGTTCTAATCAATTCTTGGAAAAAAAAATACTAAAGGTGTTATTATTTCCAAAAAGAGCTTTAAGGCCGAGTTTGGTTTCACGATTATGTCTTTATTTTATTTTAAGTAAACAAAAAGGTTCTGATTTATTTTTCGATTCATCGCCTAAAGTCAACCATTATACAATATTTTACAATTAGATACATTTTTTACGAAATACGAAATTTTATACACATATTTATTTATTTTTAAAGTAATTGATACGTGTACTGGATGGAGCTTTTATACCGAAATAACAATATTTTATATTTACTCGATATATGGATAAAATCAATATGAGATCATATTAAATTTAAATTGTCGCGATTTGAAGTCACTATCAAAATTTTAATAAAGGTGTTCATTATCATTGAATTAGTCCATTTGCGTATGTCTGTCTGACAAACTTTCCGTGCGTCATCATCAAAGCTCGAAACCACAAAGAGATAGCGATCTTAAATTTTCATAGCGGTTTTTTATACAAACTTATAATACTATTATTTAATAAATTATCCATTCTTACTATACGGACTATGTATTTTGTGTATTTTAATTTTATAAATTATATTATTTATGTAATTTTAATAATACTTTTTAAGTGAATCCTTAAGAGGCTAATTGTGATTTGAATAAGAACTATTTATTCGTTGGAACAATTAATAATATTTTAATATACTAATTTTGCAACAATGTTAAATTGTTTAAAACTAGGGGGAAATACTTACGATGGTTAAATTTTTTTGATAGTTTTGTAGGAATTTTAAATTTGCAATAATACATGAGGTCTCAAGCTTATTATAAAAATTTCAGAAGCCTATAATATCGTTTCGTTTTTGACTTGATAGCGGGTAATCGTTTTAAATCTACTAATCAGATGATTTTACAAAAATATATTTTAAAAATTGGATTACTACATTCAATATCTTTAAGTTTCACAAATTGTAAACTAAATTTATTATACCCATATTTTTTTTGGCATTATAAAAAGAAAAGAAGGTATTCAATTAGAATTAAGTTCCACTCTATCTTGAAATAAAATTGTTCAGTTTTATATTATATAAAATGTAGTATTTTTATTGAAATAAATCTGTTCAATTTTAATATTAAATATAAATAATAAAAATTTATATAAATCGGCTTATCTTAGTTTATGTGTATAGGCAATAAAAGACCTATTTATTAGTTGATTGTATAGTTTAATATATATATAGAGTGTTCTTAAGCTACCCACGCCGCAAATAGGGCTTTATAAAACAATAGAAATTAAACTTTTATTTCAATCCCTTAAGGGGTAAAAGAGGTGTACAAATTTAGTAGGAATAAAATTTTTTCGTATGTGGGTACTAAAAATCCACAGCTTAAGTGGAGGAGACCAAACGTAGAGACAAGCATTTTTTTCAGTCTATAATAGAGAAGAACAATATTGTTATAAGCAAAGGTTAATTATTATTTTGACTTATGTCAAATATTATTTTTAGTAAATACTTAGTCTCCAAAACTACCTTAATTTTGAATTTTACTATTTATAAGCGGTGCATGCTGTAAACTTACGTTTATATGATATGACAGATTTTATTCATTTATTTGTACTTATTTATATTATTATTATGTTAGAATACAATTTATCATTCCAATAAACAAAATAAAAGTGGATTTGGTAAAAATTGAGAAATGACTAAGTATGCTATGCGTAGTATGTGATCATGTCAGGAAATAATATTTTTTTGTAATGCTCTTAATTTATTGTCCAAAACAATTTAATTGATTCTGTATCACGCAAAAACAAAATCTCCACTTTGATATATTTTTGGAAAGTGTTTCCCAATTATTGATTATTGGATAGTTTTATGTTTATTAACTCACTTCAAAAAAAAAAGAAGAAGGTTCTCATTTCGACTGGTTTTTTACGTTTGTTACCTGAGAACTTTTGACTGAACTGGTTAATCGATTTTGATAATTCTTTTTTTATTTGAAAGCTGGAGCTTCTCGTGTTGGTGCTTTCTGAAAACATGAATTTCGATTATAAAGCTTTGGTTTAAAACAATAATTTAATTAATGATCCGTTGGTAAAGCGCCTTTTTCAGAATGATGAGCATTACTTTAAAGATTTGTGTGTGAATTAATTAAGGAGAATGAAAAAATATAATTTATTATTTCAAATATTGGTGTTTTTTGTCCTTTTTTTATTGTTTATCCTAAAAAAAAATTTAGAAACTACGCGTCCAATGAAAGTGGTTCCATATCGATATCATTATTTGTTCTCGAAATGATCAAGACGAAAAATAATTACGAACGGACATACGTTATACGTATATACACATACCTTCAATATAATGAAAGGCACAGGTGGAAAATTCTTACGAAAAAAACTTTTTTAATCTAATAATGTTACTCATAAAAAAGTTTTTATACGAATATGTTTTAGAATTATATTATTCTGACAAACAAATTTTTCGATTGCTATGTGTAATTTTATAAACATTTACAATAAAATATGATGGAATGTATTGAGTAGAATAAACTTTAAGGAAGAAATTATATCGTTTATTTCACAACATACTTCTAAAAATTTATTTCATATAAAAATTTAAATTTTGTATAATTTACCTAATTTAAAAAAAAAAATATGGTTCATATAAAATATTATGCATTAATATTTAGCCTTTATAGGCCCTAATTATGGTGTATTGTTAATACTCCACAAAAATTTTATATTTAATCTCTAATTTGGTGACGGTTTGCACAATGATTGTTTAAGCTTGGGGTTTTTGTTTTTGGTGATTGTATAAGAAACCTCAAAAACCGTCGAAAAATTCAAAATTTTTTTTTCGCTATTTATGGATTTTCTAGGATTATTACGATCTGCAAAATTCAAAAATAACATTTATTTTACGATCGTTCGACTAGTTTTTGAGATATTATACGAAATACATCCGCTAAATCGGCCTCTAGATCGGATTTATGCAGATATCTTAAAAACCATGCATCTGATCGTTAAAAAGATGTTATTTTTGAAATCTACGGGTCAAAATATTCTTATAAACATGGCTTTTTTCGAAATCGGATTAAAAATTTTTTTTTCGAATTTCGCAATTTTTTTAAGGGGTACCCCTTTGAAAAAATCGAAAAAATTGGGAAAATTTTTTTGCCCCCGATTTGGATGTAATACATATTCTAGGGTAATTTTAACCCGCAGATTTCAAAAAAAATATCTATTTAACGATTGGACTAGTAGTTTCTGAGATATTGCTAAAAATCCGATCCAGTGGCCGATTTATCGGTTGTATTTCATGCCATATCTCAGAAATTAGTTGACCGATCGTTAAATAAATATTATTTTTGAATTTTTTAGACCTCAATTATACAAGAAACCCCATAAACAGCGAACAAAAAATTTTGAACTTTTCGTCGGTGCACATGTCCTCAGAGAAGAATCATTACAACTAGCTAATTCATACTGATGATGACTACTTTGTAGTCGAAATACGTATTTATAAAATACAAAATAATTTTATCTAGGAAATTGGGGAAAAAATCGAAATTTATATGTATGAATATACTAATTAAAGTAAATTTAAATTCTCTTTGTACGATGGAAAACCGATAATAAAATTGCTATAAAAACTGTGGTAAATATAAAATTATTATAATTTTCTTTAGTTTGTACAGTCATTCAGTATTTCTCATTTGAAATAAATACAATGAAAGGTAGAATATGTGAACACGAAAAAACTAAAAATATTTCTGTCTCCAAAATTTAAATTCTTCAAGCAGAATGTTAAACAAGTTTAGAATTCACTAGAGAGAAAAGTTATTAACATTTTTTTTTTTGTAATTCAACAAATAGAAATGAAAAAAATATGAATTTTAAACTTTCGTTCATTTACCTTTAATGGGAATAATCATAATACATTATTATGAAGTTTATAAAATGAATTAAAAAAAAAAAAATATATGCCAAAACTTAGAAACAAAAAGTAATCCTTGTAAATGATTTTACAAGAGCCATTCTTGTTTTCATATGTTTTGAAACGATTTTTTTTTGGAAAAAAATTGAAGAAGATGTAGAGGCTGTCATTTGATCAATATCATATATAGCCAATTGTAGTCAGTATACACAACTAATAGACGACACAAAATCATTCATGTATTCATCAAAATCGGATGAACGGTTCAGAAGACATCACTTATAAGTTACAATCGATTAAAATGATATTTCAATGTATCCGTATTTATCCACTCTGTAAATTTATCGTAAATTTTTAATCTATATTTTTCATTTGAAATCTTGATGTATTAAAAATAAATAAATCTAAAATGGTATAAATCATTATAGATATGTTAGTATATAGCTTTGAATTTAATCTATATATATATATTAAAATAATTTTCAATTGTAGGTATTGGAGTTCATATTTATACATTGCAGATATTTATCACAATAATAAATTGTATAAGTTCGTATTTTGTAATATTTTTTTATTGCTTTTTTATACAATAAAATAAATACAAGTTGACCCATTTTCATAGTTTCCTAATAGATAAGATCAAATTTAAGTTTCCTAAAAAATTTTATATAATTTTATATTTTCGTAGTTGTGGTTTGTTTTAAACACACTAAAACATTGTGGTAGATAGTAAATCCTCCCGAATTATTATACAATCGAGTTATGCCTATCGGTATTGGTACCATTGTGGTAAGCCAATTGTGATCGTTAAATTTTTATAACCTGATTTCAAAAATTTTTGTATACTAAATAATGCAATTTTGAAAAAAATTATTTAGAGAAAGGCCATTGGAAGTGACCATCCAAGTTATTTCTAGGTCAATTAAAATATTATTGGACTTGGCATTAAGAGTTTATAGACTTGGGGCTCATGGATTTGGAGGTTATAGGTTTATAAATTTGAGTGAGCTGTGTGGGTTCGAAGATGAAAGTTTGGCTGGTTGGAAAGGCGGTTTCTGTTTGAAAAAACAAACACTTTGAAATAACCTAGAAGATTATTTCTCTGAATATCGACATTTATAGCCACCTGAGGAACTTGCAAGTCGTGTATATTTTTTTCGGTAATTCTATCAACTTAAATTATTCATATGAATGCGGAAAACTCCAACCAATTGAAAGGATATTTATAAATTTTCGGTAAGCATTCGTAGTGGTGTTCAAGTCGTTCACTGTCATAATCACCACTACCACAGAAATTTAAATTAAATTACGTGATTAAGATGAAAATACATTTTTTTATACATTACTATGGAACATTACTAGACACTCATTATTGCCAGTGTACTTTTTTTCAAAGTTTCATCTATAGTTCTACAACGAACTAAGAAGTATCTACCTTATAATTTATATTCGCTAACTAATAACGATTTAAACCCCATTTGTTAATTTTTAAAAATTCAACTTAAAATTTGAGATAGTGAATTTTAAATATTCATAAAAATATTTAACATTTTAAAACGAACAATTTGATGGCATTAATAATAGTGCATTCATCATTTTTTATTGAAATGATTCGGTGGTTTTCTTATTAATAGATATTCTTTTTGGATTGTTAAGAAAATCTTAAAAATTTAAAAAGAAAAACTTACTTTATAAGGCAAACATAAATTATTTTGTACATTTTAGTATTGAAAATTTATTTATAATGAGTCCCTGCACTAACATTGATTCGTACGTTCAAAACTACAGAAGAATAAAAATGAGACATTCAATAGTTTTATGTGACTATAAAATCTAATTAGATATGATCTTGTTTGAAAAAGTATATAGAATCAACATCAATGTTAAAGATAGTATAAATTTTCTAAGAACTGCCATGCTTTCATTTTATACAAATGTTTATTCATTATTTTCATGTCTAATTAAAATTTTTTAATAATTACAATCCTGAGTAAAGATGACTACGTTAATGATTTGCACAAAGAATTATTTATATTGAATTATCGCGCGTTGCTGTGATAATTTGGAGCACCTGGTATTTGTTGTTGGACATCCGGTATTTGGTGTACGAAACCCGTGACATGAAATTTTTATATTTACTCGCGGTACCCCTGAGCCAGCTATCGGCCTTGGCTGTGCGCCAGAAAAAAGTACGAAAGCCTTGATACGAATTTTTATATATACACCCGGTATTTGATATGGGACACACGGTATTTGGCTTCGCCATTTCAGCCATTTCACATCGATTGTAACTCTATAAGAAAATCGAATAAGTTTTCCATGTCGCCTATTCATGTTACATTCTATACAAACAGCATCTCTATATTGTGCCTAGAACATACTTATTTAACCTTTAATTTATTTATCAAATAAAATCCTCATAGAGAAAATTTTTCATTCCTTCGTGGTTTTTAAAAAAAAAAATTGTTAAAACTATTAGATGCCTACCCAATAATTTGATACATTGCATATTTGGATGCAGTTTCATTTTATTGGTTTTAATATCCAGCAATTGATATTTGTGCCATATAATGGAAGCCTACTCAACCTAGATAACGAAACAAAGAAATACTCCTTGTTTCACTTATTATTAGCCCAGCATTGACAGATAGAAATACCAAAATTGTCGTATTGAGGCGTAAAAGTAAAATCTACCCTATTGACTTATTCATAAATGAGAAACTTGCAAATTATTTTCAACCCTTCAATAAGTAATAAGTTTTATTTCTCAAAATTTCTTTAAATAGACATTAAAAATATCTTCTTTTTGGAAAATATGGATTTCAATTTATACGAAGTAAGAAAATATATTTAAAAAAATAATGCCAAAATCTTTTCAAAATTTGGTATAATAAGATAAAATATTATACTATCTGTGAAATAAATTTCCAGTTCATTGAAGTTTATGAATATATTTTTCCAGACAATTGAGAAAAGATTAACCGTGATTCCTTTTTTACAAAATTGTAATTTTCGTACCATAAGAGGTCTTGAAGATTTCGGTGATATACGTATAAAGTGGTTAAAAAACAATGCTTAAAATTTATGTAATATTTAAGAGAAATTATTAACCAAGATTCTTATTAGGTAAATTAATAAATATAAATAAATTAATCAAAATTAATCAAAACAAATTACAGATATTATTTTATGTTAATAATTTTAGTCATTATCGTCTAGTATGTAGACCATTGAATGGAATGTTTTGGAAGAAAATTTTGGAATAATTGACATAAAAAATTGTTGTAATTGTGTTGTATACAACCTGTAAAATTTGTCTTTTGAATGAAGATTCAATTATTATAACCCTCTATTTCTTATCTTTCCTTGGAAAATATAATTTTTTTTTAATTATAGGTTTATCACTAAAGTATCCACTTTCCAATAAAATATAAATAATCGAAAATTACTTAGAAACGAACGAAAAACTACGTAGTACATTTTGATAAATCTACAAACTACTGAACTCATTTTGATGATACCAAAAACTACTAAGCCCATTTTGATAAGACTTGCACTGGTCTCTGAGTTGAATGGTCGAATCAAAAAAAATTCTTGCAATCTAATTACTAGTTTCTAAGTAATACATGGACAATAATATATAAAAATATACGTCCACTTTGCAAAGCTTAGATCATATGGGCTGACATATACAAATTTAGTGAAATTCTAACAATAAAATACGTACAGACTGAATTGATATCATCTTTTTTTATGACGTTTAATAGCCTGTTTTTTTCACCATGGTTCACAACGATAAAAAATGATTGTATTTGAATTTTTGTGATGTACAATAAATGAACAAAATATATTTTTTTATTTAATTTGACGTATATTGGAATAAATGTCAAAGAATTTATAATGATTTTTAAACTAAGTTATAGCTATAAAAATAAAAAATAAATTTTTTATTTAATATTAAGTCTCACATTTTAGTCCGGTATTTAGCCAAAAAAAATGTGTGAGATCATGAATTTTTACACCAATCATGTCCCTTTAAAGATAGTTTAGTAGTATTGTATATGAAACTAGCAAAACCCGCCTCGGCTTTGCTCGATTGTAGCTAATCATCAGCCAAAAGACTTGTAAATTTGTGTTTATAGATGATAAAATTATCAATTTTGATAATAAATTGTACCTAAATAAGTAGGTACACTTAATTAAAACCAAACAATTTTTAACATAAAATTTGACTAAAATAGATAATTCGTGTTTCTTGTTGCTGACTTTCTAAAAGATCAAGAGATGTAGAATATTTTCAAATTATCTCAAATCGTTCGGGCAGTGTATGTCGATAAACAGGCCAAGCATTGAATAGTGTCAAAGAGAATTTTAGGAATATGTTAAGGAATAATTCTAGGAATATATTTAGATAAAATTTTATATTTTATAAATACGTATTTCGACTACGAAGACGATGATTAAGAATTCATCGTCAGTATGAATTAGTTTATCGTAATATTTTTTTGAGCAGATGGTACTCGCTTATTTTGTAACAATCTGCACGAAGATATTTTGGTAAGTGCGCAAGTATCTATCAACTTGTCACATCAACCAGTTAGCTTCGAAATCAAATGCATTTAATTTAAAATTTTGTTTTAATTCTAGTAAAATCTTTTTGAAAAATCTTATAAAATAGTTTTTTGTACTTGATAGCACAAACATTAAACCAGTTATGATAAAAATACTTAATCAAAAATTTATACAGTTGCAAAATCGCATATATTACAATGCTGATGAAGAAGATTCCTTCATCTTTTCACTCTCGAATAAAACGAAAAGTGTTCACTTTCAGTAAAAACTTTATAGAACAAAAGTAGAATAGAATAATCCAATCTCATTCTCATATTTATATAAAAAAAAATTTTTGATCACCGATAAAGGGTGGTATCCACCTGCAGAATATAAGCAACCCTCGGAACATTGATAACTTTGAAGTTGAGGGTAAGTAGATCCTACAGCCAAATTTTGGTGCTATTTGGTGCTGTTTGGTAGAACTGTTAGGAAAACCATGCATTGGCTGGACTATATATATCCTTGTCATATAGACACAGTATATGTAGTATTTTACAGTGAATTATCGCTGGTATGTAAGTACGTTGCCTAAAGGCTTAAACTACGAAATCAGTGATCAGTAAAATGAATCCCGTTTTTAATCGAATATTCCATTTTTTATCAACATTTATATTTTATTTATAGAAATGAACAATTTTTTTAAAATAATTTTAACAGGATATGAACGTGCTTAAAATAATAAATAATAGTTTTCTGTTCTTTTTTGTTTGTACATATAATCATAAATTTCATAAGAAACGAAGAACAATTTCAATGACACGGTAAAGTTTATAGATGTATCAACATAAAATAAATTAACTTACATAAAAAACGGTACATTTTATTTTTGATATTTATTTCTGGTTTAATCCTTTAAAACAAATTTTTAATTTTTGTTCCTTTTTTTGCACAGCTTACATAATTTAAACTAAGTTCCTTTATAACAATGTCGTCTATTAAAATGAATGAGATTAAAAATTGTATATAAAAGTTTTAAAAGTTTTTATTTATTTTTTTTTTAAATGCAATTCAACTGCCTTCAACTAATGTCTATGAAATGATAATTTTGGTGTTGAAAAATTTTATATTCATTATAGTCAAAAAGACGATGACTTAAGGGAATGTGTTTTATTGTTCGTTGAAATAATACAAAAACAGTGTAGTAACAACGGACGGATCTGGAATTGCGAGTCTGGTAGAGGGTCGGCGGTTATTTCGCTACTGCCCAGCTAATGATTTTTGCATAAAAATAAAACAAAAAATTATCTTTCTTTTTAAGAAGCATTTATATAATCTAGAAATTAAACTGCCAGTTTTTGAGTTTATAATTATGATCAGAAATTTGGTGGAATGTTCTGGAATTAGTGAGTTTAATTTTGTGAATGAAAAAAATTTAGTCCATTTAATTCAATGAATCCATAACCAAACTTTAGAAATATAAAAAGTTGAAGTATAAAACAGTTTTTCGTAAAATATCTGGATTAGCCACAATTTTAACTTAAATTTACAATTTTTATAAACACGTATATTACTACAATAATTCATATGATTATCATAACTGCATAGGCTGGATATTTACAGTATTTTATTAACAAAAATGATTAAAAATAAACATTGATCATTTGTCGAGTATCCGAACAAGTAACTCTGTTAGTTGTGATCTTAACTTGTTCTCAAGTCATTTTTTGAAGTATTTTATATAAGTATAGTGAAAAGACACTAAGACAATAATAAAGAATATTTTTTAGATATTCATGGTTGTAGATCAAAAAAACATGAAAATAAAATTTACGAAATTCATTTTATATAAATATAACAACGTAGAATGCAGGAAATTGTAACTTTTCTACATTCTTCTCATTCACAATTCTTTTCTTTTTTTTTTATTTATTTAAGCGATAACACTTACTTTGAATGTGACTATATCATTTCCGATTTATTCATATGAACACGAAATTTCTTAAAAAATACATAAGTTTTAAAATACCACTTTGCATATAGAATAATTGACCGAATGTAGTTGGTATATAACAACGATTTAACATTTTTTTTGTATATATTTATGTTTGTTCTTCTGTAACTTATGTTTCCTCGTTCGATTTTGATGAAATTTGGTAGGTATATTCATCATAATCATAAAATTTTCATTTCTTCCTTCGAGAAAAATCATTTTTTTTCCAAAAAATAAAACTTAAAAAAAAAAAAAAAATATAAAAAATCAATAAGCTAACACTAGACAACTGAACTATATATTTATATACGATTTTTATTTTTATTTAATACATTTTATATTTTATTTATTTAAAATATTTAATTTTTCTAACTAAGAACATGTTTTGGATTGTGTCAGATATCTGAAAAATTTAGTGTACGAATTGATTATGTACTTTTTATTCACTGCTGAATGAGGTCTACAATTCACTGATATACTAGTAGTACATATAGAATAATGAGAGAATATAATTATTGATTAAATCTTCATTCTATTAAAATTTGATTTATACGTATGTTTTAATCGGATTATTTGAGAGTGTTAGAAATTTTGATAGCTTTATAATCTATTTTAAATATAATCGATTTAAACTTCTGGCACATTCAATTTTTTATCGAATTTATTATTAATTAATAAATATTTTAATTATGGTGGTTTTCTTGAATGTATTAAAAAAGAAAAAAATATTTTTATGAATAGAATTATCTATTTGTATCAAGTCACTCAAAAGTCGCTGCAAAAACTGCTTTATATGAAAGTGATCTCAAAAGGAAGTCCGTAATTCAATAATGTATTCATACATTACACTACATATTAGAATAGCATTATAATCAATGAGTATTATTTGAGCTGCGATTGCGACGAATCTTCGAACAGTTTATGAAAAAAATATTTGAAACAAATGATTGTTTTTAGAAAACAAACAATTTTTGTATATTTATTTATATTTTATCTCTTATGACCTAAAAGCTGGGTCATGGATCTATGGGACGCAAATATCTGATTCACCCAACAATATGGACATTCGTTTTTAATAAGTAATCGTGTTGAAAAAATTTGAAAGAACCAAACGCACATGTGACAAAAAAAGGTTCTGCTGACCCTCAAAATTGAAAATATGTCATCATTCTTGGTTTTAATTTGCGGGGCGATTCCAATAGCTACATTCCAAAAATCCAGTTTCCTTCTTTGTATACATTTAAAATTTTATTTAACATAAATTTTTAAAATTTTATACTTTACGATTTTACTGTACGTACACGTGTGATGAATTGCAATTAAAACTTCAAAGCACAATAATGAGGATATTCTTATCAAAGAGGAATATAATATATACACATGCTATTCGATTTGTTGTTTTCAATTATTATCTTTTTGTCTTAAACATTTTAAAATGTGCTGAGAAATTATTATAAAACAGCTAAACACTTCTGTTTTGAATTTGTCATATACGGCAAAAATAAAACCTATATAGTGAATACCATTAGAATAACAAGTTTAAATAATAATTTTGTAAACCATAAATCATCTTTAAATAATATATTTTATGAATTCCCTGTGCATATTAATTAATCCAATTTTACTTGACGAATTCATTATTCTCATATGCTTTTACCCGTTCTCCGTACTTATTTTATACGAACAATAAAATGTATGTATAAATATTATATAGTCTAGTTGCTTAAAATTTATCTGTATCGTATTCATTTGTATGCTAACAATATTGAATGACTTAAAAAGTGAATAAACTGAGTAAATTGTATGATTGTGTATAATTGAACTATTTCTATATTTGAATTCATATAATTCTCATGATTTTTACATGTTTAATAATAATAATAATATGTATTGTAATTAAATTTGAGTATAAAATTGTCGCAAATCCAAATATTTTACAAAAAATGTTAAAAAAAAAAGAATTATTTTTTCATCTTTTATGGGTAAAAAGTTGGATCATGGATCTATGGGATCCAATGAATTGATTTACTCATTGAACTTGATATTTTGTCTAGAATACATCACCTAAAATTTCATCTCGTAATGTCTTTTCGTTTTTGAGTTACATTAATGACTGATGGATGAACGGGCGGGCAAGAAGAAATGAACTAATTAGTTGATTCTAATAAGTCTAATTAAGTATTTGGACTATGATCCAATTTTGCAGATTCTTGAAAAGTAAAATCCGAAGTCGCTTTCTTTTTTTTTATTTCCACGTTTGAGAAAAGTACGAATTACAATTTTGATATTAAGAGGTCAATCCAAATTTCAATTCAAATTTAAGACGTAGTTTAAAACAGCCTCCTTAAATTTCAGTACTTGCGGCTTAAGATCCCAGGACTGACGAGCCTACAGGGTGCTAAAGGTATAAACACAACAAATGTAGATATAAACACAACACAACTAAGATATAAACACAAATAAGGGCTGAGGAGATGTTTGGCCCTACGTTTGGCTACGAATGGTATCATACATAATATCAAGACTGAGAATATAAGTAGGATATCTTTGTTTTTTTGGGTGCTTTAAAGCGACTAACAAAGGTTATAACACCGACAATAAGTTTATAGATTGTGTATTTTTAAAATTTTCCAAAAACACATTTAATTTCCTGTGTGTGATCAATCAGTTTACCAAATTTCGTCCAAATCGAACAAAGCGTTCGAATGTTACAGCGGAACAAATTATTTTATATAGATAGATAAATAGATAAAACGAAAGAAAAATCGTCCTGTCAACAAGTTTGTATGTGAAAATACTTACTAGCACTACATTTTTCCATACATTTTATTTGTGAGAAAATAAGTGAGGTCTAACGGGTCTGGAATTATGCTATATTAATATAAAATGGAAGCCTTCAAATTGTATACTAGCACTATACCTTACCACATAAAAATACAAAAATGAAAAGAGAGTGAAAATGTGTCTAGACTAAAGTATGAAATAATTTTTATATATATTATTTATTGATTATATGTTAAAAGTACATTGAAAACATTTATTGTCACAATATACTTAAGTGTTTTAAGAGTAAAGTATTGTTATATAAAACTATCATATAAAAAATAACAAGAGTAGAAATCAAAAAATAAAAACAACAACAACATAAATTTATATAAATTTTACGTTTATGTGTTTATTATAAATGTTTATGGTAAGAGGTATATGGTAAGGAATGGGTATAATTTTATAAAATTTATTACAAACACCTTTATATTATGTACCTACAAATTTTTATACTAGTAGATTTATAACAGTATATTTATTTTGTTAGACGGCAGGTATGATATACAGATTGGTTTTCATAAAACTATCTTATTCGTTTTAATATCCGGTATGCGTATATTTATAAAATAATTGAAGATATATTAAATCGCGTCTAAAGTTTATAACGCTTCAAAAAATGCTTAAGGAAGTACGAGCGCCAGGCGGGTTGGGGATAGATATCGACTCTAGCGCGGTAAGGGGAACGCAGTAACCATATGATTTTTTTCAATATATAGATATACATTTAACATTGGCTAGTGGCGGCATTTATTTTTCTTTTAATTAATACACTTTAATTATTCGGGCAAGTGTAAATGTTTTTGAATTACATTTATCACTAATATATTTACTTTCATCCATAAGTTTTTTAAAAATATTCACCGACAGTTTTACGAGAAAAATACAGAAATGTATCAATGTTTGAAGGTTACCCAATAAGACCAATGTTAAATTGTTCAACTTTAAAGTTAATTATTTATTTAAATGATCGGGCAATCTCCTTCAAATTTTTGGAATTTGTTTAGACATATTTAAACTTTGTATTAAAAAAAATGAAGCCTTTTATCAAAAGTTGCCTTGGTGCTCGTACTTCCTTAAATATATGACATACGCAATATTATTTAAACATTGTTTAATGTTTATATAGCTTAAAACGAAAACCTGATTGCATTTAATAAAATTGTGATACTGGTGTTCATAGAATCATCAAATTTTAACCATTTTAAACTCTGGCAGAATGTCCATCATTACGAAAAACGAAATTTGATAATTGAAATTTTACGAAAAAAAATTTTAATATATAAGTTGTTTATTTCAAAAAAATGAACATTTTTTGTATTTGAATTTTTCTTAGCTCGTTATCTCTATTTGTTTTTTTGTTATCGTGAAAACGGACAGTAAACCGGAAATTTAATCAATTAGGTGATTCTATGAACACCTATACCAAAATTTTGTTTGTACGGTCAATATTTCTTAGCGTTACAAACTTTCATATCATGTATGTCAAGTATAATAATCTAATAAATATGGTGGGAGCGCAAATAAATATATATAATATGGTTAGAACTCATATGCTGCACAATTTATATGCGTTTCCACCATTTATGTATAACATTTTATGTAGAATCTACATAAATATTACAACTGAAGAATCAACAATTGTTAACAGTTTTGATTTACTAGAAACTTAGTTTTTACAAATGGATAAATTATTTATGAAGTTTTTATAATTGCGTCAAATGATTTGTACAAACTCATTTTCAAAGTATGCTGCATAATTTATTTTTATACCTCATCTCGTCTCATCAAATCTTTGTACATCTGTTTCCATAAAATTTCCGTCACACCAGCAGAGTAAAGTATTTAAATATGAATTTAAATATACTCAAAATAATGTTATTTTTAGGTGCTGCAAATTAGATTAGGTGCTCAAATTTTTAAGTAAGAAAATTGCGTTAATATGATACACTGTTGACAGTGCAATATGTATAAATAACCTTTATACTATAATATAAGTACTAGCATTATGTACTTTTTGAGTGCTTATATGGTGTGCATTCATTAAATCAATTTAATCAAAATTACCAAAAAAATCACTGCGCTAATACACTTACATGAATCACTGTTAAAAAAATGCCAAGCCAGCCAGCAGTGACATCTTGAAATAACCAAAAACATTAAAAATATTGATTTTAATTATGCTCAAAATTACGTGCTTTTTCGGAGCTTTTAAGATGCTGAAAATTTCAATTAGTTGTTCAAACTTTTAATTAAAAAAATTCAGTCTTTAAGATGCATTGCGGTCGCTGGTGTGCCAATTCGATGCATGATCCATTTTAAGAACCATAAGAGAAAAAATGTTTGGTTTTTAAAAACAAATATTTTTTTCCGTAAAATGTTTAGGTTCGCCAAAATTTTAGGTCAAATTTAGCTAATATATATAAATATATATATAAATACAATACATATTATTATATATGTATTTATATCTATATAGACTTGCTATTTACAGTATTTTACGAATGATAATGATCAAAAATTGTTCAAACATTGATAATCAACCATATGTCTAGCATTTAAACAATTAACTGTATTAGTTGTTATATTCACGTGTTTTTTTTTTAAATATTTTTATCTGTAGAATTCATTATTTTAAATGAGTAAAATTTAACATGCATAAGCATGAAATTCGTGTTTATTCATACCTAATTTTTGTTAAAATCAATTTGTATTTAGCATAATTGATAGATATTTGATGTATAGAGTACTTCGAAAATTTCATTTTTCTATGTTGATGGCACGTTATACCGTCCATATACAGGCTGAACCATCTGTATTGTAAATATCTTGAAAGGTAGTAGTTTGGTATAGACAAATATTTCAGAGCTACCCAATTCACAAAATAAGTCAAATTTTCAAATCATTTCATTGTTTAAATTCTAGATAATACTGTTTAACATTGAAGTCGTACAGAGCTTGATTGTATTAACAGTCCTTAGAGCTTGACTTTATATAGGTGTTAATGTGTATAATTCTGGCTAGCTCCTGGATTTATACTTTTACACATTTAATTGATTTGGACAATCATTATTTTTATATTATGAATTAAATTTATTTGAAAAAACAAAATTTATTGAAAAAAGTAATTAGTATGATTTAATTATATTCAATTTTCCAAAATATATTGAAAAAAAAGAAAGAGCATTTGTATAAATGATAAAACAAAAAAATAATTTGATTATGTCATTCGTATTTTATTTCAAACATACAAATATAAAAAAAAAAACTAAAAGTAAGTTAATTCGTCGCCCATTTTTTGGAACAATATACTATTTATTTATTATTTGTATAGATATAATTAAATTAGATGGTTAAATACGAATACAAAAATAAAATAAAAATTTTTATGAATAATTTCAATTTACATATTTTTTTTATAATATACGAATGGTTTTTGTTTATATGAACACTAACAATAACATTAATGAAAATTTTAATATGAATTTATTACTGTTTGCTGTATAAGAAATATTTTTATTCAAGTTTATTGACGAACAATATCAGTTTATATATTTTCTATAGGATATTCATGCAAAGAGAGATTCTAACTACCGGTAAAAATCGTTATAACTAAGTAATAGGTCACCTTATAGAGACGCTTCAGAGATATAAAATGTGTAATAAAGACGCTAATAAATTACGTTAGCTAGTTCATTAATTTCGATAATAAAAACGTGGTTTAAATTTTTTGTTTTTTAATTTAGTTTAATGACTGTACGTTTAACAGCTGAGGTCATATGTATAGTCAATTATACGCAGAGTGTGGTATTCCATTTGGTTAATTAGTATTGTATCGATTAGATATTGTTATACTCGACATACTGAATATGTAAGACTATATTAATTTTTGTTTAAAGTTTGTAACGCTAGGAAATATTGATCGCACAATCAAAATATTGGTATAGGTGTTCTTCAATACATCTAATTAGTCCTTTTCCATCTGTCAATCTTTACGATAACTCAAAAACAAAAAGAGATAACGAGCCGAAATTGTTGACGTGTTCTTAACATAAAAAGTAAGTTAAAGTTCTGGAATGAGCAAAATCGGCCCGATGGATCCTTGACCCAACTTTCAAATAAAAAAATGTTTATTTCTTTAAACAAACAACTTTTGTTTGAACTTTCGTAAAATGTTTGAGTTCTTCATAAATTTTGAACTTTCGTAAAATGTTTGAGTTCTTCATAAATTTTGGTAAATACAATACATAATATACAAGTATTATTAATATTTATAGTATTTTATGAATGCTAATTAAAAATAATCCAAACAATGATATTCAATCATATGTCGAGTACCTAAACAATTAATTTTGTTGTTATCTTCAATTGTTTATATCTAAAATAAGTCACCAAAATTTTAGACCGCTATCACTTTTCGTTTTTGAGTTATTTTTTTAAATCATGGTTGGACAGGTATGCTTATATTACTTTATTCTAACGGTACACGCTTTAGACAAAATTAAAATACTCTGACATTATTTGCAAAAAATTTGTTTTTAAATTCTACTATATGAAAACAATTTGATGAGCGATATAATAAAGTGGTTTCTGTTTTTAATGCTGTTACCTTATTAAAAATATTAAAGTTAATGATTATGAATGGTTTAGATATTAAAATTACTCGAGCTAAAACTATAATAAAACAAGTTGTAAATCATTAAAATCGTAGATATAAAGATATATAATACTATTTGAGTATGTATCATTAACCATCTTCAAAAAAAAGGAGGTTCTCAATTCGGCTGTTTTTTAACTCAGAACATTCGACTAAATGTACCAATTTTGGTGATTATTATTTTATTTGAAAGCTGGTGCTTGCAGATCTGATGTACCAAAGAGAAGCGAAGGTGCAAAAACAATTTTTAGTGATTGAATTTCATTCAAATGAAAAATTTTTCGTGGTTGTATACAACCAGTCAAAAGTAAAATATAATAAATATTTTAACAACAAAAAACCGCTTTCAAAAAATTAACTAAAAACTAAAAAATAATTTAAAATTTTTCCCTGTGACCAATTACCTTTTGAAGTCGGTGCCAGTCTTATCGTTAGTTAAAAAATTGATTGGCTGTCGTCGCCTGAGAAAAGTAATTTTCACAACGAAAAATTTAAAATTATTTTTTACTTTTAAGTTCATTTTTTGAAGGCGGTTCTTTTTTGTTTAAAAACTTTTTATTATCAGATAAGATATTATTACATTTTTTTAAACTATTCCAAAGTTTTTTTTTTCTTTGTTTTATATCAACAAAATAATAATCATAATAAATTTATTCTTCATTTTGCTTTTAACCTTTACAGGGGTGATTGATAAGTTTATTATCACATAATACTAAGATTTTGTTAAACCAAGCGTAAAACTAATTTATTTAGATTAAATAATCTGAGGGTTTGTGTTATATAAATATTTGCAGTAGTTTATTATCAATAATGAATATAGTTTATTTATTGCTAAATTTGACAAAAGTTTTTCTTTTTTTAAGTGGTTTATTTGAAGGTGAAATAGAGTTAATTTCAACCTCAACAATTCCAACCTACATTTTTTTCAAAGACAATGCCTCTTTCAATTCTCAAGTTTTATAAAAGCACAATAGCACATCACAAACAAGATTCTACACATCACATGACAGTTTGTGATGAATTGTAAACAATTTCTATAACATTTCTACTTTACTATTCAGAAAATATTTTTAGTGATAAACTGTGTTAGGTACTTAATAAATCATGTTTGCCTTGGTGTGGCCAGAATTAGTTTATATTTATTCTGTTTATATTAATCCTCAAATAATATTTTTTTTGTGGTATCAAATCAGCCTTGGATTTTTGAATATAACAAAACGGTGTAAGTAAGTCGACATGCTTTGAAATCGTGAATGCAGAGTATGATTAATCTTCTTAAAAGCTTTTTGATATTCGTCAGTTACAAATTCAATTGCCCATTTCGCTGTTATTATACGTTCACGAAGCATATAATAGTCAATATTGTAGTTGTTCAATGTTATTGAAAAAATTTTACTTGTTAATCTGTGAAGTAAATTCTTCATATATGCTATATAACTAACAAAGTGGTATCGGTTGAAGTATCAGTGAACAAAAATATTGAATGCATTTGAGTCTATTATAAAAAGGGTCTATATTTTATGGTTTCATTTTAGTTTTTTGTATGTTTACATAATATTGTATATGTACGAGGTTCATGTAAATATTGTATTGAAAATTACAAGCAATTATCTACTTCACCCCCAATGTTTTAATGTAAATATCTAAATAGAAATAAAAAGTTTTTGTTTTGTATTATATTTTAGTAAAATTAGTTTTTAATAACATTGAAATTATGCAAATTTTATAAAATAATAAATACAATAGATATCACTTGAAATTAATTTATATCTGGATATTTTCGAATTTATGTCTGAAACTTCAATATACTAAAATTTAGATCTGCTAATTAATTTTTCTGTATTATACAGAATATTTTTCTTTATTAAACTTGAAACAGCAAAAATTAGAAAAATAAGTTGAATAGAGAAAATTTCATCAAACAAAAGTTTAATCGTTTGAAACGCCCGATTAATCTTAAGTGTTTTTGGATCTAGATCAAATGAGAGTTAAGTATTTTTGCATCAGAAATATTGTATTTTGTTTGTTTCATGCGAATAATTTTATAATAAAAAACACTTCTATGAAATTGTTTGCAAAGCACTCTTGGATAATGATTCTGGAAAAAGAAATGCTCTTATTTCTAAAACTTGTAAGCAATCTTTTAGTAATTTTTTTAATTCGATGCTTCAACTCTGTCAAGAATCGGTATACGCACCTGATTATTTTTACAAATTGGTATTAATAATAAAATAACAAAATTTACAAACACAAACTTGTAACTATTTAAAACAAAACCATATTTAAATATATTGTTTTCTTCATGAATATTTTCACAAATTAAACTTAAGTACACACAATATATAAACTTGTATATGTTTATTCACCATGCGTAACACATTCTCTTAAAAGAAAATATTACAAAGTTTTGTTTCAAATTTTAATAAACATACAACTAATTCATGTCTAATCCCATAATTAATTCAAGAGAAATATGACACTTCATATTCAATGAAAATGTGTCAATATTCCTATATGCATTTTCAGCATGTGTTTACTTTAAAAAATTTTTTATTAATAATTTACTTAAAATATTTCAGAATATTTTAAAGTTTTCCTTTGTTTAATGTTTATCATAAACTTTGTTAAGTTGATGATAAGGGTTGCCATCTCAAAATTTGCCGAAAATCGAAAGCTATAATAAAAAATAAAACCAAAATTTCATCCAAGGTAATCACAAGCATTTTTCCCCTCTTGCTCCTCTAATATTTCATCAAACCTAATGACTGAGATTTCGTTTCAAAGCTAACGTTTCCGTTTTTGTTTGCAGTGGGCGATAAAGTTCAAATTTAACGTTAAACAAATTTGAAATTAATAATAAAAATATGCATTGCAATTATATAAAAACATTAATTTTTTGTTTGAAATATTTTTTCATAAAATGTTTGGATTCCCTACAATTTTAGCTCAAATTTAGCTAATAAATATAAATGTTATTATAGTACATTTTATTATTAAATTTATATATTTATAACTGTATAGCCTGGATATTTAGAGTGGGTATTATGAATTAAAAATAGTTCAAACAATGATACTTAACATGTCGAGTATCTAAACAATTTACTCGGTAAGTTGTTATTTCAACTTAAATGTTTATAATATATAGCTGTGTGTCACCCGAACTTTAATAATGAGTCGCATTCGTATTCGACTCTGATTCATCAAAATCCATTCAGTAGTTTAACCGCTACGATGGAACATACTGGAATTAAACTTTTTTTTTATAGTCATATTAATATTACTGGCTCCTCAAGGATTAACAAGTGTTGTATTATTTATATTTAAATGAAATAAACCCACGTAATTTAAAATATATGCAAATTGTTTTGTAAATTAGTGAAATATAAAGAACACAATGTATTAACTCTTTGTTGGTATAATGAATTAATATAAATTCTCAACTTATACAATCGATTTTGTCCCTAGTTTAACTGCCTGTCGCCATGTATATTTATGTTTTACAATATGTTTTTAGTATAAAATATTATTTGAATGAGTGAACAGTGTTAATTCTAATTGTAAATGAACAGTACAATTAGAATCAGAAATTATTGAATTAGAACCATTATTCCGTATTTCATTTCTTCTTTTGAAAATATTTCAATATTATTTAAATAACAATTTACGCAAAATTTTTTTAAATAATATAATGACCCAGCTTTTTATGATAATTATATTTGGTTCTTTTATTTAATTGTATGTTAAAAAGGTTACACTTTCGCGATGAAATCTTGTACAAACAATAATTGAATAAGCAATCTCTACCCAAGTAGAATTTTGATAAATTTTTCTGAGATACTTCTGAGATACCCCAATTTATTAGCAAATGGCTGGTTAGAGATGAGTTTAAATTCGACTCGGGTACACGATTTCATTTTTATTGGATTCCTTGGAAAGCTGTGATAGGTTGATATACCGAATTAAATGCTATAATGTAATTTTATTCCCGGCTTACTATGAAATATTTTTAATAAATAAATTTAATCTCAAATGTGTACCTTTTATAAAACTTGAAGGCACAAAGACAATTTTGATATGTTGCTTGGGAGAGTTATATAATTTTTAAGCAAAAAAGTGCTTAAAAAATGATTAATGTTATATATTATATCATCTTTCATCTTTCAAAATTATAGATGGTGTATTCATACTTCATTTGATCCATTCCAGTTTAATATATTTTTTCTAGTCTTTATGTAGTATCATAAAAAATATTTTTTATACGTTCACCATCAAACGGTTGGTATTAAACATTTCTTCAAAACAGTAGGTGGAGACATCATTTACATCGGGCGTAGATTTCCTATTGTATAAATATTATTGTTGTGATTAATCTATATAAGCATTACGTTAAAAGTAAACATATTAATATTTCAGTATAAATTCCCGTAACTACATAACTACATAAGCATTACGTTAAAAGTAAACATATTAATATTTCAGTATAAATTCCCGTGTGTCACACAAATATATCGTGTTATCAAATGAAAAAACTTTTAATGGAAAATATTAACGAAATTATTACGAAAATTGAACTTTATTCATTAAATTGTTAATTATGTTCTATAACTTGATTTAAATGATCTTAATTTTCTTTTAAGAATTTTAAATTTTATATAATAAATATAAATAAAAATCTGTTTTACCAATTATTGCAGTAAACTTATTTCTCTTATATTCTGGACTAAACGAGAAACTTCTTATACGATATTTTGAAAACTCTCATTCTAGGTAAGATAATGAAAATAATTAATTTAGTTTGAATCTTTCTAACATAATAATAATTAGTTATAGAAATGTCGTAATTTAACCTGCTATTGTCACCAAAATCATTTAATCGTGTATATTAGATCTACGAATAAATTACAATTTGCGTTACGTGCAAATTTTTTAATAAACATACATAATTTTTGTAAGCCCTATTTTCAGATGGAATTATAATTGAAGATATTATATATACTTCAGAAAAATCTATAATGAAAAAAATGTCTAAATAAATTTACTTATTATTAAGAAAATGTTATTAATATTCAGAAAAAAATTGTGAAAACTAAGAAGTATGACTTTTTATTTTAAATTTTGGAATTTAACATGTCTTCTGTTACACTAATTTCAACTTGGTAAACTCTATCAAACTTTTTATAATTTATTTTTTTCGTTAATAATTTATTTTTCTATTTATTATACCTACATAAAATTGGACGTATTCTTTATATGGAAATTTATTTTTTTTTTTATAATAAATAAATAAATGAATGTAACAATTTATTTATCCAGAAAATTATTAGAAATATTAACCTGTGCCTAATACTTAAATAATTTTAAAATAATTATATAGTTATTATATAGTTATATTATTTTCTCATTTTTCTTTATCGAAAATTAATTTAATTATCGTAATTATCAAATAATTTTTTTACGATAAAATAATTGTTTTCAATCATTAAAAAATTAAATTTTTATTTATCAATATAATTTGCATATATATAATTAAACAATTAATGTTGTATAGGTACTTTTTTCCCTCCATTTAAAGCAACTTAATTTTAGTTTAAAAAATATAATTTCTATATTATTGTTTTGTAAATAAACGATCATTTTCGATAATAAAAAGCCAATATTTTTATTTTTCTACATAATTATTTGGACTATAAATATTATTATTAAAATGGTCAATTAAAAAAATACCATACACACTTTTCAAATGAATTATTCTCAATAATTTGCAGAAATTATAAAACATTTATAAATATATAAGATGGATACTAAATAAATTACGATTTGACTCCACCCCCCCCTCCGGCCCATTTCGTAGATCAAAATTATTTTGCTGCTGACCGTCTCCAAATTAGCAACGACTAACATCTCATCAGAGAATTATTATGATTGGTTATTTCATACTGATGATGATTACTCTGTAGTCGAAATACGTATTTATAAAATAGAAAAATTTTGATCTAGGAAATTAGTAAAATCCAAAAATTTAATAGTTAATTTCCAATTTTATTTGCAATAGTCTCTCATATAAGTGCAGAAAAAATTATTAGCTCGTTTTATGTTGTGGTACTTTAATGTTACTATGTTATTTTGTTAACCCTGTTAATACATAAAGCTAGTAACAGTAATACATAAAGTAGTAAGCGTAGTCAAATTAAAGGATAAACTTGAATACCCCTGTGAATTGAATTTCAAATAATAAATAAAAGTCCAATCATAAATACTTGAAGCTTATTTAGTAAGTTTGCTCAATCTGTAGCTTCTGACGTTACATGGGCATTCATATATTTTTGGAGAACATATCAAAGTTATCAGGTATTATATGGTAAGATTTCATATTGAATTATCGTATGGGTTTCCGATTTTTACTGGAGTTTCTCGGAGAAATTTTCGCTCCAATTTTGTATTTCACTTTCGTTATTTACGATTAAATTTCGATTTTTTCTCCAATTTCCTAGATCAAATTATTTTGTATTTTATAAATACGTATTTCGACTACAAAGAAGGCATCATCAGTATGAATTAGCTAGTTGTAATGATTCCCTGAGGAGATGTTACTCGTTGCTAATTTGGTGACAGTTTGCACCGACGCAAAGTTCAAAATTTTTTGTTCGCTGTTTATGGGGTTTCTTGTATAATTGAGGTCTAAAAAATTCAAAAATAATATTTATTTAACGATCGGTCGACTAATTTTTGAGATATTGCATGAAATACAACCGATAAATCGGCCTCTGGATCGGATTTTTAGCAATATCTCAGAAACTACTAGTCCAATCATTAAATAGATATTATTTGTGAAATCTGCGGGTTGAAATTACCCTAGAATATGTATTTCATTCAAATCGGGGGCAAACAATTTTTCCCAATTTTTTCGATTTTTTCAAAGGGGTACCCCTTAAAAAAATTGCAAAAATTTGAAAAAAATTGTTTAATCCAATTTCAAGAAAAACCATGTTTGTAAGTATGTTTTGACCTGTAGATTTCAAAAATAATATCTATTTAACGATCGGATGCTTAATTTTTGAGATATCTGCATAAAACCGATCTAAAGGTCGATTTCGCGGATGTATTTAATATAATATCTCAAAAACTAGTCGACCGATCGTAAAATAAATGCTATTTTTGAATTTTTCAGATCGTAATTATCCTAGAAAATCCATAAATAGCGAAAAAAAAATTTTGAACTTTTCGACGCTTTTTGAGGTTTCTTATACAATCACCAAAAACAAAAACCCCAAGCTTAAACAATCATTGTGCAAACCGTCACTAAATTAGCAACGAGTAACATCTCCTCAGAGAATCATTAAAACTTATAGCTTATTCATACTTATAATGACTACTTTCTAGTCGCAATACGTATTTATCAAATACAAAATAATTTGATCTAGGAAATTGGGGAAAAAATCGCAATTTAATCGAAAAATCCTAGAGTTAATAATTATATAAAAATAAAAAAAAATTTACGAATGATACATTGTGTCTTGTATTAAATTCTGATTCAAATCAAATATCTCCAAAATAAAAATTAATCAATGATTACCCTAACTAGAAATATCTGTCAACCTGTAAGTTTAAAATGGTAAATATTATCTCAAAAAAAATAATATTTATGGCCACCGTATATTTTATTTGAGAAAGAATAATTACCTATTTTTAATGATTGATTGAAATTATTGCTTATAAAAGAACATATATAACGATAAAACGAATCCTAAAGACATTTCTGACTCTAAATAAGAGTGACTAGTGAATCATGCCAAGCAAATCATTGTATAATCCGTTTGTGATTATTCAAACAATATTGAAGTGCTTTGGTTTATGGGAAGCAAATAATTGGATCCTAAGTCGTATTTCAAGAATTTATTTAATATGCATTTTAGTTATAATTTTTCCAAGCAATTTTGCACTTCAAATAAACTTTATGATTCACGTATTAAACAATGAACGAGATTTTGTAATGTTGATGCTTGGAACAATTCGAATAATTCATTCAACTAGTATTTATTACAAAATATCAAGCTATTTATGGTACAGAGATCGTATTCAAAAGATTTTATCAACGTATTTAAAATTTGAACAAGAAAACTACAATGAATTGATTATGTCAGATCGAAGAAATAGAAATGTTATTAATTACATTTATTTTATACAGAATGCATTAATAATATTTTTTTATATTATACAATATTTTAGTAAATTAGCATCTGGTGATAAAACCGAATCGAAAATTTTATTGGATATGATTTATCCGGAATTTATTTATACGTATTTTTCGAATTTGTTCATATCGTGCTATGAAAGTATATTTATTTTAGAATTATACTTACATATTGTAATATTCGATTTGACAATCATTAACGTAATGATTTATATTAATACACATTTACATATTTTAAATGATAATTTTATGAATTGTGTAAAATATGCTAAAAATGATTTGGATAATTGCGATGATCAGGTAATAAATATTATGACGGATTACACTTCATTTTCTTGCTTGTACCTTAAACTTTTCTTAAATTCATAATGGCTATGGCAATAAATATTAAACTGATAATAAGGCTTCAAAATAAATACACTGTCAATAATATTTAGAGAATTTCCTCATGATAAATCCCGGAAAATCTCTACAAATGTTTTGTAATTTGGATATGTGTGTTTAAATAATACGAGTGGATTTTGGCTTATAAAGTTATTATCAAGTAATGAGTAATTATTCATTTATTTTGGAAATATATAGGGAAAACAGGTAAGATTATTTGGAATGAAAAAACTGTGGGTGGAATTGATAAATATTTTTACAATATTTATACTTTCAAAATTAATAAATGGGTGTTGTTTATTTGATTATTTAAAATTATAAAATTTGGATTTTTATTAAATTTATTTATTTCTAGCAAATTGAATTTTAGTTTTTATCGAAAATATGTAACATCTCCGGCTTGTGTTCACTATGTACCTGGTTAAAAATGATCTCAGGTAGATCACTCATTACTTGATAATGACTTTATAAGTCAAAAGTTAATGTAAGTGTAATTTATAAAATAAGTAATTTATATAAGTAAATTAAAATCGATTAATTTTCTAAAACTCTAATAATATTTAAATTTATTTTAGGATTTGTTTTGGGAACATGTTTATAAAAACTTGGGGAAGAGTGTTGAACATCATGTGGCTATTTTAAAGTAAGCAATACAATAATTCTACCATTTAAATTCAATTACCTTTCAGTGATGGTATATTTAACATAAGTTAAAATATCAAATTCCACTTTTTGACACTTGATTTCTTATACATCGAGGGATTCACTTGTATCATTAAGAATTTTTTTCAAAAATTTCAGCTTAATAAAAGAGGTGAAAAGTATATTTGGAGTTTTTTTTATTCTTGATTATTTGACTTTTTTGGGAAGTGGAGTTACGGCTGGTATTTCTGTGATCACAGGAACAAATTTGATTTTAGTATCAAAAATACGTTTAGTGGCAATTGGCATTTTAGGATTGTTACAAATGACAGTTAAGTGTAACGTTGGTGAGAAAATAATAACACAGGTAAATTTTTTAAATTTTCATTTTGTCTTTGAGATAAAAAAAATAACTATAGAATAATTTTTCGAAAATTTTTATTATTAAGAGTTCAAACTTGACATTGTCTCTATATATGTCGGATTGGGTTGATGCACCAATAAAAGTAAAAAAATTTATATTAAGATTGATGATCTTTTGTTTGAACGCATCTGGAATCGCAACATATTTTAACATAGTTGTCTCATTACCTTTAATTATTAAAGTAAGTGATTTATTTTAGATATATATTACTTTACAAAACAATCACTTAAGGGCATTTAGAATGAACTTCATTATCTTTTTTCACAAGAAATTAGATTTGGAAGTAGTTATCACGAATACTGAGCACCCAGTAGATACTGCGAGGATTCTATGCGGAATAGTGTTTAGATGATTTTATAATTAATTTGTATTTTGAATTCCATAAACTGTTTAAGAATTAATTTTCTGATTAAATGTTATATCGTATAATATAATTGTGATGGTAAAACCAAAAAACCCTTGTTCGAGGTTACAGGATTCAAAACAATAGTAATTATTTTTTATCATTAATTTAAGTCTACTTTAATTATTTTAAATTTCATAAACAGTAGCAACTAATAGTTGTCACTCGTGTCTGTCTTTAGTGATTGTTTTGTAATTCTACTATAGCTGTTTTAAACAAAAATAATTTTACTAATTAATATTTAATTAGTTTTACAGAGCTCTGTTTTCATATTTTGCTATTGCAAAAGATTTGAACAATTCTGGTTAATGAATTAATAAAACTGTAAGTATTCAGTTATTCTGAAAAGGATATATAACATACAAGAGAAATTTATGACTCCGAAGTAAAATAGCAAATCTAAAACTATATTTTAATTATTGTTTTAATTTTCAAGTACAATTATGCTTAAAAGACTGCGGATCCTTAAATGACTGAACAAATGTTTTTGCATCTTAGATATGAAAACTCTCGACCAAGTCATCTTGAAACCAAACAAATTTTTTTTTTCTGGAGATTAAAAATTAATCAACATCAATCTATTAAGAAAGCTATAGATAACCTAAATACTATACCAAGAAGCACAATCGATTGGCGGGACGCGTTTAACTTTTGTTATTCTTAGAAAAAAATCTTCTTAATCTTTTAAAAAATATATGAATAAGTACTACTATAAAAGTTGCGAATTATTTTATTATTTTCAAAATAACATCGTCTTTTTTATATTGCAATGCGTATGATTGAAATAGGTATTTTTAGAAGTAAAAATTGGTCTCTGGTTATATTCCTTTTCTGAATAAAATAAATTTATTGTATCTGTCGCTATTAAAAATTTATTGTTTGGTCGAAAACTTCAGTTTTGTCATATTCTATATTTAAAAGATTGGGCACTAAAATTTTAAAATTATTAAGTACTTTAAGCACATATATACATATACATTGTTGGAATATTTTATTTAAAATAAAGCAAAATATGAATGACTAAAAGTGAAGTGTTTATTTCATTTGGGATTTTCGAACAATCACGAAAAAAATTCAACAATGCACGAAATTTAAATGAGCTAGATGAATATGACGGATGCAGTGTTTCCTGTTTTTATAAATATATATATATAGGAAACAGGATATTGTATACAAATTCATTATATGGTTGTGTACTAAATTATAAGTTCAGTATCATTATATAAAGAGTCATTCTACCAGAAATTTTTTATTTTCTGAGAGAGAAATTTTACTTTCAACTCGAAATCAAAATCATTATTAAAATCACGGTAATAATTATTCAAATTGAAATATTTATTATAAGCAAACTTTTTAGTTATAAACTAGTGAAACCATGTGCTGATCCGCAGCATTAATTGTAGATAATAATTTAATAGCTTCAAAATATCGTTTCCACATGATGAGCATAGCTCCTTACAATTTTGCCTGTGTACTGACTCTTAGGTTTAGTTTTCACTTTTACGATTTTCTGCGTGATTGGGCTACAAATAGCTGACCATGACTGGTTCAGGTAAAAACACTTCCACTCGATCAATAGTTTGTCCCTTCGCTTAATGGTCATGCAGATGAAAGTTTCAAACAATAATTGCTTTCTTCAATGGGAATGGAGCTGTAGTATCAGATGTGATAAATATTAAAAAAAAAATATTAGCATTCTCTACTGCTTCTTTATATTAACTGTCATTCTAAAAAAACAGCCTATATAAAACGTCTTGCTTTGCAAAATTTGTCGTTAATTGCATTCATTGTGATGTGCTTCACAAGATTATGTAAAGCACATCAAGTGCTAGACAAGGTTATGTATATACTACATTTTTTTGGACTAAGCACGTGTACATAAACTATATTGTATATAACATACTTATTTTGTAACTTTATTAATAAAATAATATACGTTGGGTTTAGGGCTACCAAGACAATACTCTGGAAAATTGTAGAAAATATCAAATAAACTTTGTTAATAATTTCATATAAAATAATATTGTTTCCAAGTATTTATATTAAATTCTTAGAAAAAACTTTATTAATAATTTGAAATTCATATACTATGACTGATTTAATAATTTGAATTCTATGTACTTTTATTTTACTTTAAGACTTAATATTTTGAAAACAATTTGGAGTTTAAAAGGTCTGTTTGTTCATTAAAGAGGATTTCTGGTCCTTTTCTATGTTTGTATACCTCCATAGCTTCTAAAACGTCTTATTTGGATCCCTAACTTTCAGGAATTTCAAAATTTTATCATAAGTAACTTGTACTTATAATTAAATATAAATTTATTAAAATTCACGATTGTCGAAAAAATAATAAGAATGTCTCGAAAAATAATCTAGTCAAAAGTGATTTGAATTTGTAGTATTTTTTAGTTTACTCTTTTATTAAATATCACAATATTTTTCTATTTTCCTTGGGCACTAATCTAGGTGGAAAAATTTGGCCCAGTAACCTTTTTTTGTAATTACTATTAAGGAAAATATTCGTATGATATAATATGCGTACACATAAAACTGTAAAGAGAATAATGGTAGCGTGTAAATGATTGATAGCATTATAAACCCGAAATAAATCTTGGTGTTCCTTTCATTTTAACCAGATGAATGAATGTCCTACGTATAAAGTAGCACTATCAATCATTCAAGTGGAAATTCATTCTAACATACTTATGACTATGTGACTACACACATTCGAATGAATTTTAAATTTTATTCACTTTCTGATAGAAAGTCATTGTTTTCACTCCAAAATCGACTTTTATGATAGATGAGTTTACCTTTAAAAGATATTACAATTTTGATAGAACAAAATCGAAATATTTATTACAACACTTGTTTTTGGTATTGATGAAGAACATATAATAATATTATATTGTTATTTTATGATAAGTATACGCCTAAGTTGTCTTATTTAATTTAAAGGGTATATAACTTCCAATAAAATTTTTCACACAATAGAATACAATTTTATGGTGAAAATTAATGCTGAAACGAAAGAAGTGTAAACAATTCAATATATTATATTCACTACATCGGACAAAAATATTATTTTAATTTTTCTGAATGTGATTTCTTCTTGTTTTTAACGAGAATATTCAATGAAAAATTTTGAGCTTTCCTTTCAAATATTTTTTTTTATACTTCTGTAATAATTTGCGATTTCATTGAATGTTTTACGTTTTGTCTTTTATTTTCCAATCGTCGTAAACACATCAGATTTCATTCGGAAAAATTTTGAGTCGGTAGTAACAATTTTTCTGTTTGGAGAGATTCATCCATCGAGATAAACCGTGTTTTACCATTAAAATTCTCCCCCTTCCACTTCCCGATCACAGATCGCAAATAAATTATTTTTCCTTTCATTTTTGTTATATTATTTTTCGTTTCCAATAGGTTTCATCCTAATTTTTTTTAGTTTTATAAATTATCAAATTATCAAAACATGATTATTTGATAAATTCTATCAACATATTATTTTAAAATTAAAAAATTGGTAAATTTTATTGATAGCTAACAGACTAAAGTTATAGAAAAACAGCGTATTTAACTGTCACACCAACCTAGTTCTCAGAACACGAGAAATTAGTTGTGGGTGTCTAAAACACTATCCTTAATTATCATGCCCTGCTGTGAGTACATTTCTATGTGTATATTATTTAAACTGCAAATACTGTTCTCGAAATCAGTTCATTTAAATATTACTTAATTAACATATTGTTGTTATAATATTTAATTTAAATAAACAATTCATTAGACGATAGATGATGAATTATAACTGTATTTTGTACATATCAACTATTAATCAATTCTATGCGATTTCATAATCTAAAAAATTCTGAAATAATAAAATTCAATTACTCACAATGAATTAAATATTGTAGTGAAAAATTTAGCATAAAAATGTTGTATGATAAAATTAATGAATTATGTTTTACTATGTTTACTTTCTTGTTAATTTTTTGTGTTGTGTAGTAGATCAAAGAATTACTCGAAAGAAAAGATGGTCTTATATAAAATGATCGAAATATCTAAATGATCTAAATGGTATTAAATCAATATTTGGTACAATTTAATGGTTATTTATATAAATAAATAAATGTTTTCGTTTGATTGAAGATTAAATTGAAAATAAGGCTACAATACTGGTTTCATATGTGCAATAAATTAAATTTTAGTTATAGAAAAACAGCGTAATTGCCTAATTAATATATTTTCGAATTCATTTCTATCTGCTGAAAGAAAGAACAATTCGTGTGATCGAATAACATATACATACAGATTATTGTAATTTGCGGAAATTCACCTAAAAAAGTGCTTACTTTTCCGGTATTGAAAATCCACTACCTATTAAATACCAGTATAAGTAAAGCGGCTCCAAAATGAAAATGAGATGTCACCTGGTCATCACAGGATAACTAAACTTGTAGACCACGCCGGTTATAAATATGATCGTTAAACCAGCAGGCTCCAATAATTTGTAAATTATTCATAAATTATTTAAAAATTCATTACAAAATCGTGTGTGGTTTAGGTAGCTAAATCAGAATTTATTACAATTTCAGTTATATTACCAATAAAAGTTTTAATTCGTTCAATTCAACCTCTTAATTAAGTTTCCATCCGCCTCGATATTTCGCATCAACCAAGTTGGAATCTTGAATTATCAGTATAACTACAATGACTACTACATACTCTATTGGAACGAAATTCGCTTAAAGCATTACTACATTTACATAACCTTCTAACTAACATTCTTGATGGTAATAAAACAATGAATTTATAGCATTCAACGTTAATTGTTTGTATAAGCTCCTGCTATAATTTAATTAATATCTATTTGTGACCCGTGTACCTCACAGCATAATTTATACTTTATTCAAAATTAATAGCAAAAAATTTTGTATTTTCTATTGTTATTATCAATTTATTTGGCACTTTTTTTTCAAAACCTGGTTATTTTAAAGCTCAAAGACCGATTGGAAACACTCAATCCAATTCTTTCTTGTAAAGTATAAATTAGAATGTTACAACATTTAAATAAAAAAATATTTAAATATATTCAATAACAACAACCATTATGTAATGAAAAAAATGACATTACAAAGAATCAAAGCAAATTCATGGAATCAAAGCAAATGGATTCCATTATTCATTGTGTGTAAAAGCATATAACAATGTGTAAATCTTGTATATACAAATGAAGCTGAAAGTAGATTTATAATGTAATTATAAGTTCAAACAAAACTTTATTTCAATAAATGTATGTTGTTAATTTAAGCTGGGAGCCCCAAGACATCAAATATTGCGTATTTAACTATTGGTTTGTTGTTGCTTCGTCAAGTTTAACAATACAAGTAAATAAAGATAATAGGAAACTTCCTAACCATTAGAAAATAATAATAATATATATTCAAATGCATTAAAACCGAAAAAAATATAAATTTTTTGCTAATAGAGTCCTAGAAGATTAGCATAAGTGCTTCTATAAGGCAACAGCAAAATCAATTATTATACCTCTATGTAATGTTTTCACAAACCCGTGGTTAAAGAAAAGTTTTGTCACTTGTGCTTGCAAATGTTTTTGGACTTTTCTGTTAGCGCAGGAAATCACAAAATACGAATAAAAGTTTAGTTTTTCTCTAAAGAGTTTTGATCTAAGACAGCTGTATCTCCAAAGCAATAAGTAAAACTTGCAAAAAATAGTATTAAAAAGAAAAACAAAACAAAAAAAATTCCCCCAATAAATTTTATAGTGGCTATATGTAATGGATTAGCTTACTAGACCTCTTGGCATAGAAGTACCAAATGGTCTAACTATTTCCAGTTATTGTTATATAATATTCTTAGAATATAAGAATATTAAGTATAATTATTTATATTTATATAGCTGCTTATGATCCCAGCTGTTTATAATCCTTTTAATTTACAATCCTTCCATCAAGGTAAAAAATTGATACTTCCTCCCGTGTCTATAAGAAAAATCGTAATTATGAAAAAAAGTGTAGAGCATAAAATTTTACATTAAAAGGTTTTGTGGCTTTTTAGCTATTTTTAAAGATAACGATTCTAGGTTGTGATTCATAAACACAATATTTAATGCCTGGGAATAATAATGTATTTTACATCTATTAGTGTGTTTATTAAACTACTGGCTACAGCTTGTGTATGTGAACAACTTTAAAATATTATATAAAAAGAAAAATTATGTATTTATTTCTTGAAAATATTATAATTATATATTTTATTTTAAAAAAATGTATTAAATTAATATTTAAAGGCAGAAATAATTTTCATTATAAATTTTAAGCTTATCTGAAAAAAGTGTAAATACAAAAGTTATAGATCATTTTATTATCTACCTTTGCCATTTAACTTTTTTCCATAAAACTTTTAGTTTAGCCGGTAATCGAGATAAACCGTTTACCCTTAAAAACTCACCTCCTTACACATCCCGACCACAGATCGCCCGTGAATTATTTTTCCTTTTATTTTTTTATATATTTTCTTCCGTTTCTAATGTGTTTCAACATACTATCATTTTCTTTTTGGTTTCAAAAATTATCGACCCTGGTCTAATACCTATTATGCCTCATATTATTTTTTCTTAACTACAAAAAAGTAAAGTGTATATTTTTTTACACAAAGTGTGTATTTTTTACACAAACTGAGTATTTTTTTACACAAAGAGTGTATTTTTTTACAATATCAAAGTGTGTATTTTTTTTATTATTTGTGAATGATTCTTGGAACAGTTATTTTCCAGTCGGATATTAGAAAACACAAGATTAGTATTTCATTTCTTTTGTAAAGTATAAATGTTGCCATTTAATACATTATCTTGCAGGCAATATTTTATATATTCTAGTGAAAAGGAATAAATAAAACAATTTACATTATTTTTAACAAAATATATTTTTTTGTTTTTAGTTTCAAGAAAAAACCTTTTCCCAAATAACATTATGTAAATAACACGAAAGGAAACTGATACTCTTTATAGATGTTTTTATAGATATGCTTGTATTCGTGGATGAAATGAAAAATAAATATACAATATATATTTATTTTATTGAAAAGTTCTATTCATCGATAGCAGAATGCTTATTTACCAAAAACATGAACTGATTGATCATTTTTTGGAAAATTTTTATGCTTTGCAAATCAGTGATTATTATTTACAATTTTCTAAATTTTTGCCTGTGGTTTTTGAATTATTTTTGATTTAAATGTTGGATTATGGGTGAATTGAACCCAATGGACAAATTTTGCTCATTCACGACACCAAAAGTTCAGCTTTCTATCTCTTTTCGAATTCAGTTATATTGATAATGAGAAAATAGACAGATGGGCGAAGGAACGGACAAACGGAAATTGATTAATTAGATGATTCAATGTAAATATATATATTCCAAAATTTTGTTTGTGCGATCAATATTGATACCGGCACAAATTTTTAAAAAATATACTTTGGCATATTCTATATATGTTGATTATAAAAACGAAAAAAAATTCCCGTATTCGTTATAATAAATAAATTATAATTTTTTAATTCTCCTCATTGAGATGTTCATCTTGTGGACCTAACGGGTTGGATTCAAGCCACTTTTTAATTGCAGTTACGGTGGATATAGATAATAAATTTATCGATTTGTAAAAAATTTTCTATTTGATTTTTTATTTTCTATTAAATTTAAGCTACTATTATTTTAGCTCATCTACAAGAAAGTTTAAAATCAATAGCAAAATGACAGAAACCATGTCAAGTTAATAAATCCGTGTTATAGCTGTTAAATGTGCAGAAATCTTACTCTTGTTAAATTCTAAAAAGTTTCATTTTGTTATCGTCAATGTGTATTATTTTATTTTGATGCCAGCTGTTTTATTCATTTCGAAAATATTTTGATTTCTATTGTCTTTGTTTGCTTATGTTGTACAAAGAAAGGAAGCACATCACTACATCAACTGAACGAATGTGAGAACTAAGTAATCCGTCCTCTATCAAACCGATATCATATACACCCTACACGAATTTGAATTTATGTGTTTGGTTTATTTATTTTAGTACTGAAGTCCATGTTTATATTCTGTGTACGATGAATATATTCAATGTCATATTAAATTTTAGTACCATTTGTAAAAAAACAATGTTCTTATTTTTACGATAATTTTTTTTTTCTTTTACTAAGTGTAAGTGAAAACGTATTCTCAGTTAAGAGGCAAAAACAATGTATCCGTTCTAATTTCAAAAATTTGAAAAAAAAAAATTGTTTAGTATCTCTTAATATACCTCATAATATGTGGCTATAAGAGGCCCGAATATCTTCTCATCATTCAGATAATATTGGAGATTATATGTCACCTTAGAGATAGAGATTTTTATCATTTTTTTGGCTGATTATGAGGACGAGAAGAATAATATCGTTTAATTGGTCTTATCCTTAAACCTCGTGGACTATTGAAAATTAGAAGTCAGGTAACGTGTTATGGAAAATACCCTGTAAATTAATAACGATATAGAGTTAAGTAATTTAGTGTTCACCAATTGATTGATTATTACAAAAAGTAAGGGTTTATATATTATATTTCCAGGAAATATAGTGTAGTTTGTTATATGGGTTTACCCTACTTATAAGAAATTTCTACTTAAAAGAAACGCTTTTTTCTATTTTTTTCTCTTATCTTACAAGTTAATACAATTTATTACTATAGTCCGATCGTAGTAGTATTTTTCACATGGCTGGTTGTCACATGACAAAGGAAAAATTGCTTTCGATGTAAAAGAAAGATACATAGAAAGCGTTTTCAAATTAAGATGCAAAAACTGTATAAGCGTGATTTCATTATTTCATGCATAAATCTATATTAAAGCATGTGATTCAATCAAGGTAGGCACTATATAAATTTCGATGAAAAGGCAGTACAAAAACCCTCACATCTAATAAAGTGACATTTAACCCGAATCTCCTCCATACCACAGAAAAATGCCATAAAGAAATTTTATCATATAACGTAAATGATGATGAAAATTTTTTAAGGTGAAATTACTGAAACTTCAAATTTGACTTTAAATTTATTATATACTTAAAACTTGTAAAGAAGACTTTATAATGGCGGTATACATTTATTTGAAGATTTTCGATTTAACCAAGTTTAAATTACTTATGTAAACATATATAAGGCATGTTTACATTAAATTTCATCAAAATCAAGAGAAGAGTAACGTGAAATTCACTTTTAAGTAAAACAATATATAGTCATGGACTGTGACCTGAAAGAGTAAAAATAGTTACTACGTACAGTGGACTACAATTGATATACATGACATAATTTTATTGCAAATAAGTTTACATGCATCGATGCATATTTTAAAGGAAATTACATCATTTTCATTTGATGAAGGAATATAAGTACTTATTTGATTTGTATTAGCAAGAGCAGTGATATGAATGTAAAATCATTGTTATGCAGATGAAAGGTATGTATCCAAGAAGTATTTCTTGAATATTATTTATAAGTAGTAAGTTCTTGTACAAGTTCAACACAATAGCTTTACAGTCTGGAGGGCAGATAACTGAAATAAATAAATGGATGATAATAGTGTGAAAACAAAGAGGAAACTATATGATAATTATGGGTGGTATTTAAACTAAATTTTTCATATTTGTTAAGGAGGTCTGAATTAATCACGATATCTGTAGATAATAACAGAGAAATCGGGCTTCACTAAAAGAGATCATTAAACTAAGAACTAAGAATGTTGAACAGAATTTAGCCATTCACCATTTCAATGGCAAGGCAAAAACAGTTAACGTAACTCCTGTTAGAAACGGTTCAAATTTTCTTTAGACAAATTATCAAAATACGAGATTTTCTCAGTTGAGGAGTTAGATCCGTAATACCCTTTTCGAATTTTAGTAAATACGAGGCGAATTTTGATTTAACTTGTGATTTAAAATCTGCAGTTGAAAGTACGTTTTATTTTCGTGCTTAAGGGTCCAGCACAGCTTGACGGGTTTATGGGAAAAACGGCTTTAAGTTTCATTATTTTCTCCGATAAAATTTTGACCGATAAAATTAAAGGCACATATTTCTTTGTATGAATTAAGGTCTCAGAAAAATAATTTAATCAGTTCTGAAATACAACAAAAGAAATTCAAAAAGTAGTTTTCAATCTGTTTTCCAGACCGCTAGCCGTCAGACTATCTAGACCGCGTAGAAAATATTGATATCACTCTATTGAATAAACTATTTTAGATGTAGATCACATAACATCAACGATTATCTGGTTGTCTGTACAAACTACTGAATTATATATATTTTTCAAGGTTGTAAACTTGAAAAGGCTGGATATGTGATATGTTATAAAATCTTACAAAACAGAAATACGAATAACTTATTGATTACACTCAACAGAATCTTAAAATACTATAAATATGCAGTCTATACAGTTATAAATACATGTGTATACTGTACCTTAATTATGACTTTATACTTACTACTGCGATATATACTCGTACCTTGTGTAAACGAAGGATGAGTCTCTTTGGTGTAGGCTATTAAATTTTAGTTTATAGAAGAACAAGAATTGCTATAGCTATATACAAATGTAATATATTATACATATGCAAGGTGTAAAAAAAACGGGAGACTTATAACTAGTACCAAACTTGAAAGTTTAAACGGAAACAATGCTTTTTTGCCATCGTAAACAACTGCAGCAAAAAATTTTATGTTAAAACATAAATAGCTTATTTCGATTTTAAACTGCCTATAGCTCAAAAATATTAACTTCATCGAAATAAGTCATAGCATCTTTTTCACTTTTATTTCATCACACAATATAAAAATAATACGTTTGGAAATAACAATTTCTAGCAATTACTTAATCAATTTCCGCCGATTCATACTAGGTTATTGAGTAAATGGTTGATAATTGCTGCTGTAAAATGCATCCATGTAATATTAATATATAAATATATAAATAAACTTTTACATAGATTATTACTTCTGTATAAAATTATTTTTCATATAATTTTACAAACCATTTTAGACAGTTATTAAATGGAATAATATGAGAATGTGTTTAAATAAATAATACTAATTATTTTTTTCAATTAAGAAAATTACGTTTTTGTTATGGTAATATAAAGATTATGATGGTTAAAAATATACTTTTTTAACGGTGTTTTCAATGCTTTTATTTAAGCTCTGACTTTCTACAGTAGTTAGGGCAATTAACAGAATGTTTCTTATTTAACGAACGATGATGACTGACATGCTTTATAAGTTTGAACTATTTGATATATAATTAAACAATTTCACCATAATTTGATCAATGTTTGTATTGTTTTTTTATAATTATTAATGAGAACTCTAGGATTTTTCCAATAAATTTCGATTTTTTCCCCAATTTCCTAGATCAAATTATTTTGTATTTTATAAATACGTATTTCGACTACATAGTAGTCATCATCAGTATGAATTAGATAGTTTTTATAATTATTAATGAGAACTCTAGGATTTTTGGAATAAATTTCGATTTTTTTCCCAATTTCCTAGATTAAGTTATTTTGTATTTTATAAATACGTATTTCGACTACATAGTAGTCATCATCAGTATGAATTAGATAGTTTTTATAATTATTAATGAGAACTCTAGGATTTTTCGAATAAATTTCGATTTTTTCCCCAATTTCCTAGATCAAATTATTTTGTATTTTATAAATACGTATTTCGACTACAAAGTCGTCATCATCAGTATGAATTAGCTAGTTGTAATGATTCTCTGAGGAGATGTTACTCGTTGCTAATTTGGAGACGGTTTGCACAATGATTGTTTAAGCTTGGGGTTTTTATTTTTGGTGATTGTATATATAAAAAACCCCAAAAAGCAGCGAAAAGTTAAAAATTTTTTTTTCGCTATTTATGGATTTTCTATGATAATTACGATCTGAAAAATTCAAAAATAACATTTATTTTACGATCGGTCGACTAGTTTTTGAGATATTATATTAAACACATCCGCGAAATCGACCATTAGATCGGTTTTATGCAGATATCTCAAAAATTAAGCATCCGATCGTTAAATAGATATTATTTTTGAAATCTACAGGTCAAAACATACTTAAGAACATGGTTTTTCTTGAAATTAACTTAACAATTTTTTTCAAATTTTCGCAATTTTTTTAAGGGGTCCCTTTGAAAAAATCGAAAAAATCGGGAAAAATTTTCGGCCCCCGATTTGGATGAAATACATATTCTAGGGTAATTTCAACCCGCAGATTTCACAAATAATATCTATTTAACGATTGGACTTGTAGTTTCTGAGATATTGCTAAAAATCCGATCCAGAGGCCGATTTATCGGTTGTATTTAATGCAATATCTCAAAAATTAGTCGACCGATCGTTAAATAAATATTATTTTTGAAATTTTTGGACCTCAATTAGAAACCCCGTAAACAGCGAACAAAAAGTTTTGAACTTTTCGTCGGTGCAAACCGTCACCAAATTAGCAAGGAGTAACATCCATCTCCTCAGAGATTCATTACAACTAGCTAATTCATACTGATGATGATTACTTTGTAGTCGAAATAGGTATTTATAAAATACAAAATAATTTGATCAAGGAAATTGGGGAAAAAATCGAAATTTAATGTTTGTATTATTTTTATCATTGTCATTCATAAAATACTATAGCCTATAGCCTATATAGGCTGTATACAGTAATAAATTCAATAATTTATGTATTATAATTATATATGTGTTTATTTGGTATATTTAAGCTGAAATTGTGCGAGTCAAACAAAAGTTGTTAGTTTTAAAATAACAAACTAAGCATATATTATATTCATGAATTTTCCTTCTTTGTTTAATGGTTGGAAAGTTGGGTCATAGGACCCAATGAACCGACATAGCTCATTTACGAACTGTCATATTTTTATTAATCTGGTAGAAAAATTCTTGCCGTTAAAGCAAAAATCTAATTTAAAAAAGAAAGTATTTAAATAATTCTTTCCTTGCTTGCTAACATTTATTATATACCAAAAAAAAAAAAAAAAATTATAATTTCTATATTCTTCTTTTAAACGAATTAAGTTGAAACATTTTATTACTATTAATATACGATAATTTATATTTATAATATTATTATACTAATTTAATACTAATAATTAATATTAAAAGCTTTTCAATGATTTATAATTAATTACTTGATACTGAATAAATTACTCACATGTATATAAATACAGAGTTTCACCAATTTTGTGCAATGAAAATAAAATTTGCCTTTTTTCTATGTTGTCTAAAAAATTGTTTATTGTTAAATAGTATTTTAATTTAAAATTATATCTTATTTATTATTTTTTCTTTAAAAATTAAAAAACACTGATTTGATATTTTCTCTAATTATATATTCTTAACTCTTAGATTGAAAACCATCGCTCAAATTAACCAAACATATGTGTTCATGTACTCTCCAGTTCAAGTTTCAATTTCTATTTTAAATCGCCTTTTTCAATTACGCTGTGGCTTCAAATAGATGGTATCTTAGAAACTATTGTATTTCCAATAAATCTTTAAACGCATTCAAGATAATCAAGCTAATATATAATGTATAATATGGAACTCTTATAGAGTATTCTTGGTGAAGATATTATATTCTACTCCAATTACTTGTTGTATGCTCGTGGATCAATCAAATGCGCTAGGTATTTTTTACTGTGCCCATAAAAGATCTGCTGCTTATTTAAGCGCTTCATTTACCAATTTAGTGATATTTAGCCTGTAATTTGAGTACACCGGTTTCATACAAATTTCATTTTAGGAAGAGGATTTCACTACACCAGCTAGTCACGAAAAATTTTGATGGGGCTGCTGGGAATCGTATCCGAAAGCTTGGTAATTCATAACTGCATATATAACAGTCTAGGACAATGACATTGACTTATATACGTTTGCCCATTCTGTACTCATAATTAATAATAGGAGCTAAATGATTGATTATAGAATACAATAAAAGTATGGGAAATTTAATTATAACCAATGCTATTTATAGTTCTCAATTAATAAAATGCAATAAACTATTTATAAAAGTGTATGTTTAGAGTAAGATTCTAATTAAAAGTACTTTCAGAAATATGGGTTGATAACTACGTGTGTGTTATAAAATTAGCATTGATTTATAATAAGCTTCACCATACATTGTGAATTTTTTCAAAAATTAATTCGTTGATAAAAACATTAATAGAATAAATTCAATATACCATAAATAATCAACAAAAAAGTTGTCATGGAAAAATTGACAACGATAAAATTGATAAACGATTGACAAACAAACTGATAAAATTTATTTATATTGATATTTAGTTAAAAAAGATAAGAATATTAAACAAAAACGAAAAAAGTATAAACATACGTAATACATGGGCTGCGAATGATGAACGACTTTTCGAACTTATCGAACATTCAGTGCGTAGACGTATGAATTAGCTATTTATAAAAACACATGTTGTACGTAAGAATTACATTTATTTAACGTCTCTGCAAGGATCATCGTTACAATTGACAACATAAATTAGTGCATTTACATTAAATAGAGTTCAATATGGCCTCATACTGTATTCCAATTCTTAATTTTCATTATATTACATCAATTTGAATAAAGAAGGGTATGCAGAATAATGATAGATATTATATTTTTGTAATATACTGCAATAATAAGTTATTTCATTCTATTTTTGGTTCTGGGGACGTCACTAGGTTCAAAAAATTTATTTTTTCAATATCTTAGCCAAATTTTGACCGATTTGGGTGAACTTTTTTTTGAACCCACTAATTTTGAGTCAAACTTTTCATTTTTTAAGCTATCAATTCGCTTACTTCAATCCTTATAGGCAATATCATGACCAGACACTTGTTATACTAAAAGTTATTATAGATATGTAAAATTTAAAAATTTGAAAACTATGGTCCAAATTAAATGGAATTTCATAGTTTGTTTGCCAAAATTGGATAAAAATTGAGCGTTATAGAGTAAAAAAAATATTTTTGGTTTTGGTGACGTCATAAGGTTCAAAAAATTATTTTTTCAATATTTTTGCCAAATTTTGACCGATTTGAGTAAACTTTTTTTAAAACCTACTAATTTTTGGTCAAACTTTTCGTTTCTTTCATTATTAATTCGCATACTTCAACCTTTATATGTAATATTATGACCCCGACATATAATATCTTAGTAGTTATTACAGGTATGTTAAATTTAACTGAGTATTTAAAAACTATGTCCTAAATAAAGTAAATTTACCTCACTAAAATATATCCCGAAAATGCTTTTAAATTGAGTAAAGCGAATAAAATGAATAACTTCTTTTTTGGATGTAGTCGGTTAATAAAGTAGTAGAAAAGTTCATTGTAATGGCAAGTGTGTTAAAAAGTTTTATTTGTACAAAAGTTTTCTAAAGTAGTGTATTTTCTGGAAAAATAAAAAATTGTGCAATTCATAATAACATTGTAACACGTGTTTCCTATACGGATGCATGAATGTTCTAGATATACAAGAAATTTATGTACAATATGCACGAGACAGTATAGTCAATTTCTTTTCAATTTTATTTGTTTCATAAATTTATAGGCACAATGCCAACATTTTTTGCATTTAAATGCAGAAATGTTAGACATATTGTAGAAACAAATATGACTTTATTGCATTTATGTAAAAATAATATCAACAAATGTCACTTACATAATAAATTGGATACTAGTTTAAATTTAAAAATAAAATGAAACATTAGATAAGTTAGAGTGAGAATGACTGACCTGCCGAGGATACTGTTCGTCACATAATTAAATTATAGAAATAACTCTAATAAAAAATAACTAATAAATAATTTGAATAAAACCATGTGCAATCTTTGTAAGAAAACTAAATATGCTCCCGTCAATTATTACAAAAATAGAGTTCGCTGGGATCCTGTTTTTAAATGTAATGACTTTGTTATACTTATCATAAAAATATTGTTATACGGAATGCTACAATGAATCATTTGAAAACCCAAAGGTTTAGAAAAACGTGGACAAAAAAGTCAAAATTTCCTTGGAATTGGAAGACAAACCATTTCATCTTTAGAGCACTCCCAAATTTGGCCTTATATCCATATCTATTGTTGCTGTGATAATTAACGGTTACATTTAATTAAATTTCACAATATATTACTTTTAATAAAATGTTTCTCATAAATAACGTGTGTTTAAACGACTATTTAAATACGAACACATTAATTCGAACCACTACCACTAGCAGGAACTTACTTTACTTATTAACAAAAAATGGCTTGTCATTCTTTGTATTTGTTGTTGATCTTAGAATTAGCTTAGGTCAAGATCAAGTTTCATATTATATTTATTAACATAGATAAATCACGCGCTTTTATGTTATAGAAAATGTATAATAAGTTGTTACAATATTCAACAATAGGCGAGCTTTAGTCGCGAGAAGGTAAGTCCTTAAAAAACCATTATATAAAAGAAGTCATTTTTTCGACTTCATAAGAAGTCAAAATTGTGAATTCTTTAAGTTTTTGATCTGGTTTTTGATGGAAGTCTGAACTATGAGCTCTTCGGTTCTTTGAGAGAATTCAAATTTTTTTCCAAGATGCTTACTTATATGTTCAATATTATTATATCATATTCTAAAAATATGTTCAAACGATACCGCTCATATTTTTAATTGGTTTAAACTTGTGAAAACATAGAAAAAAAATTGAGTATTCTTAGAAATTTTCAAATCAAGAAACGAGATGTCAATAAAAAATAAAATTTCCCCTAGTTGTGCTCTTTCATTTCACATCGCTTGCAAAAAACCTTTCTAGTATATATAGAATAAAAGTTTGTATTTTTGACTATTTTCCACAAATGAGGGATGCAATTTTTCCAAAAACTGTACAGTAAATAACAAGAATGTAATGAACATTCCTTCCAAATTTCCAAAACGGATATCGTGTTCGAAAGTTACATTGGTTACATGTTGGTATACATAGGCAGATAGATAGATAAATACTGACAAACGAAATATAAAATCGTACAGCATATACCATAGACCTTACAAGGTTATACTTAATTGTATTAGATATGAATTATATTTCGTGAAAGGTCATTATTTCAAAACATAAAATTTCAATTAAAAATAGTAATTTTTTTATATTATTGTACACTTCTATGGTTTTACCAGTTCGTCTAATTTCTATATTGAGGATATACTCTTTTAACGCATGTTAAGGAAATTCTCTATGGAATTTCTATTTTTTCGATTGTAAATAGTACCGCTACTATAGTTCTCTATTTGAGAATTTCTATTTGTAATATCTAGTTATAGTAGTATTATTTTTATACCAATGAATATCGCAAAAACCTTCTTTTATTGGTTATAGAAACGAATATATACGCGATATGATTTAAATGAAAACGAAAAGAAATTGTATGAGGGAATAATTTTAAATTTGATTTACGATATCTCAAACATGAGACGCACAAAACCATACAAATCACAATTAGAATGTGAAGAATGTGAAAATAAAAATACACTCACTGCAAATTATGAACTTGATTCATAAATCTAGTTTCTCATATTATTGCATTTCAATCATATATTTCTGATCCGATTTTTGCATTTTCTTTAGTATCAATTTGTCAGAAAAAATCAATTTCAACAAAATTTTATTTATGAAAATGTATATCACGCATGTACATACAAAATTTCACCAAATTGAGAAGAGAATGGTTTAGCAGTTATCGGCATTGAGAATATAACATTTTCAAAAACCGAAAAAAAGTAAACAATTTAACAATTTAAATTTCTATGAATAATTTCCTTGGTGACCAAATACCTTACCATGTTGGCGCTAATAAATCAACTACTATAAATAAGTTATTTGTAGAAATATATAATTTTTTTGCGTTTTTGTTCCTTGTTTTTGAATCGAATCAATATTTTTGTATTGCAGCTTTTTATATTTTGTTTCGAAGTGTTTTAAACAAGCAAAAATAATTTGGTTTGGTAATATTTAAACACCAAAAATGTGTTTTGCCATCAAATTATATCTTATACAATAAGAAAAAATCATTCAAAGCATACAACATAGTAAAAAGTTATGCGTGGAAATACCATCCGAAATGTGCCTTGATGCTTTTGTCAGATCAAGCTTACTGAAAGTTGCTTAATAAGAAATGGATTTTAAGCCATTTTAATTTTAATGTTTTTAAAAAATCTCATTTTTCATTGATTTAAAATATTATAATGTGTGGTGCAACTTGTAACAACGAGCCTTTGAAAATGTCTTGTTTTTTAATTTTTCATTGATTCTTAAATTTTATCAACTGGATTTATTAACGTAATGAATGGAAATTTTCTGTACTTTGATTCTATGGAGTAAAGAAAACATTAACCAGCTCCTGCGTACGAATTTTTTTTTATCATTTTGTAGAAGTACACAGAATTTTTGTAACTTTTTTTTTTTTTTTTTTTGATTTGTACCTTTGTTCCTTGGGGATGAACATATATATATATCCTTATATACATTCAACTCATCTCTGTAGATATATATTATACATTGTAAAAAAATCGGTCAAATGGGAATTACCTCTTCAAGAATAATTTTAATATATGATGTTAACAAAAATTATTTTTAAAACATTACATTTTATTCTTTACTTGAGTGATTTCAGAGATCATTGTTGAAGATAAGCTTTAACATTGTTATTTAATCGATGATGTAACTACGGAAAAATTAAGTTAAGAAGAATTTCAAAATTTAATTAGGTTGCGACACACTAACTTCAAACTTTGTGGAAACAAATTTCTTTCCACACTAAAGTTTATATTACTCTGATAATCTAACCTTTCAATTTAAAAACTATATGTCTTGTTTTTTTATTATGTTAATTTTTTCTTTTTAATATTCTCATTGGCTACCCTACACGCGCGGGACCTTATAAAGATCTAAGAATTGGTGGAGGTACTCAACAAGGGGTAAGGTATCTCCCATATCTTAATCTGACTTTCTCGAGTAAATACAAAAATCCTCGCTTAGGCTACCACCCTTCCATAAACATTTCAATGGAAATTTAATCACAAATCTTTTGAATCAGCGGGTACACTGAAATAATTTAGATTGTAAACAATTTTTGAGTACAGAATATTGTACAAATCATTTGAGTCTAATACTTTAATAACTTTATAGTGCAGGATTCTAAAATAATAAAAATATTTTTACCAAAGAATTTTTGTGTTGACAAGAAAAAATTTCACTCTGTTTATTACCAAAAAAAGAAAAAATGGTGGTACTCAGTGAGAATAAACAACAGCCTTTGTTTGTTACATTGAAGGACTGAAACCTAGCACAAACATAACATAAATAATAACACACATGTGGAAAATGACAACATAAAAGGACACATATAATTTTTTAATATACTCTCATTAATTTTCATCTTCATTTGTTAACTTTGTGTTTATACAATAATAATTGAGTTTCGCATGTATCTAGAAACAGTTTTGTTTGTTTTATGAGCTTTGATTTTTATTACAAGGTTAAGTCTTTTTTATGTTTATTTGTATGTCTGGAGTAATTCATTAGTTCAGCTTCACAGACATCTAAAATTATTAAGAATATTTAATTTTGTATTTAATAGTTTTTTACCCATACTATAAGTTTTTGAACAACTACCATAGTTTGTATATTACATATGTTAGAAGTGCTTTTTATGTACCCAATGCCTAAATTTTTTTCGTTAACGGTTGTGCTAGCGAAATGCCAATTTTTAAAAATTTTAAGCTTTATTCCGTACTCAAATTAAAATAGATAATTAAAATATTTTAATTGGAGCATATACAATTGAAAAGTGTAAAATTAAAAAATTAATTTTTTAAATTTTGTTTATCAGTTACATATGTGTACACTTTTTAGCAACTAGTAGTATGTAATTTTTAACAGTTGTTTAATGTACCTCGGACCTTCGACCTACAAATAGTAATAAAATGAAGTATGTCACATAATAACATTTGCTACCACGGAAAAACTTGGAAGAAATAACTTCTATTTTATAAAATAATAAATTTCGTTTTAAAATAATTTACAATTCTGTAAACTAAAAAATTTTTTTAAAATTTGTTTTTATGTATTTATTTATTTAGTTGATTGCCCCATTTTATTATTGGATATTTATTCAGTAGTGTTGAATAATTCAGTAATATTATAATAATTTAAAGTCTTATTACTAAGCCACTACATCGAGTGGCCGGGGTAGATAGTAAGTGTATTGTTTATGTAGTTTTATAAACAAAACAAAATATTTAATACAACATTAGAGAAAGCAATTTGTTTAGTGTCAATTTTCATGGGATATACAGTTTAAATATCCTCGGAGTTTGAACTGTAACCCTCTCATAGTGTTTGTTTTCAATTAAATGTGTTTCTTATATTCTGAATGGATTCACAGTATGATACAATATTCAAAGCAGAGAAATAGATAAAATTCAATTTGGTTGTGCATGAAGCAGTACAAAAGCTTCATGGTCTCCTAGTCACATTTCTGTTTTAATGTTTCAGATTAGTCCAGCTCCGCGATCTTAGCACCTCATGTGCGGAATTTCGATTGACCAATTATACCATCTGAAAGGTCAGAAATTGGTCATAATAGGTCAGTTGGTCTCATTAATTGGTCAGTATCAGAAAATTTTTTATTAAGGATTAAAGTTTTTCAAGGTCAATTAATAATTTTAGCACCTCATTCGCGGAAAAAATAAAAAACTCCACCTATGCGCGATCGGGAAACATTCGCTGATAATTGGTCAGCTAATATAAATAGTTGGTCAGTTTAATTTAATATTAAAAAAAATTAAAAAAGTTGTCTCTTTCGTAACGCGCATGCTTTGAGCCGGATGATTCTATCAGGGCAGTGAGTACTTACGCACAGCTCTTTACTATAAACCAGGCAGAGTATGGGAATTATATATATATATATATATATATATATATATATATATATATATATATATATATATATATATATATATAAATATATATATATAAATTATTAATTGACCTTGAAAAACTTTAATCCTTAATAAAAAATTTTCTGATGCTGACCAATTAATGAGACCAACTGACCTTTTATGACCAATTTCTGACCTTTCAGATGGTATAATTGGTCAATCGAAATTCCGCACATGAGGTGCTAAGATCGCGGAGCTCATAAGCTCGTCTCTAAATCCACATCATAACCATTATCGAAATGTAGTGATTTCCTTTTAAAGAAATAAATACCGTTCTGGATGATAGTTATGGTAATGATGGTATATTGAAAAAATATTTTATATCACGATCATTTTTAATATCCTTATTGTTAGATTAGAATTGTTACAATGCATATTATTATTTTGGAAGCATCAAATTTTTAAAAATGTGATTAAATATGGTACAAAATTTAGGGAAATTAAAAAATACGTTTTTGAATCGTCTTTAAAAATAACCGATTTAGGTGCTTTGACATTTGAATATTATTGTTTCCATTTCATCTATTGTTTCAATCATTTCACCAATTCAAAGTATATGCATGTGTTAACATTCATGAATAGTTAGTTACAAGCTTAAATCATAAACTATACAACATCATGATTTTTATATACAATGCCTACAAATTGATAAACTGGTTTGTTATATAAAATAACGGAACCATAATAGTAATATATATTTTGAAAAACAGGAAAAAAAACAAATAAAAAAGCCTCTATCACAAAAACACTCTCAAATATAGGACACAGTTATTTTCGAAATCTTAATATTTTTATTTACTGAAGCATGCATGAGTGGTAGGTATACATTTGATTTTTTAAATTTATTACATTTTTTTGTAGATATATATAAATTTGATTTTTTTTTTTAATGTTTATTTATTTATTTTTTTTTTTTTTTAATTTTTTAAAATGATAAACAAGATTTATTCCTATTTTCAATAATAAATACTACTAGTTCCTTAGTGTTCCCTCAACTTTCTTGACTAATGTATTTTTTTTGAAATAATTAACAAAATTGTCACTTAATTTCACTAATTTTTTTAAAGTGTCCATTTTTTTTTTTTTGTAATTGAGAGTCTAAATCTAAAATAAATCAAGTTGAAGTACGTCAAAATAAGAAATGGCTTTATGATCTTGTGATTAATGGGCATTATTCATAATGGATAGTATTAATATTTATAAGTCAAATTGTATCAAAAAATAAAAAACTTGTTATTTATATTTATTATTTTTGATAGTGTACAGTCATTATGAATATTCTTCGCAGGCATAACGGGTAATATATGTCACTGGGTGAACATAAAGGCAACAAACTCTTGTTAGATCAGTTCCAAATATTTTCCAGCAAAATTTAATGATAAAGTACGAACCAAAAAAACCACCCATGATAACCTCAAATACTCCGACCCGTAATAAAATGGACTCCAAATATAACCTGGATATTTTATTAAGAATTTTTCATAATCTGGTGTTAATATCTCCATAATATCATTTGGAGTCCATTATATTACGGGTAATTATCAAGATATTGCGCATTCATACTGGATATTTTTCACGTAGTCCGGTATTTGTGAAGAATGACTAATTAATCACATAATTCATACGAATTGCAAATGTTTCTTTCATTACATTTTTGTTTATTCAAGTTCTATATTTGGATAATATCAAGGGCTTTAAATATGCGTACTTAAATTAACAATTATATGTATACTTAAGAATAATCAAGATGTTTATGTTTATCTTATTTTATTAATTTTAATTAACAAGTGGAATAGAAAACGTAATGATTTGTGAAAACATTATATGTTGTTTTATTAATGTTATAGCCCTCTTATTTCTAGTCATTTATGTAGAATCTTACTTCGTTGTGAAGGTAGTTTTATGTAATTTAATATCTTAAGTGACTTCCGAATTATATTTATTTACAACTATCGGAAGTAATCTGTTTCTCTTTATTCCTTTTTGTTAAAATATTGTTGCTCCGATTTCAAAATTTATTTTATATAGCGCAGGAGGGGAACTTTTTTACACAATATCAGTGTGTCCATTAATATCTAGAGATTTATCTATCCTGGTAGCTTCAAATTTTGATACATATAGAACTTATAAAATTTAATCGGACCCGGGCTTCTTATTATGTCGATTTTCCATTTTTCTGAGTAGTACACAGGATGGGATCATCATTTCACACATTAGACTTTTCATCAATATCTCAAGATCTACACAGAACCTTCAAATTTAAAACCCTCATAAAAACTAAGTAGATATGTGTTTCTCAATTTTTCGATTTGTGCAGAACAGGAGGGAAACTTTTGCCACATAATTTCATATTTTCTTCCATATTTCGGGATCCACATAACCTAGGATCTTGAATTTAAAACTGACAACCTGCAACAAAATTAAGCGTACCCTTGTTTCTAAATTTTTCTACGTTCTGCTATCTTGCACAGAATGGGACGGGGGTGGTCTATTTTTCACACAAATATATTGTTGGCTTATTACAAGCTGAACGTTCTAATAAGGAATACAAGCAAAGATTGTAAGAATATTTGCAAATAAATTATATCAAAAGTACCACCTTAACACAAGACTTCACATCACTATTAAATATTTGCCTATTATGATGATAGCTTTGTGGATAACCAAGTATACAGAGTAGTAATAGTTACTTCATCTGGTGGGTAGATAAGATTATATTTTATTGTAATTTATCCCTCATAAATGAGTCTACTATAACAATGCCACTTTCTTCGAATGTCATATCTTATTTATGAAACAGATTTAAGAATTTATATATTTATACGATTTTATTATGAAATAAATGTATTTTTTATTGTAAGAGATTTATTAAAATTATATTTTTTAATTGTATAAAATTATTTATTGTAGAAAATTTTTTTATTCGTATAGACTTTTAGCTATATGGGATGTATTGTTCATGCATCTGTAAGTCATTTTTGTGCCAAGATAAATAGGTACAAATCAAATTTAATATCACCCGTATAAACGGCTGTTCTGACCGAACGATGGTAAGTTTTAAGCATTCAAACTTTAGAATTTTGAACAATACACATTATTTTTTTGAACAAGAATTGTATCAACAACCTAAACCTCAATTTTGTGCGCCCTAAAATTTATTTGAACCAAGTGTAAACTGTATACTCTGTTTGTACGATGATATATATTAATGATATTTTTATTCATACTTTCATTCGACGTGAAAGAAGTTATATGAGATATTTTTCATAAAGCTTCGTTATTTTAATTTGTAGGCGAAAATATTTTGTGAACATCAAAATGAAAAAAAAATCATAATAAAAACAAATTATACGTAATTAGGTTTATTATATCTTTTTTTTTTCTGCTTATTTGTAAATTTATATAAATAACATTAACTATAATAGACGTATCTTATAATCTCTTGATAAATGATTATACAAATAATCTTTCGTACGTAATACTGATTTAGTTCATGAACAATGATAGACCTCCCCCTCCCCCCTTAGAGATAAGAAAATAAACAAACCAACTTCTCACTTAATACACATTCGAATGTTTTCATAAATGAATCTATTTCTTTAACCATTTTTAAATACATCGGCCAATAATGACATAAAGATAAGGAATTTATTTAAAGCTCCTACAAACGAATCCACAATAAAAATATATTGAGTTAATTTAGTGTACAAACATTCGATCATTATTTAATCAATCACATCTTTTCTTTATCATAATCCTAATATTAGATACTCGACATATAGAATCACCTAATTAGTTCATTTCCATTTTCCCGTCCGTCTGTCAGTTCACCCGTCTGTAATCAAGGTAATACAAAAACGATAAGAGATAACGAGCTAAAATTTGCTTATGTATTCTTGATCTAAGCAGTAAAATCAATTTCGTAAATGTGCAAAATAAGTATATTGGATCCATTGACCCAAATTTTTAACCATAAAACGTGTAGTAGAAAAATTTTAACACCTAAAATTTCTTAATTTAATTTATTCATAACATAAGAAAATCAACAGACAAAAAAGTTTCAATTTTTCGTAAAATATTTGATTTGCCACAATAAACACATTTTTATGTCATAAGCTGCGAAAGGAATTGTTCCAACATTTCCAGTATTAACCGTAATTGCTAGGATAAAAAGAGAAGTGAGAAATCATTTTACAAACAAATAAATGCTTGTAAAATGGTGTTATCATTTTACAAATAAATGCGTTACAATATTTTATGAATGGAGCTATTATTACTTTACTAATGGAAGAGCAAGAAATTTATATATATATTTTTGTATTTGAAATGTGCTCATTAAAGAGAATTATACAAATAAAAAAATAATATATTTTGCATTTATAGATACATTTCATAAAATACCATTCTTGTTGTGTCATTAAATATCATCAATGCAAATTCATTCTTTTTTATGAAAATTATGAAAAAAGAAATACAATAATTTAATAAATTTTGTTTTATTATTTTCTTTTTTCGATCAATAAAATATTTTACCCAAAAAGCACAATTTTCCATTTTAAAAGTATGCTGACTCGTAAAGAGTAAAAGAATGTTATCGTTCATGAAAATTTTGATTATGAAATATTTGAAATATTCATTTATTTAAAAGTAATATCTAGCTTTCATTTAAAAATTTTTGATTATTACCTTTATAAACAAAATGTTGCGAAGTTAAAGCTTTGTAGTGATGGTTGTCATCGATACTTCATTCTCTGATGCTTAATAAATATTTTATAATATGTGGATACAAAGCATCAATATATATCTAAAAAGTACCTGAGTGCCTACAACAATTTTTTTATAAACAATTATTCAAGCTGATTGACTTGATATAAAATTACAGTTGCTAGATTTAATCAAATTAAAAAATGTTTTATTAGAAAATCACTTACCTTTTATTATACCATTTTCTCACTTGTCATGTTTAAAATACAAAAGAAGGGTGTAGGTAATAAAAAGCAGTAATTAGTATCCATTGATTTAATTTTTTTTTCCATTTATCTTTCAAATTCTTAAGACATTATTAATTATAATCAGGAATGTATTTTGTGACAATAAAAATAAAAATTATTTTAGTTTAAATATCACAGAAGTATTTAAATTTATATATAAGTGATTTTTATATAATAGTTAAGTTAAAAAATATATTTCAAATTTAAATAAAAAAATTTATTGGTCTCTTTGCATAAATGAGCCTAGTTTTTTTAAAATCCAACATCATTAAACGTATTTATAATATCAAACGTTTATAAAATTTGTTTACATATTATTATTACAACGGTATTACACTATCAAAGATTTGATAAAAGTTCGTATATCAAAGGTTATTATATTCAACCAATTTGAATGAAGTATTCAATAATAAATTCACTGACTATTAAGATCGGAATGCCAGTCTAAGAATAGGTCAAAAATTTTGAATAGGTATTTGAGATTTCCGGAAAATTTGTATAAATAATCTTTACCAATGTTCTAACTCAAAATCGAAAACCTTGACCTACAAAATTAGCTGACTTACTTAACGCTAGCTAACTTTAAGCTAACTGTTTTCTTCTATTAAGTAAAACACATAAAAATAAAATAATTCTACACAATGTTTATATTAACGGTAATATTCACAAAACTCAAGGTGTTTGTTTTGGTCGAAAGTTTTTCAAATCATCTCATTAAAGTTTTGATAGTGTTTTACCGGCGTAGAAAACAATTTACATTTATTTGCATTTTTATTTTGGAAATAAAAATTTATTTAAAAATTAAAATTTTTTATAGAGTATTTCAATTAAAATCACCAGCTATTTACAGATTTTAAAATTTTTATGAGCTTTTCAAGTAAAATAAAACAATATACAATTATTTGTTCTCAAAAGTATCCTTTTTCCATAATGTCCTCCGTTCTATTATTTTTCCACCTTAAATAATTTTGCTGCATACATTAGGCTATTGGGAGGGCTTAGTTTGATAAACAAAATCGATTCTAAAATTTCATATTATACCTATCTAATTGATTTATTATTTAAATCTAGTAGATTAAATCAGTGACGCCACTGTCTCCTTTCAATAGATTGTCCATATATATGCTGATCATTTTAATGACCATCAATACAATACATCAAAAATTAATATATATGAATTTTCATTTTATCGAATTGATAAACTATTTTCAAATACTCATGCTTTGCCTTTAATTTTTGTATAAATTTTGCTATTATTATTAATTGTAATTAAACATATTCAATTACTTCATTTTTATGATTTGATTTGTTTCATTTTTTGATTTAAATAATTTCTAATCGATTTTAAAAATTTATTATAGATATTTTGTACAAATTTTATTGGCTCAATTTTGTTAAATAATAGGATAGTTGACAAATACTGAATTTGCTATTTGACATATGTGAAGATCGAAGAAGATACCTCTTAAGATAGTACAAGTTAGGAAGCACAACTTTTAGTGAAAGCTTTGGTTTTTTTATATGTAGTTCCAGTAATGCACCAGCACATAATATCTCTTATATCTGTGTATAAAATTTATTTTTTTTCTATAATTAGTAACTAACGATATTCAAAATTATTCATTACATGATAACTCATTCCTTTATGGAAGGACGGGTATACAAATGAAAACCTAATGTTTGCCGAAGAATTAAAAAAAAATTAAAATAATGGTATAAATTAAAGTTTGATTTTTATCATTGAAATTCTTATTTTCGGAACAAGCAATAGGTTTTATTGTCAATATTGTGCACACTAAATTTCATAACATTTGGAGTATTTTTTTTGAATTATTTGTGCTGGTAAATTTGGTGGTTAAAACCTCTGTGAATAAACCCCTTTAATTCAAGAAATATAGAAATTGTCAACCTCCCTATTAGTACATAAATACTTTACTGATATTTGAAAAGGCCCCGTAAATTGAATCAACAATATGAATCATTTCATCAACGAAATCCAGAGTATGAGATTCTTCGTCGATTATATACGTAGGCTTTATTGCTATTGTAATTAAATTTTATTTAAACAATGAGATTATAAAAATAGCGTGATTGTATTTACAAAAAGTTTTATCGTGAATGTCAAACGGAATTAATAAAATGTTCAAATTATACCATTTTGATATAATACTTACATTAGTAACTGAAAAAACAAAAATAAATAAATACACCAAATCTATGTAACACAAATAATGAATTATACAGCTTCGACATCCATAATTAATATTTATATACTGTGTATGATTTAGTCTGATAAATTTTAACTCACACGCACATATCATAAATGAATAGAGACAATCCAGTGGTTTGACATGAAAAAACAGATTGAGGATTAAATATTCTTAGCCTGACAGTTTTCGTCGCCGGCTTATCCTCCTATTGATCAGTCCATACATTAGACATTGCAACTATTAATAAATTAAAAAGCGAATAAGGATTGCGGATGGCATTGCTCTTGTAGAGATTATTATGAAAAAATCCATTTGAGTAATTCAGAATGTCCAAGTATATTCAGTTGTCGAAATAGCTGAATACACAGAGACAATTGAAGAAATTATTTGGAAAATTATTATTTGTCAATAAAATAACATTTATGTAAAAAAAAAATTTCGCATAAATCATTTTCTCTTGACTTTTGGCTTTTAAGTTAATAATTCCCAGAGACAACATTATTTTGTCACCTTCGTTATTTGTAAATGTACATAATGTATATGTACATAAACTACTTTTAAATATATTGTATAATTTTACTGCAGTATTTAAAAAAAACTAAAGTTATCTATTATATTGTAATGTGATAAAATGTACCGGATGCGACATTTCAACCAATACAATTGGAAATATAAATATTTGATAACAAATGAAAAATAAGCAAGTATTTCTCAATTATGAAATTGATTATGATTGCGTTATAATAAATTATGTCACGTTTTTTATGTTTTGAATTTTCTGAAATTGCTAGATATACCCAAATTAACGATAGAAATATTCCACGCTTGCATTTATTGACCGGTCGAAGTGAGATTTATGGTGCAATGATTTTGGTACGCATGTATGTTCTTTCGAATCTTGCACGATTTTAACACAAGCCTAGTAACAATTATTCGCATTTTAATCATCGAGTGTAGCAAATATGAAACATACGCAAATATCAAAGAAAGTGAAGTTTTTGGAACTTATTTGAACCATCATAATACTGATGATACACGTCGTGAGATAATCATGGTTCCTATAAATAAACTTTACAAATTTCGTTTGTGTCATAATCCTTTGCCTGTGGCACACACGATATTACATATATATATGAGTGTTTCAAACACTTGGTAAGGAAATTTTTAATAAAATTTTCTATTTTAACTCGCCCCTACGGTATTTTTAATTAATTGTTTATAATCTGTAACGTTTTCTGATGACATAACTTTAATGATATGTGTAATTTTAAAAAACTAAAAATTGTAAAAATAGTTTGCTGAATAGTAAAATAATTCAAATACAAGATTCAACTAAATTTAAATTAGAATTAACATCATCATCTTTGGTATTACAATCCGCTCTGGTGGCTAATAAATCCACATCGTTAATATTTAAATTTGACGTGGTAAAACATTTCGTTTTTCCATTATTAATATTCGGCGATGATAATATGACAACCATATTAGTTGGTGTCGTTGATAATGGTGTTATAGTTGTATCAACTATAAGTTTAGTATCACCATTATCATTATTGATTGTATTATTATCAATTGTTGGCTGCTTTTCATCATCCCATTTAACATTATTGCCAGTGCCAATAGTATGACCGTTATCTTTACGTATATGATGTCTACGTGTTGATGCATTATTTAAATAACGGTGTGGATGATTGTTAACATGATTATCAATAGCATGATGTGTACTATTACCTCCTATTGATTTTACACGCACCAGTTGTGTAGCTTCATATGTTGAATTGCACATTGTTGTCTCACGAAAACTTGATTGTTCCCGAAAGTAGCCACCGTTACGATGATGACGTCGTTTACCACATAATGTTTCTTTAAATGCAACACGATAACGATTTGACATTACATTATATAAGATTGGATTGACCGTTGATGATACATAATATAAAATTCCGGTTATATAGAACATCCATGCATTTATTGTATTGAAATGTGGCATATCTTGAAAGTATATGAAGAGTAAACGTTGAGCGTGGAATGGTGCCCAACATAGAAAAAATGCTATTACTACAGCAGCTGTAACAAAAAAAATTATTTTATTAATTAAAGAAAAATTGTTAAAAAACAAGCAAATGTTTGAATTTGACGTAAAAAAATTTTTATTTTTGATAAATATTTTCTTGTCTAACTTTGGTCTAAGGGGTTAGGGTTAGTCAGAAGCATGAAAAACTGAGTATTTAAAATAATTTTAATAAATAGGAATTGGTGGCATTATTAGGAAGATTGTTTGAAGAGTTTAGAACAAAATGAAATATTCTGATTTAAGAACTTGGACAAAACTTTTGATATCATTTCTTTTACAGGTCAACAATTTTGGACTGCACTTGGAACTATTTTCACATTTATGTTTTTGATCTCACTTCTTTTCTATCATGAAAGATCAAAACGGAATTTGATTTTTCTTACTGAAGTTTTGACTTGAGAAAAAGGAATATATCGTCTAAAAGAGGAACTTCCTATTTTTTGTTTTTGTTTTAAAAGAATTATAAATTATAAACTATTGAAAAAAAATTGATTTAAAAATAAAACAAAATTGAATTTTTAGACCCCCCACTGACGTAACGTAATTACTGATCTTAACACAGTCAGTACGTGGATGGGTGACCACCTAGGAATGTTGCGTGCTGTTGTTGTAAAGAATATAACCACTGCAGTCACTATATGACCTTAGTTGTAAAAAAGTGACATAAAATATATAAAAAAAAAAAAGAATTTTTCATATTTACATTAAAAAAGTCTTTTTAGTTGAACATTTTAGTTAATTTATACATGGAAAGTACAACATTTAAAAATTCTAAACTTATAAAATAATAAACTAATATTATTCTAATACTCGACACATGATTATAAGTGTTTGGACTATTTTGAATCATCGGCATTCATAAAATACAATAAAAATTAAAAAGCTCGCTACCTTTATTCATTTTTAGATGATCTTGATAACGGGCAGACGGGCGGGCGAACAGAACAAAATGGACAAATTAAGTGATTTTATTAACTATCATACCCTAATTTTATGGTAACTTCAATATTTTCTAGCGTTAGAAATATTTGTTTCAATTTAATAAACGTTCATATGTGCCATCTATGACGGATATAAAAATATTTATACACCTGAATCAAAACCTGTGTTTTTTAAATTATCACTTTTTAATAATTTGAAAAAGTTCAAATATTTACCGTTAGAAATATTTTATACACTTTACTGCAAATCGAATTATTCATTTCACGTACCAATAACAATATGAGGCAACTGAATACCTACTAGATAGTTCTGTATCCCGTAATACGTTCTAGAATGTACTAAAATATTTTTATAAATGTAAAAACATGTGTGTAAAGTTAGAACCGCCATTGCAAATATTCATTTAAAAGCTTGTAAACAATAAAGCTTCGTAACTTAAATTTTTTTTTCAGTCATAAGATCTTTCATTAATTAATTTTATAAAATACCGATTGCCATTCTACCAGTGTTTAAATTTGAATATGAAACGATATTGAAAGCATTTCAGATAAGTTTCAGAAAAAATTTGGTAAGAATAATTAATAAAAATTTTGAAGTAAATAAAATTATATTATAGACATAAGTATTGTGAGCATTTTGAGCACTACGAAATTTTTTTGCTCCAAATTTCTATGTGTATCGAAGTTTCCAACCTCCTGAGCAACTTTCATTTCGTTTCAGTTTACCTTTTAAAGCAGAAATTAACATTAGGAAACGAATCCTCTCTACATAAAAGGGATTTCAATATCTCAAAACAATACAAAAATACATTAAGTGTACATAAATTATTATTTTATTCCATGATATGGTTCAAAATTAATATTTAAATTTTTTATATTTTTTACCATGCAGTTCAAATGGTAGTCAAAATGACGAGGAATCTAGCTTCATAAATGAACTTGAGGTGGGGTGATCCTTCTAACGCTTTAAGCGGTCATTGTTCTTTCAGCCACGAAAAGGAAACTGTTGGCATCCTTGCGTAAAGGACGACAGAATTTATTTGAATCAGTGTTAAATCAATTCATTTTGGCGATTTGTTTGTCTGTGCATGTAATTATATGTTCATTTGTATATCATTTGTTAAATATGACCTGACATTTTTTAATGGGTTTACTGAAATCCTGATTTTGATATATTTAATTTAATTTTTTATAATGTAATTAACTAACGAAATATTTTCATAAAATAAATAAATATTTCATTTGTATTTATTTTTTTATTTTTGCCTATAATTTTTAATTTCTAATACCTTTTTTGAAGTGAGTAGTTTGTTAACCAGTTAAAATGACGAAGGTTTGATAACGAAGTACATTTTCGACCATGGAATTCATATGGTTTTTTACTTGTACATAGTTTTATCTACGTTAAGACACACACACACTTATGACAGACAAAATGTATATAAAAAATTATTTGAATATTGCCTGACCTTTTTATATCTGATTGAAAATTATTGTAAAAAGACTATTTTTTTAACTGGCATATTCATGGTATTTAAAAGTAAAAATCATAAATAATGATAAATGGACTATTAAAATTATTTTTTGTTCCTTACTGTATGAAATATGCTATGATTGCAAAGTTTTCGGTTGTTAATGACTTTATGACAAAAAATTTTCGTAAGAATTGTATGATTAATGTTAATGTAGGCATTCATTATGTAATTTTTTTTGCCGCCCTTAAAAATAACATTCAAAAGGAATCGTTTTAAAAAATAATGATAATTTTGTAATGAAAATTTGTGCAAAAGTCAATTCAAACATCTACTATTATAGAGTCTGTGAAACAAAATATATTTCTGTTACATTATTCATATTTTCAAACGTGAACGAAATTGTTTTACTTTAGATAATGAATAGATCTTATATTGGTTGAAAGAAGTGAACTCAAAGGTACCACTAGAAGATTTTTCATTTCGTATGTCTGTCTGTACTCTACCTATAATCCATGTTCATCTCTCCATTTATAATTCATGAAACAACTCAAGTATATGGTATATAAAAGGGTTATTAATATAAGAACTAGAATTAATAAAAAGCTTATCGGCACACCTGGGCCGAAAAGCTATTAATTGTGAGTAAGAGAATATTTTCCATAAAAAAAAAAATTATTTAAATATAAAATTTGTTTATCATTTTGATTTCATTATTTTAAGTTCTTTAAAATTCCAAACTTTGCTACTTTAAACAAGTTATTTACGTTACGGATTTTTAATAAAAAATATATAATTTAAGCTGTAATTCATACAAACTTTCGACGAATACAAAAGTGTCAGAACATCAAGAAACTTATCGAACTCAAAAAATACATTATTTGAAATTCTCAATGCATACTCAAACGATGCTTTCGAATTTTCAATTGATAAATACGACACAATGTTCTAGAAAGTTTCGAAAAATTTCCAGCGTTTTCATAACGATATCATAGAAAATTCATTTGACAAACGTAAATATTTAAGAGCATACATGAATTTATTCAGTAAACTCAACGAATTATTGTTTATTTATCGTAAAATTATCATCTTATTTTATTTTCAAAGAAATAATTGGAATTAATTTGTTGCAAATCGTGCCTTTATGTAGTTTACATAGTTGACTTTCACACATTTTCACATTAAACCAAGAAGCTTTTAATACACGAATAAATATATCTATACTTGAAGATAGAAGAAAGCTGATATTAATAATATAGAATTACATGTAAGTGAAAGTAAAATATGTTAGAGCTAAATAATGTGGGATTTAGTTATCTACATGGAATGAACGAATGTTACTAGGAGTAGGCATATCAATTGTCTGTAATACGTCGTACTACATAGACCGGATAGAGAAAGATATAAATATTTGCATAGCTAAATCCAAACCTATTCTCATATGTATTCAAAATATAGTCAAATCAAATACTTTACTTTTTATAGACACAAAGCTTCAAATAATTTATACTATCCAATTTCACCTGAAAATAATTCTGTTCGAGGCTTATTTCATTTTTCCTATACAGACATGGCTTGCTTTTGCCCTAAAATGTTTTTTTAACAAAGTAACTATAATATAACTACGGTCGCCAAATTTTCCATTGTGTTTTTACATGATTTCAGAAAAAGTGATTTTTGCTAAAAGCTTTAATTTACTAGTAGATACCTTCAACACAGTTCCTTTTGCTTCAAAATTTTTTGTCTGGAATCCAAATATCAAATTAGCAATCAGTGAGCATATAATAATTTTTAGTAGCTATGTTGACCGAGATTTCAAGTCATTTCTGTCTAGAAAATATGAGACAATAACATAAATTAAAGTTATTTGAAGTTGGCTCGTGGTTCAATAGTTTTATTAAATATTCGTTAATATATTATATACGTTTAAGCTATTAGTCAAGTCGTAGATTGTGTATACATTTAATTCTTAGCACCTTTATAAAACATATTTAATTAAAATGCATATTAAAATATTGTTTTCATATGCCTGATTTCTTTAAAATCAACACTTTACATTGTGAATTAGTTTTTATTAAGTTTAAAGTAAAATATATAGATGTTTACATTAAAAAATTTAAACTCTATGGTGAAAATTGGAATGAAATTCGACTAAAATGCATTCATAAACAAATAAGAAAGACTCGGTTATTTTCTAAAGTATGTAAAAAAAAAATTGTGTGTATCACAAAAAAAAGTGTAATCCCTTTGATTTTTGAATCGACAATAAACTCACTTGTGTTGTGGATGTTATTTTCAAAACAATACTGAAAACAAATGAAAATAATACTTCCTTGTGTTCAGGAAGAAACATGAATCATTAGACTGGGTTATTGTAGAACATTTGATCAGCGTTTAATATATCGCATATACATATGCAGACATTTATGAATGCGATATTTTTTCTGTAGGTCGGATATACGTAAAAAAAATTGTGTGAATATCAAATGATCTCTATGTACATACAATACTTGCTTTACAAGATAGAAAAATTGGAAACAGAGGTTAAGGCTCCCTTTATAAAAAATAAATTTATGATTGATAAAGTTATTAAGCCTAGTACTTAAACACTTGGCACTTCATAAAAATTTTCCATTTCTCTAACTTAATCGAGTAATAAGTAGTTTATTAAGGCTATGTTCTGATAAACACTGTTTTTTAAAAGTATACTGTAAGCAGTCATATAATATAAATTCATAAAATATATTTATATTATATAAATGTGATTGTAGAAGTCTACTATTCAAAATGAGTACTTTTAGGAAAAACAGCTAAATTCTTAGAAAATGCTCTATTGGTATATTTTTATTGAAAAGTGGTGAAATTTAGCTTCTGAAATTAGAATAATTCGATTTTTTTTAACTTCAAGCGTATTAATATATAGTGTGTACAATGACGGACATAATGATAAATATATTTTTATAAAATACATAAGTTTTTGTATACTGTAGATGCTTAGCTATGGTCCGTTTTACTTTCATTAGCTTTGGTCCAAAAAAGTTATAGAAAAGTCGATTAACCCACAAATATCATATTTTGTGGGTAAGAATACACCAAAAAATGGCGACTCTTATAAAAAATTTAAAAAAAAAAAAAAAAATAATAATAATAATAATAATAGCAATAAAAAAAATTATTATAATATGATTTCAACATGGAGGTAAAATAAATAAAAAAATTTCGAAGCACAAATTTTTTATATGTTTTCTATTCACTGAAATGTTTTTGATATTCGTTTCACACGTATTATCACATCGTTTTAATTTAAAAAAATGCGATAAAAGTAGATTCTTTACCAATGCACTAAAAAATCTAGCATATTTATCATTAACATATCTACGTAAAATAGCATAAACGTATTTTTATGTATACATACTAAAAAATAACTATAAACACATTTTTGTACTGAAATACGAACTAAAAACTACAAAGTATTAATAAAATATGGATATATTTTACTATAACTTCTCTAATTGAATCAAGCGTTTGAAAAAAATAACATACACTTTTCATATTATTCAAAAAATTATTGTTATTTTTTTTTTTAAATTTGTATTTCAATAACATCTTATTTTTAGTGTGTATAACTTACATTTTTTTAATAATTATATGTATTTATTTCTTTTTAGGTGAACATTTTTATGGGCTAAAAAATTTGATTTTTGAAACATACATCCCTTTTATGGACCCATATTAAAAATCTTTTTTTTTCAAAGTAATAAAAATTATTATTTTACCATACCAGATACCAGAAAATTTTTTAATGCTAATTTTTAACTACTAAGTTCATTCAGTGACTACAGTGAGTATATTCTATACAACAACAGAGCACAATATTCCTAGTCGGTCAACCATCCAAGTACTGACTGTGTCTGATGTTGTTTATCGTTTGAGATCTGTATTTACGTTAAGTCATAAAAACCTTTGAATAACGTTCAATTTGTATAGTATTGTTGTATAAGAGAAATTACGAACCAACTAATGCAGAAAAAAGAATCTATATGTTAATTGATACCGTTGTGGAGTTATCAGTAATGAAGTGTCAAATTTAAAAACTGGCAAATATTACTTGATTTTGGAGAATAAAAATGTTGAGATTTCTTATCAATAATGCTTGATTTCATTATAAAAGAATAGCGTTAGGTAATCATAGGTTAAATATCAACTGACGAAAGTTAATTACTTAGAGGAGATTAACTACTTTAGGTCCTTTACTATTTTACAATAAAAAGAACCATTGAAGTTCTTTTATTTAAATGATCTCGAAGAAGAAAAGTTTTTTGTGTCCAATGTAGCATGTCGGGACACATTACATTTATCCAAAATTTTAAGATAGTTAGATATAGAAATCAGTAATTTCATACAAATTGATTCCATAATTTTTTTTAAATCTCTTATAAAATGAACAGATTTTAAATAAGATTTAATTTTGATTTGTACGTATATCACTACCTTAAAGACCAACTGGACTATTAAAGCTATTTATGTATTTAAATTTATTAAATTATTAAGTTATGTAAAATATTAATAACCTAAGACAGAAACTAAACTTAAAATTAACACACAACTTATTATCTTATAGGATATTAGAGACTTCCAACTTACCAACACCACTGGTGTGGATTATAATATTTTATAGAATATAAATACCTTTATTATGTACTACTAATTTAACAGATTTAAATAATATTGATTTGCTATAATATGTTATAATCTTATGGATTTATCAAACTTATTATCATATACAGAATGTGGCAGTTTTACTAATTTTGATTATTTGATATACAGTATGCTTAATAAAATTGAGTAATTTCAATAAGATTTCATTGAAGTGGTATTGTATATAAATCTTTTACCTGAGTGTACATAAATAATTACAATGTTAAAGCTATGCTTTTACATTTCAATAAGATACTCTGAGTTACAGCAATGTGTAACAGCTATTAACTAGAATACATTCTTATATGCCTATTCGTTTTTCATTTCTAGTTCCTGTATTACGTATATTTATATTAAATTATTTGCAATAATTTCTTGTTGACAAAACTGATTAACACGTGTTTCAATCTAAGGAATTTATTCTATCAACATTTTCTTCAATGAAATAATCAAATCAAAAAGAAATGTTAAAATTTACTGTACTACTAAATCTTACTTTAAAATAAAAAGTAAAACTATTATTGTATTTAGAATGGATTAATAACAAAAATTCCTATGGTGATTTTAACTAAGGCGCTTTTCAACTACTCTGTATAGTGAAGTTAATTGTAAATAAATTTGAATAGCGAGAAGATAGTAGAAAATAATTCGGGATTAATATGAAGATAAGTTAACATTAAAAATGAAAATTTCTATATTTGTTCTTATACCCAGCTAGATTCAATTGAGCGTGAATTATGAATAAATCCAGTAATAGATATTCATACACAGCCAACACAGACAAACGCCCATACACAGTCCAATTTCTGAAACCTAATTTTTTGTAATCAGGGGACCTCAAAATATACATTTCCGGTGAAAATACTAATATTTCGCTTCAAGGCCAATGGTAAAAATTATTGAATTATATCAACATTTACAAAAATTAAACTTACCTAACATACGTATGATCGCTTTACGATTTTGAGAATGACGATTTTCACCATGCACTGAACCATTTTGTAATTGAGTACCACGTGTCCGGTTTCGAATACGGTAGCCCATTCGTGCATATAAAATTAAAATAACTAACATTGGTAATACAAAGAATAAAATACTGCTTGATTCACTTAACCATTTCGGTGGATGTAACATTGCACAAAAGGCTGATTCCAATGCAATGTGCCCACTATTCGGTGGATATTGCAAATAATGCACTTCTGTAAATATAGCAAATGGTATTGCACATACTAATGCTAAAAGCCATAATATTGCAATAATACGTATGGCACGTTGTAAACCAGACATTGTATACAGATGTAATGGATGGCATATGGCTAAATATCGTTCCATTGAAAATGCAACAATTGTTAATACGGATACATTTGAAGCACTGAAATGAAAGAAAAAACATAAGTTAAGGTCATATAAACACCAATTATTGATTCTGAGATGCGCAAGTGAAGTGATCTTGGAGTAGTTTTTGCTCAAACAGTTTAAAAGTTTTTAAGCCATTCAAGATGCAAATTCATTACATATACTAAATCGAATACTTTTTAACGGATAAAATAGTAGAGAATAGCAATTAATTTGGGATATATAATGGTTGGTTTTATCTTCTTGAACAATTTTATTCAGGTCAGAACTCCGCCATTTATAAAACAATTTTATTTTTAATTGAATGGATATATAATTCCATATTGGTACCAATAAATTCGTAAAAATAACTTCAGCTTCCTGAGACACAAGCAAATTGTTAGTAAACAACACTAAAAATAAAATATTTGTATGAAAAAAATAACCGATTTGAATTAACCAAATATATATCAATATCACGAGTAACGATTATTTAGGGCAGAAATAAATATTTTAAACAATAAATTTATATTTTACTTATGTATGGAACCGCATTACTTCAGTATTATATATGTAGGGTCAAAAATACTAATGTGATTTTAATTTGAAAAGGTAAATAATGGAACATGCTGATACAAAAAGGTTTTAAATGAAATAAATTAGAATTTTTTGTACCTATATTGAAATGCTCTATGTCCAACAGAAATCTAATAACATTGCAACTATTATAAAACTAGTCCATAAAAACCTAGTTTTTTTATACTCCCTTTTTTGTAAATTAAGTTTATCATCATGTAATAAAAAGAATGTTAAAATTTCGAAAAATGCCAAATTATATTATAATTATTTTTTAACGATTTAACAATCATTTTTATCGTCGCAACGAGCATGGCTGCAAATTACAGCTTGATTGATCACGAGAAAAGGGTTAAAATTCGATATAAATTTTTCTATTTAATTCAAAGCAATGAGAATGGTCATCATTTAATCATAAGTATTTGAAAAAGACTACACGTTTTAGAAATTATTGAATTTCCAATTACTGATTTTGGATTCGATGGAAGTGATACTAAACTATAATTGGATTTGTAGTACACTTTAAGTGAGTGTTTGTAAAATATTCATTTGTATGTGCTTTTTATGTTTTTCCGGGAATTTTTTTAATCCAAAATTTGTTATATTAATTTTTACCATCGCAACGATTCTCATGCCAAATTTTCAGTTTGATTGATCGCGTGAAAAGAGTAAAAATTCAATATACAGTTTTGTGGTCATTTAAACGAAAAGTTTCAATTTGGAAACATGAAAAAAGTTAATATTTTTGAGAAATTCTGCATTGTGTACTAAGCTGGAGCACTCAAAGTAAAACTATAAACGAATTAAATTTGTTGCCAAATTAAATCGGGAGAATAATTACAATTTCTTAATTCATATATAAAAATAACGCATTGATATTGTAAATGTTTTTGAAACTTTGAAATTGTATTTAAAAGAGTTTCGTGACTTATAAAGCACCCGCCAGGGCCTACTAGTTCTAAATTAGGGGTTTGTCATATCTCAGATATGGATTTCTACAAATATATTAAGGTAATTTATTAAAATACATGTAATACTTACGTTTCAGATAATAAAGCGCGAAGCTTACATATACCCGTACCAAACAAATATGGATATTGATGCCAAAATATACTCAAATCATTTGGTAGACCTGAAACAAACAAAAAATTTTTTTTTCAATAAAGTTTGTCGACCAAAAGCACCTTGTTTATTAAAATATAAATATAATTAATAAACTTTATATTAAATAAGGAAATATCAGTCGAATTTTGTGCTCTAATGATTACAAAACTAAGTGACGGACTTCAAGTTTTAATTGATATGAATATACACGTTAATGCATTATTGAAAGAGTTTAAATCGTCTTGGTCTCGAAGTAGGCTAAAATTAATAAAAAAAAAAATTGTTTAGCATAATTGTTTCACTTAATTATGAAGTGAAACCCTTTACAAATAGTACGATACCATATGCGTTAAACACAAAGAAAATTCTTAAATAATTTAAAATACGTCATTTAGATAAGGGCCACATTGATTATCACTTTTCTGATACTTTGCGTATCTTTGTTATAGCGTGCCAGAGACATTTTGTATAGGAAAATTGTAGTATAATGATTGTGGGTGCTTTCGAATAATAGAATGCACTTATATACCCAATATTATTTTATTGATAAAGTTAGATAAGAAAATTGATATATGAAAAATACACTAATTGAATTATTATGTAGAGTAATTTTATACATTTTACTTGTTTACATTTAGTTTCAAGTTTGTTTTCTATTCAATATACATAATCTCGTACATAAATATTATGATTACATTTTATTAAATTATATATATAATTATATACATTTGTTTGTGTCGTAAGTTTTGTGCTATTAATTTGAGACACATATAGTGTGTTGAACATTAATATTAAATTTTCAGTGCTGATTTTGAATACAAATTCTTGTTGAAATGACATCGTTTTGATGTCGAAATAATTGAATCTAAAAGCACATTTAAAATATTTATATATTCTTTTGGTTTTCATAAAATAAAAAAACATTGATATATTATTTTTGTACTCGACATAAATGTTTGTAACGCTACCAGATGTTGACCGCACTTATTGATCCATTTCTTTTTGTTTGTCTACCTGTTATCCAGATAAACCGAAAACTGATAACGAGCTGATTTTGGTGGTGTATTCTAGACCTAAAATGTAAGATGAATTTCATAAATGAGTAAAATCGGTCCATTATAATTATTATATATGTATCTGTAACCGTATAGAGAGGAAATTTAGAGTATTTTATGAATGCCAATGTTGAAAACTAGTTCAAACATTGAAACTCAAACCATATTTCAATTATCTAAACAATATACTCCATCATCGTGTTATCTCTATCAAGTAAGCTAGAGACTTGATATTTTCAACATTTCAGCTCAGAATTGAATAATAATGCAATATTTTGATATGTGTCAACTAAAGAACTATTTTGGTACCGTTGAAAAATATAATCATTTCTATTTTCATTACATTTAGTTTTAATGAAGTAGAAAATTTCTTATAATTTATTCTCCTTATAAAGATTTAAAACTTGAAACTTTGTGATTACAAAACATAAAAATGTATGCAAAATTCAAAATGTATGCATCTACAAAATGTAGATGCAAACAATACGTATCAGCTAAGAGTATAAAAAGTAGTTTAATTTAATTTTTTTTAATTATATTTTATTCTACAGAATACTATAAAATAGATATTGAAACACTTGAAACATAGTTTATGAATAACTATGTTAAATTTATAAATACCATACATATTTCTATACTAAAAAGTTTGACTACATTTTTTGTTTTGTTTTTTTTTACAGATTTCACTTTAATTTTATTATTTATTTCGTTCAATATAGCGTATTATTTTAATTTGTGATTCATTTTATGTTAATTATCACTTTTAATTAATTTCTTTGTTACTACTCAATACTATTACTTTTTTTTAACAATATTCTACTGTTCGTTATTTAATTATTTTTTAATATTTTTTTCATTCAATTAATTTCTTAGACTTTAATTTTAACGACCGTCTCAGTTTTGTGTGATGACAAGAGCAAAAAAGAAATTTTTTTATATTATTATGATTAATCTTCTATCATATTTCATTTTCATCATATTTCAAAGTTTGGTTTTAAGGACAAGCATATATTTTACATTTGAATTTCTTTTCAGCCTGTTATACGCTATTAAAACTTTAAAATCCTTTTTTGAGCTTTCTTGATGACAAACAGTCGTGTGGACGGAATACTTTAAATGGAGTAAATAGGTGATTCTATGAACACCCAAAATTTTGTTAGTAGCCTTCAATATTTTCTAGTGTTAAATCTATTCACTAAATTTAATATTCTGCTGATATATTTCATGTTTGTTATGGAACATAAATTACTGCAGTAAATCATTCTAAATGTTTTAGGTCACTTGATCGAACTGTCAATCATATTTCCATACAATATAGTCAACAACTGACTCAAGATCTTTCTTTTATGTACTTACCAATATTCTATGAAAAACACTAATATTAAAAGAAAATATAAATAAAATGTGTATGTTTACAAAAAACAACAGTTTCGTAAATAACATCAATTTATGTTCTATTATAAAAATGATTACAGTATATAAATTAAAGAAATGGTATTGTCGTCTTGACAAGCGTATCATTGGACACACAAGATTATAATATTCAATCAATATTAATGTATATAAAATTGAATATTAACTTTAATCTATATAAGATAATCTCTTCATAATTTTCCAAATTCATTTAATATTCGATATCCTCACTCAAGTCAGTTAGTCCTTCGACTCTCTAAGAATGTGGAATGTGTATACAATACGTAAGTGGATAATATATTATTATATAGCCGATTATTTATATTAAACGTGAAGTAAGAAATTTGATTAATAATAATATTACCGATCACCGATAAATTTACTACATTTATATCGACTTTATATCCGTATTAAAGTTAGTTACATCATAAATTTTTAATATAGCATTATTTATTAGAAACTTAAAATGTATTTTTATTAAATTATTTTTTGCATTTTACGTTTAACGTTTAATAATTTTTATAAATAATATTTAAAGAATTCAAAACAAATTTTTTTGATTATAACATTCTTTTCAAAAATATACTAATGGTTCTGAAAATAATTGTGTATAAATGTCTCCATAGTAATAGTATCTCGGGTGTTTCTGCGGCTAACTCTCAAAAAATAAAAAATAAATGAACAAAATAAATAAATATAATTAAATTTAAACTAAGAGTATTTTAAGTTTATATTTTTCCTATTTTTAGGAGTTTTTAATAGAGAAATGTATCCGCTTAATGGGTGCCATGTTGAATTTTCCCAGTTTTTAATATTATGTTTGAATTCAGCGATTTCCAAAACCCCTTTGATTACATTACTAATAGTTTTTTTTTGTATTTCTTTGTAGGGATTTTTTTTTTTTTAATTTTCTCAATTTGTAACGTTAGGTTTCTGCTCTGTTTTTTTGTTACAAATTTCACCCAACTTGAGTGTCGAGATGGCAGGGCTGGAATTGCAATAATAAATCGGTTAACGCTTAGCGTATACGACATAGAAGGTTTGACATCAATATATTTGTAGTGAATTACCAGAAAAACATGTCTAGTACTCAACTATAACATGTTCGTATTATTCATGTTAGACAGTCAATAACACACACATGCGACTGTGTTATAAAATTAATTATACTACTTACATTGTTTAATGTACTTTTGTTATCTTGATATTTTTTACTTTGTGTTTTCAACTTAGATCTTTACGATATAAATGAATAAATACAGTTGTTTAATTTACAGTACATTACTTCTTAGATAAAAATCATGGTTACTTTATTTATTATTTATGCATGATATAATTGTAAGTAAATTATAAATTAACTTACAAAAAACTAGTAAAATGTCCTTTTATTTAACATTAACATTGAAAAATAAATTTCAATAACTCTTTTTAATAATGTTCACTGATTATTATTCGATCATGTGCTAAAAATTTGTATACAGCTGCAACATATTCGAGTTTTATTTATAGAGATAAGAAAATCATAAAATTGTTTTTTAATTAATTAAATTTATTGATAATTACTTCAACATTTTTTGTATTAGAAATATTTACATTTATTCCGGTTTCCGGTTTCTTATGAAAATTTATTCAATTTTCAAAAAAAATTAGAAAATTGGAAATACACAAAATTTATAAATTGATATTGTTAATGGACATTAAATGTAATTAAATATTCTCTTTTATTTACGAAAAGTATAATAACTTCTTCATTTATACAATAATAATATAGTTAGTTCCCGTGGGATAAAATAAAACTTTCTTATGGGCTTTATTATAAAATTTCAACATATGTGCATATACCCTATTTGAATACCTATTTTATTTACTACTGATTAAAAAGGGATTTCCTTAGAGAGTTTACATTTTCATTTTGAAATATATCAAAGTTTTCATAGTAGTTATTTCGTTTTATTAAATAATAATACACTCAAACCTTAAAATATCTTTTATACACTGTTAATTTAATGAGTAACATAATATTTTATAATAGGATTAATGTTGAGTTAAATACTTAAATTATGAAAACAATTGTTTGAGATATTTATATCCAACACCAACAAAGCGGTGATAAAAATGTTAAATTTCATAATCACATCTATAAAGTGGAGCACGTCATTATTTACGCGCCCATAATCACTCTAACAAAAAAAAAAACACTCGGTACAAAAATAACTCGATGCAAAAACCATTACGCCAAAACCGGTAGGAAAAAAAACAAAAAAACAATAGTGATTAAACAATCACTTTTAAACAACCTGTGATTAACCTGTGATTAAACAATCCAAGCGATACATGGGTTTGGATAATTACGTTAACAAAAAAGTGTTGCTACAAAAAATCTTGAATTTCAGTATAAGAAATATATGAGATGCAGCAATAGGCTCTAGGCAATAAGTTTGCCTTTTAGAAAATCGTATGAAAATACAGTATTTTTTTTAATAAATTAATTTAGTAAATTAATGATTTCAAAAACACAATTTTCCGATAACTATAAATCAATAAATTTATATATCGAATAAGAAAATTTTCAACGATGCTATTATATCTTCAGCACGTTTCTAGTTCAACTACATGTATATTATATTTTCTTGGGGAGCCCAAGCCTGTGTAGACTATCATAATAAGATATATAATTAGAACTGTCACAATGATTCATGTGTGATAAAGCGTTATCATAATTATTGCTACAATATTTCTGTTAGAAAGCTATTTTTTTGACTCCGTAAATGAAAATATCAATTTCATATCTTTGCAATTTTTATAAGTTTGTATTGCAGTATACCAAGTATGGGTTGTCAATTTGAATCGTTGTGTTGCGGATACAATCATTTTCCATTTATTATTGAAATATGTTTGTATAAAAACAGTTGTCCATCAATTTGAAACCTGTGCGTGCTATCGAATAATTTTACAGCCCTGTTAATGTCCTTCCCCTACTACTATCACCACCACCATAAGAAAAAACTGAATATATTTTTAAAAAAATGACACTAAATGCGTACGGAGAGTTCACATACAAAGTTTTGAAATTTATACGCCTACTTACCTCCTTCATATATATAATGAACACTCTTAGGATGTTCGAAAAAGACACCTTCGAATTTCCTAATTTGTTTGTCGGAGTGCAAGTAACCTATTTGAAAGGTAACAATTTTAAAATTTTCGTTGACAATAGTCAATTTTAGAAAATATACAAAAATAGTTCTATCAATAATTCTGACAATAGTTGTGAAATGAATACTTTATTTAGATTTATCTGCAAATTTTGAAAATTACTTTGGTTCCTTCAAATTTGTAAAGTATTGAAATTTAGTATAACATATAAAAACTATATTCAAAAGAATTTTCTTGATGTTTTATATAAAATGTCAGTTCTTTGTTAGTTTGATCTGCAAGGGGGTGGGGGTCAGAAATACTACTAGTATCATTATTTATATGCATATAGTATATATGGATCTTATTAAATTTCTAAAACAAATAGATATGGATACGAATCATATATCAAATAGATATCACAACCACAAATGTTTACATGCCTTGATCGGTCTATGGCTTTTTCCTATCCACGTTTTATTATCATCTTGTTTCCGTGACTGACATTGATGCTGTATGTGGTTTTATTCAATATGCATTCTAAAATAATAATAGTGATGATGTATACCGTGTGATAATAGAAACATATTACACAATTTTTATTAAAATTTGATATCTTTCAAACTTTCAAATGTTTCAAACTTTCAAACTTCAAATGTTTTTAAAAGATTTCTTTTAAAAAAACTCTCCAAGGATAAATAAAAAACTCTCTTAGTTCTCGAAAAAAAAACAATTGTGGTCACCCATCCAAATACAGATTGTGACTGCTTTATTGATTGGTCTAAGCCTGTCATTACGTTACGTCAGTCCGGGGTCTTTATTATCTAATAATCACTGTGTATGTATTTTTATGTGTTGACATGGAGACGAAAGTTAATTAATTGTAATAATATGAAATATTTACAAAACATAAAATGTCAATCTAGGTTTATGGTATGCTGGCTGGTGTATTAAAGTAGGCATGCTTACAAATTCCATATACAATAGACAAGATATGTTTATATGTATGAACCGAAATTCAAATAAACTGTGAGTGGTACATAAACAAATATAGATGTAAATAATATTGCATGATTGAATGCTTTCAACGCAAACAATAGGCATCTCATAGTATAAACAATTTGTTAACTTTTGTGTACACAGGAACAAGAAAATATCCTTAATTATCGTCTGATTAAATGTATTATACTTGTCATCATTATAGTAGCAGCATCACAGCACCACACTGGTATAAATTTATAATTTGGAAATTCCAGGAATTTGATAAATAAATCGATATAAAAAAATTTTCCTACAAAAGGTGATATTTTTATTTTATGTAAAAGTTAAGAATTTCACTTGATACATTTATCCTATACTGGCAAACACTTTAGAAAATGCGGCGAATTTACCCTATTAGATTCCGTTACTAATGATTTAGAGCAGAGACTGCTCTTGGTAGGAACATATTGTTTTTCAGCTGGAAGTTTTTTTATATTTATATCAAATTGAAGGTGTTGTAGATGGGAATATTGCTATTGAGGCAGTGAAACAAACTGATACAAATGTACCAGCTAATTGCTAATAATTCAATTATATCAAACAATTTTTGGTGCAGGATTGAGTTATTTGTTAATTAAACAAGTATTATTGAATTTGATTTTATATTATAATTATTTAAATGAAATATTTTGCATTGGAAAATGAATGTCGACAAAGTTTTGACAAATTATATCCAAATTTAATAAAAAATATTGACTCGGGATGGAAAATCATTCTGCCATGTGCGAGTCGATAGATTAAACATGCGAACAATATTTGTGTCTTAATATAAAAAAACTACAAATAAAACTATTCTACTGGTCAGCATAGCTACAACGAACAAAACGTGTTTTAATCTGTTCAAAGTAAAACATTGGCCGTGTGCCTCAATGATAAAAGGAAGATTAAATAAGAAAGTCCGGTTATAAAAATTTCATGAAAATTGTCTTAGTAATTTTGACTCTAGATTATATATTGTGATATGTAAAGAGATACACATTTGAGTTTTGCAATTTTCGTGAGCAGGCAGGCTAACATGTTACCTGTTGATGAATATCCTGCTTGAATTTATGTACAAGATGTGTGTTTCAAAACATCATCAATACCATATTTGATGATATCAAATCTAACTGTCCAATAACAATATCAGGATTTCGCAACACATGCGAGTTCTTAACCAGAATCGTTATACATTTTGTGTCTTCTTTGTTCTTATTAAGTGTCTTCTTTGAAGAATGCAAAGCATCAACCATAGTCTGACTGGCAAATGATTTCAACATTTAAAAAAGTATATTTGTTCTTAGATAAGATATAAAACAAAGAAAAAAAATATAGATACGTACGAAAAAAAAAAACATGGAGAAAATTGTTTTAAGTAATACGAAACAGAAGAAACGCATAGTTAAACATTGAATGTTGAAGAATTAGATTCTTATTTTTCATGCTGTACATAAAACTAAATTTAAAAGTAATACTTTAATGTATGATCTTTCTTTACTTGTGAAGGAAAAACAAAAAACACGCAAAATATAAGCAAAAGCTACGCGAATTTCGTTTGTAAAACAATTAACTTTCAAACAATAAGAAATGTTGTTTTAATTTCGTATTATTAATTAATTTTGGTTTATCTGCGTTTTGCAAGACCCTTAGAGTTGAATACTTAAGTTTTAATTATCGTATCAATAATTACATAACTTAACGTAAATAAACTAGCTGAATTTCTTGCAATTGTGGAACGCAAGTTACACAAAATTCGTTTTAAAAATTTTCATTTATCCAGAAATGTTTACTTGATAATACTAGTCAACAAATAATCATCTCGTGTCAGATCCCTGGCTCACCAAAAATAATTCATTTATAGTATTAAAGTTTTACCAATTATTCATCAATAAATTCTAAAATTTGTGTTTCAGCTATCATCTTAAATTTATGTATGCACAACAATCTATCAAAACCATACTAATTAATGATTGTTGAAATCACAAGGAAATGAGTCGATACCATAACCCAATTAACAGATACTTCGTTCCATAACCGAAGCGAGTTTTTTTAAATTATTTTTTGGTAACCATTAGCACATTTTCATTGAAGTAGAAATGAGCTTTCGCTGAAAACTAGTTCAAAGAAACATGTAAGACGATGCTGTGTATAAAAAAATAACTTGCGAATGTATTTGATATTATGTTTAGGGAATAACAACAGAAAACGAATGTAATGTTATAGACGAAATGAATATTCATACCATTTGTTAATGAACATGTACTTATAACAAACATTATAATGTATCAATGCCAAGGGAAAAGTGATTAAATTTATGAATATTTAATTAAACATGGCAAAGCTTACTGTCATATTTCTTAAAGCATAGCACTCAAAGATATAAATAACAAAATTATAATATTTGAATCTGTCTAAATTATTGTTTATACAAACATTATTTAAACAGTTATTTTGACGTTTTTTATTACAAAACATGTTTATATTAAGGGCATTAACAATTTTTGATATAGGTGTTCATAAAATCCCCTAAATTCAAAATAATTTCAAAAACGAAAAGAGATAATATGCTGAAATTCTGGTGGCGTAAAGTCAAAAGTTAGTGAATTATTTCATTAGTCAGGCTGCACTTACAGCTCTAATTAAAATCTGAGTGAATTCCATACACTTTTTGAGCATTGAAAGCATTGAAATTTTTATTATAAGCTAAGGCGAAAGTTCTATAAAAACATGAGGAACTCGGATCTAATCTACAAACCATATAACGGAACTATGGTGCGTGTTCGATATTCATGTAAGTTAACCTATTAATTTGTATGTGTGTATTGATTTCACAAGTCTAAAATAATTACGTATCTAAAAATAGAACTGTGTATATTTACTAGTATTATTACATTATGAGCATTTGTAAAAACTCATTTTTCAGTAAAATAAAGTCATTATTTTCTTTAGACAGTATTTATGAGGATACATTGTAGTTATATGTATACGTATGGCTTTGAAGTGAAACTGAATTCAATCTAAGTTAACTTTTAAATAAAAATCTCAAGAGGATTGATAAAAAGAATTTTATTATTACCCTCAAATAATTGGTTTAGAAAGAAAAATAATTAATTAAAAATACATTAGATTTCTCTTTTAATAAAAATTAAATTAAAAAAAAAATGAAAAAATTTTAAATGTTTTATGTATAAGTTTATAGAATTAAATTTTAATTATAGCTACAATTAATTTTCGTTTTCATTTTCAAAGTAAAAGAAGGACGTTCAGAAGAAGAAGAAGGATGTTCAAATAATAATTATGTTTCCTTTCATTGTTTATTAATACAAAATTGTTGTATTGATAAGGAACATAGTTCCAAAAATAAAAATTTTCTTATAAAATAAATAATTTTTTTTTCTTAACTTGAAAATTGCATATATTGATTTTCCAATGTTATGACAAAATTTGATAGAAAAGTCAATTCTCTTGGCCGATAATATTCATTGTAATATGACATTTCAAACGGAAAAGTATTTTATTTTTTCTTTATAGTTGCTAAAATTTATTTATGAAAATATACTGTACAAAATAATCTAAAAAAGTAGCAGTAGTCCCGTTTTTAAAAAATAATCCGTTACCTACCTACACAATTTTTATTTTCTATTTAAATTTTGTAATTTACATTTTTATCAGCTTTTTAAATAATAAAATATGTTGATCCTAAAATGCTTCTTTTGCTTACAATTTTAAAGTGGAATAAAGGACGATTTCATAAAATCGATAATTAATTATTTACCATTCCAATTCATTAATCTGTTTTTAAATGTTTTATTAATGTTCATATTATAATTGCCAAATGTAAATCCTATAACAATTGCTTTGTACTATTTTACAACAAATACAAAGTGATTAGCATCGTAATTACAATTAGGTAAGCATAATTAGCTATTCTAATTAATGATTCATATGATTTACTTTCATTGAAGTGAAGCGGTACAATATACATACGTAATGTTAAATTGTGATAAAAGTGAGAAATTTAATTCGTTGTTAGTGTATGATATAATTGAATATGTTTATATGATATTGTCGCTTTGTATGTTGTGTAGCGTATGTAGGGGGACATAAAAAACTTAAAATAAACACATGCTTACTCAATAAAAAATGGTTAGTTTTGTACTGGAGATTTTTTTAATATAGTCAATAGGTATTTCGTAAACTTTCAGCATCTCTCATTGAGCAGCTATATAGCCTGAACACAAGAGTAAATTTTGATCTGTATATTTCTAAATAGTGTATATAATATACCATTCATTGCAATTAAAAATGTTTCAAGAATAATTTGCTCGCTTTTATAAAGCAATAAGTTGTTGAATTGAAAACTTTTATTAGAAGGTTGAGCACTTAGAGGTAAAACATTTAATGGCACATCACCCACAGCATCTCAAGGTATCATCACCCACAGCACTCAGTTTTCGTATTTCCATCGAAACCAAAATCAATGGATTCGAAATTAACGTAATTTCAATAACAAAATAGGAAATTATAACGTAGTTCTCGCACGTCTACAATGATGAATTATAATTTTTGATTTTGCTCATTCGTGAACTTGATCATGCTTTTTTCATCACCAAAGTACGTCTCTGAAATTTCAAATCTTTTTCTCTTCGTATTTTAATTATCTCGGTAAGTGATGGACGTACGCACGGACGGACTTGTGGAAAGCGACTATTGAGATGATTCTATGTACACCGATACCAAAATTTTGCTTGTGCGGTAAACATTTCCAAGCGTTACAAACTAGACTAATTTTTAGGATACTGACTTCAATTAAGAGTTCTTGGAAGGATGGTAATTATGTCGTCATAACTAGACAGCTTTGAAAGGTGTCTAATTTAATTTTTTGAGTGGTAACGTTTCTACTCTTCCAACAAAATAGATACTAAAAACCACACACATTCATTTTCATTGTTACCTATCGTTTACGTGTTTTTTTGGACAATTTGCATTGTTTATAACATTACTTCTACTTTCCAATAAATTGCTTGGTTATGATATCTTCCAAGTTTAGCTCGATGAAAATATTTAATTTAATAAATTAAAAGTAAACACTTATTCAGGCAATGACTAAATTTGAAATTTTAAGTTTTCTTTTTATAAATAAATGTCTATTTTAGTTTCTTTACTGAATATTTATTTGACGCAGCGGCCAAGTAACGTCTAGGAATTATACATTACAGAAATTACAATCATAAGTTTATATATTGTTTAATAAATACAAGTCATGTAAAGACAATAAGTTCAAGTAAACACAAATGTATATTTATTGTGTTTTATACAATTAAATATTATCAAGATAATTTATAATATATATTATCTAATCTTTTTTCTATAAGGACATGCTTTAGTTTATTCGGTCGTTTTCTAACCTATTTTCTTCATCCTACCTTAATAATTTTCACTGTTTTTTTCTTTCAAAGTAGGATTGTGCAGGAGATGCAATTTTAAATATTTTCTGGTCTGATTGGTTACCTGTATTCATTAATGCAATTAAATCTTTATTAATTTGTATCCGAGTGAATCGGAAATAAATGGGATTTATTGGGAAACTAAATTTTTGAGTCATCCTAGTTAAAAGCTATTCAAAATTTTGAATCAAAATAAATAGGATTTAATTCGAAATTATATCCCATATTATTCTATTCACAATTCAAAACCTCCTAAAAAATTTTGAATGAGAAGGAATTGAATTGCATAGGCAATTATTTCCGATTAATTATAATTAAAACTTGTTTAAATTTTCAATCGAAATTAATCGGAATCAATCCTATTGATATCCAATTCAATGGAAATAGGGTTTTATGAGAGTTATTTGTTAAATAAAACGTCATATTAATTAAATTCCCATTTTAACAAAATGAGTAAAGATACGGAGTCTCCTGATATAGACGATAAACAAATGGATTTTTCTGTCTCCGGTTATTTTGCGTCTATTTTCCAGAATATATTTTCATCAAAGTCATGTTTGAATAGTTCCTGTTTTCCATTTATTTAGAAAACAGCAGAGATCTACAATTTGACGATGAAAATAAGTTATGATTCTGGGAATTCGTATTCTTGTAACAACAGCCAATTATTGCAATACAATATATAACAAGTAATGTTTTGTTATAAGAATAATAAATAGTCTTCCTTAAAAGAGATTTTCAATACCGAAGGATGACAAATAGCATTTATTTGTTCAGTAGAATGTTGAAAAGAAGCAAAAGGAAACTGCATTTCGTTTATGATTGAAAACGATATAAGAGTTTATTTGCTATGATTTAAGTTTGTCTTGTGAATTTATTCGAAAACAATAATTCATTTTTGAAAAGCTTGTTCTTCTCTCTGAATTTATCTGTTATTCTAATCTTTAATTTATTATTTACAAATATCATTATAAAGAGTAACAGCTCTAAAATTGCCATTCTACAAACAATGCTCTTGGAGAGCTATTTACAAAGTTTTGGTTAATGATCATAAAATCAAAAAGTTTATCGTTGTAGGCAGAACTATTTTTACAAACATGGTATAATTTTTTTTTTTTTTGGTTTCATTGTGATTCTAGCGGTCCTCCTTGCAGTACAATTCTAGGTAAATTAACAAAAACTTGGTAAGGTATCTGAACTTTTCAGAAACATTTTAATCCCAAATTTTCGACTTTTAAGTGATTTTAAGAATTTTGCATAAAGTTTAATCTTTTATAATATTAACATAATATTATACAGTAGATAATTTAATTAAACTCAATTCAAACTACATAAAAATTTTAAATCCTAATATAAAATTTATATTGGTTTTATTGGATGTCTATGAGTATTTTTTAGTCTTGGGAAGAATCTTTCATAATTTTGCATATTTTTTTAATGGATTTATTTTAGAAGTTTTACAAGATTACTATTCATCTTTTTTACTTATTAATACGAAAACTTCCATAGCCGTGGCTTCTCCTACCACCAGTAGCAGTTATTACTGAAAATTGGACTTATAAATCAGGTGGATGTTACATTAAAGTTACATGGATGCAATACTGTTTAATTAATTACTTGCAGAAGTTCATACGTCGACTTTTTATGAATTCCAAATTACTTACTCTGGCCACCAACTGGCTGTAGTTGTTATTTAAGGCTTTCTTTAGTCGATGTATAATATGGTTATCAGCATTCTTTTTTTCTGTAATGTAATATTTTTATATAATGAATCATAGTTTGCGAGGAACAGAAATCAATTCTGTTACGTTATCAGTTTTTATTCATTTGAATGAACTTTGGTCAAAACGATAAGAATTAGAAAAAATGTTTTTGTTGAATTAAATTTTACTTACAAAAGGATCTTTTTTTGGATATTATTAAGAAAAACAAGACTACACCTATTCCACTATATATTTTTGAAATTTACATAAGTGAATTATAAACATCTGCCCTTATATTTAGCTTTATGTTATCCATGGCAATTTGGGTCAAGAAATAAGGAATGATGTGTAAACATGCTTCTGGGCTTGTACAATACTTTATTCGTTTATGTGATACGAGTACGACATATTTTTATACATAGACATTATCTTTTTGTGAAACTGCTCATCTACTTACTACCTTTACTGTGAGTAATCCTTGTGAAGTTGCTCCTGAATATATAACAACACATTATTTTTTGTTATAAAAAGATTTACGATATGTTCATGTCATGTGTGACATGCCTTAACGAAATACCATTATTATCATTCTGTAAGAAAGTTTTTCATTTCAACATGAAAATCAATTTAACAGATAAACCTGTTATATCCATTCGGAAATAATCATATACAAAAAACTTGTAATAATTGTTTGTCATTTTTCCCAGGTTTTTAAATATATTGTTTATTCGAAAAGACACATTTAAAAATATCCGAATAAATTATCTGACACCTCCAAGACTTTCCCAATTTCGAAGTATTTTCACAATTTCAAATCCATTACTTTTTGCGTTTCTGAGCTAGTAAATCATTTCCATAGTGTACATATTTAAACCCAAAAATTTGATTTTAATTTTACTGTGATATTTTCTATCTTTATGACTTATATTTTTGAAAACTATCTATTTTTGAACACATCTATATTTGCAAAACTTCTAAATAATTTTCGAGTTTTTGAAAATTGACACAGTTTTAAATGCTCCGATTTTGTAGATGGCCATTATGGATTTGCTTTGATGATCTGCTAAGTTAGATGATTTTTTTCAATATTGTTTTATAACGCCAAATTTTGATTTCGCAGCCAACACTAATATTATCAAAGTATTGATTAATCAATAAGCATATAAATACTACAATTTTTTATACAAAAGTTATTGTTCACATACTTAAGGCCATTTACACCACTTACTGTAATGATTATTATTTTTATCTACCTCTAGTGTTCGTTTTACATGTCAAAAAATACAATGGTGAAAATGAAATATTGAAGGCACCCAGCATAAATGTATGCATGTTTAGTAAATTCAAAAAGTAATAGTACAATCACACATTTTTAAAAGTTATTTGTGTAGTTTATATTTAGTAACACCATTGAATTCACAGGAACCTTTATGGGGCATTACATTAAAACCTTTACTGCTATTATATGATAATCAAATAGGCGCATTTAATTTTTCAACACAATTCTTTATACATTTAGTAATCCTACATTTTAGTTTTTATTCACAGGATAATTTTTATTCAATTTCCTACCAAGTACCACGAATAATTAATTCTAGTATAGGTTATATAAGCAAGAAAAGTATTTGATTGATAAATTGTTTTTCAAGAGCTTTCTATAAACAAATGTAGCTATCAAAGTGAAATATTAAAATTAATATACTTTTAAATATGAAGCTTATTATCTGTCATAGTTGAAAGCTTTCGATATATAATAATTTGATTAATAGGATGAATTACAACCTTGACATATAGATCAAATGAGGAACACAACGTTTCTCTTTCCTTAAAACAAAATTGGTATTTGGACAACTAGAAAATGTATTAAATTAATTTTACAAATTTTCTAGTAATTATTGCGAAGAAGTTTTCTAATTTATATCTATAGAAGTCATATAAAAAAATAAAAATAAATATATTTTAAATGTTATTGAATACCAAGAAAGATATTATCAAAAAAGTTTGAAGTAAATTTTTTAGAAGCGAATAAAAATTATTCCGAGAAAATATTTGGATTTTATTTACAGAAAACCAATTCTTTTGTATTGAATTTATCATCAAAGGAAAAAAAATTCATAGAAGAGCTACATAAACTAAAACAATTCTCTTTGCAGTATATTTCAAAAGAAAAAATATATTTCTTTTCTTAAGATGGTTTATCAACAGCTGTTGTCCTGATATAAAGGAGTGTGCTTCTAATCAGCTGTTGAGTTGAATAACATTTAATATACATTGTATTTTCCAACACAAATAACTCAAAAGATACATATCCAAATGTTATGTATCATCTTTACAAAACCAATAACTCATATTTTTGAAAGAGATACTACTCTAGTCAAAAACACGTGCTTGTTTGATGATTCTGTTTGTGATATTATGCATTCTAAATCATTGAATGATGATTGAATTTTTTCTTTTATTCTAGATTCAATTCATGAAACATTTTGTTTTTATCCTTTGTGTGTAAGATGAACATCTTTAGATTTGTTTATTCATTCTATTCAAATTTATTTGAATAAAATTTTTACTATGAAAATATAATAAGGCAAACAAAATATTTCACAAATCGTGATTTATTTATTTGATTTCGAATAAAACTTGAACAGTTTTTATTATCCGACTAAAATAAATAGTATGAAAAATACTTTTTGTAATGTAAATGTTTTCGAGTGAAATTATTAATCTTGAAACAATCTTTCGATGAATTTCCATAATTTGAAGAACTATCGATTTAGAACTGAATATTTTTTAGAATTGAACATCATTAAATGCTTTTAAGCAATGTTTGACTTGAAAATATTTTTGCGCGAGAGTTTCATTTCGTTTGTTGTATACTTCTTCCGCTCTAACTTCCAAACACGTTGTTAAATTTTGATGAAATTTTTCTACACTTTGCTTCATGTATAACTATAAATTTGTTACAAAGAGATTTGTTTTAACGTTTATTTCATTGATAAAATAGAAAACAAGGTCACGTTCTTAAGGAACTTATACTATTTCGAAACCCGTGTGTTGTGACTGCACTACAGTATTCAAAGCTATTGCTTATATTAGAGGCTTTGCAAATCATTGTGACAATCTCTAATTACATTTTTCATTTTCGAGTTCCTTGTACAAAACTGAAAATTTTAATTTTTTAACTTGTAAAGGAATTATCATTTCGAAATAGATATGTAGACTTGTTTATAAGCGCAAAAATAATTCATAAGATTTACACTTCAGATTTTTTACATTACAGTCAATTTATTACAATGTTTTAGTCAAGTTTATATCTTGTGTTACTAGTTTTTAAACTTCTAGAGACAATTAATATTATGAGAGCCGATGCATTATACTGAGATTAAATCTATCAAAAGTTATACACAATACGTTTATGTCAACATTTACTATGGTGATCTTATTTTAATGTTTATGAAAGCAATTAAATCTCTTTATTCATTAAATGAAGGGGCGAGGAAATGTAACTGCGTACATTCAGTGAGATTTTACCTATCCGATAATTGATCTGAGAATATTTCATTATTAAACTTTCGTCAAGCTGCAGATTGAAAACTTAAATAGAGTTTCAGAAAATACCAATCATATTCATTTCAACATCAGTCAGATGGAAATCGATTCGAATTAGTGTATCATTAAAACTTGTCCTGTAACCCAACACCCCACTGACGTAACGTAATTACTGATCTCAACCGATCAACAAAGTTCAGCAACATTATACACAGTTAGTACTTGAATGGGTAACCGCATAAGTTGTTGGCAAGGCTTAAAATAAAAAAAAAAAAAATAAAAATAAAAATAAAAACAACAATTATATATAATCATATTAATTAATTTGTTATCATTTTGAATCAGTATTATTTATCTGATTAAAATAACATTATTTGGAAATATTAATCAGCTTGCTCGTCATAACGATGGAAAAATATGTTTGATTCTCCAACAAAGAATGTATTCATTGCAACATTGTTCCGGAATGTATAAAAAAATAATAATAAGTAGCCAAAGAAAATATATGTAGATATTCCAAAATATACGTACTGTATAAATATATCCCATCATTGTTGTCGTTTGATTTAATTTACCTGACTTGTAAAAGACCCTTTCATCAAACTAATAATGAACTTTTCCATTTGTAAAGTTTCTAGTAGAAACATATAGATAGATATATATGCATACTATTAAATGTTAGAATGTGAAATGGATGCTAATAAAAAGTCTTTAAAATGAGAACTTTACATGTTGATAAATTATGCCACTGACACCCTGATTAAGATTTCAGGAAAGAGGAAAAATAATGGGTTTTTGTGGGTATAAAAATTACCAGAGTAAATGAAATTTTCTTTATGAAGAATATTTTTATATATTGAATAAAATCAGACAATAATATATATTCTCGTTAATTGGAAATAAGTAGAAAACTTAAACGTTTTGTAACAAGTCATATTTAATTATAATCCAAACAAGTCCCATCTCAGCATAATAATTTCATTTTATATAGTAAAATACGTAAAAATGTTTACATTCCTCACCATGGGTTGAAAATAAAAATTTTACTTTAACAATCATTTTATTTTACTCTTTTTAATAATTTTTTGTAGTATTGTGTTGGTGTTTGGTAGTATCCCGTAAAAAAAAACTAATTATTAAAATACAATTCATTCTTTGTTTTATAATATTTTAGTCACGTTTTCTTAATGGCGTTAGAAATTAAGGAAATATTACATGACATATACATGTATGTTAGAAGTGATGTGCAGAATATTAAAATGAATTTGCTGTTATAGTTATATTCTTGTTTACACATAATAATTATAAACCCAACAAAATTTTTTTGAAAACAACAAAATAAATTTTATTTAGGAATCTTAGGATTAGTTTTTAGGGAGTGTTGCAACACAGTTGAGTGCAAGAGAACTTTTATCTACATCGTTAGTCAACATCACATGCAAAAGTAATTTTGTATGGTATTTGATATTAATTATCACTCATTGACTTTAGGCAGATATACTAATTTGTATAATTTCTTATTAATCTACACATTAAAATGTATCCAAAAATTAACGACATTTTATGGAGAAAAATTTCGTATGGTGTAAAAAATCGAGGCGATAACTGAATCGATCGAAGAATTTACTGGTCAATAAAACATTCTTATTAAAATAAACAATTTAATAATAATTTATTTGTTTATTATTATATGTTTGTGAAAGAGATTTCTCTTAGAGTGCTAAACTAAACTACTTGACTAATCAACTTTACTAAATATTTGACTAAAATGTTGCTGTTCACGCTAAGTAACTAAACTACTTGCTACTTGACGAAATTACTTGATCAATGTGAACAAAGCTTAAGTGATAAAGAATAATATTATGAGAGGATCTCAAACACCTCTGTAATTACATACAATAATTGTATAGAAAAAAAATTAAGTAACTCTTTTGTACTTAGGAGAACCCTTCACTTTAGCAAACAAAAGTGTGATTTTCTAGAAAATTATATAATTATAACAATGGAATAAAAAAAAAACAACAAGAAATTGTAATATTTTCAGTTTAAATTTGTAGTATATAAACAATATATGTATGTATGAATTATAAAAGGTATGATGTTATGTTTAAAACATTTTAATAATTCAATGTTTACAATATAAAATTTTATATAAAAATAATTAGTATGAGTTTCAAAATTTTATTCCCTATTTATACAACAAAATATGATGCTTAACCACAGTATGAAATTAAAATGTGTACTTTTATTCCGGTTTTGAATTGTTTTTACCTCTATATACGCTGTAATATTGCGATACTATTTTTATACTCGACATACATATATTGTCAGAGTATAATAATTTTAGTCTACGTTTGTAACGCCGAATAATATTGTTCTCGCAAATAAAATTTTGGTATAGGAGTTCCTAAAAACACCTAATAGAGTTCCTAGACACCTAATATGTCTATTTCCGATAATCCGCGCGTTTGCCCGTGATCATGATGAAAAACAAAACGATATAACTAGCTCAAATTTGGATGACATATTCTAAACATAAAAAGTAAGTTTTTTCGTAAATGAGCAAAATCGGTCCACTGGGTTAAATGAATCTTTGACCCCACTTGTAAAATATAAAAGATAGAAGAAAAGTTCAAATACAATGTTTTTGTTTAAACAAGTTTTGTTTGAAACATTTTGTCGTACAATGTTTGAGTTTTCCACATTTTTAGCTTAAATTTGGCTAACAAACACATATAGGTAATAACACAATACAAATTATTATTATACATGAATAATAAGCTTCTTATTAACTTCTTTATTTATCTTATAGAGATAGTAAAATTGGGGATATTCAAATTTTAAGTCGAGCTAAAAAAGAAAAATCACTTTAGTTATAGAAATTTCTTAGATACTAATAAATAGCCATAATTTAAAAAAGATTCATTCTTTAATTTTTTATAATTTGGCAACAGTTCGCTAATTTCGAAATGATCTATTTTTTAATTAACTTTTATATGCATATATGTTAATTGTTTACATTCTTAATTGATAATTTCGTTAACCATATCTGAAGGAACACAGTATTTTGAAATGATCTATTTTTTAATTAACTTTTGTATGTATATGTAAATTGTTTACAGTCTATATTCATAATTTCGTTAACCGCATCTGGGAGCACAGCCCTCCAATAATGTTAAAAATGTGAATTATATTATGTTTTTATGTTTTGAATGTTTGTAAACTTTTAATTAACAGTTGTTATACACAAATGTAGGTAAATGTAGGTATTTATTTACAGTATAAATAAAAAACGTTGGTTACTGTTAGTTATATAATATATATCGAATCAGAGGCATTGTTATTCATCAGTTGCGTCAAGTCGTAAGTATCATTTGGTATATCTCATTTGAGTATCGATTTAAAAGTATCGAGTACTTTTCAATATCTCAAGATTGAAAGAAACTTTTTGCTATTGACTTTTCCAAAAACAAAAAATATCGTTTCTAAACCACCAAAACTTTTTGGATACCTCAAGGTGTTGGTCCATTCTGTTTTTCCCAAAAGATTTTTTATCTAAAACATAGGAATACCAAAAAACATTTCTAATTTGTTAGGAAATTTTGTTAGAAAAAACCACTAGAAAAAGTTTGATGTGTGGATTCTTAGTGGACAAAAAAACAGTAGAAAAAATCACTAATCCTTTCAATTTCTGTGAAGAATACAAACATATCTTTTTCAGCAAAATTTTTCATATTTTCGGAATTGGTTCTACGAAATTTTCTAATAAAATAGTTTTAAGCGTCTTTTAATTCTCTTTGATTAGAAAGGTTTGATGGAGAATCAGTTTCAAATAAATTTTAATAATGTATTATAGTAATTACATTTTCCACAAATTTAATTCAACAAATTGTATCCTTCAGTTGTTAATTACTCTTACAATTTATCAAAGAGAATTGCATAACATAGCCGAACAAGAATATAATTATAATTATTCAACATTTTACACATATCTTACATTATTAAACACACCGTTATATCGCTTTTCACTACGTTTGTGTGAAAATCGATATTATTTGTGACAACTAAATATTCAATAAGATACATACAGTTTCACATAAATCAATAGCACAGGATGGAACATTCATTCTCTCAAGCATTACGTTGATTTTTTAATGTTTGAATTAAAATCAATAATGTTCAAAAAAAGTAAGTATCTACATGCACAAAATATTTGACTTTTTAAGGGCAATCTTGAAAACTATCAAAAAATTTGTATACTTAACAAAATTATAAGGTGAATTGTTCTAGCAAAATCAGTGTATAGCAAACTTAAAAAAACTGTATCCAATAAGTACATTAACCTCGGCAAGAAATAAAAACTGCTTAAATCTTACATATGTTCTATATTATTCCATGAGTGTGAAAGTTGCAACTTGAATAAGAGCATTTTAAAATCATTGGAAGCTTGCGAAGTTTTGGAGGCAAATACGCAAGTTAAAATTGACCGATTATGTGTCAAATGACAAAGTTTAGCAAATAGTTGGAAATAAAAATCATCTAAAAACATAACTTTACAAAAGACAGCTTGAATTTTAAGGTGATGTTATACGGAAAGGGGAAATAGAGAACCTAGTGTTGACAGGTAAAAAAGATAGAATAAGAGAATCAGGTAGAAAAACCACAATCTCATAAGTTTAGCGTACGACAGGAAAAAATGGAAAAGTATGGTCGACAACGTCTGTAATCAGCCATGATACCTATCATTATCATTATCATTCTATCACAATGTGATTGGAGTGGGTAAGCAAATCCAATAACGGTAATTTTTACCCAAAAAATGCAAAAATAATATGTATCATTTAACAGCTGGAGGTGTGGTTACATAAATTTTTAAGTTGCTGTTTCAGACAATATATATCAAACAAGCCGCACAATTTAAGTATGATAAAAAAAAATTATTTTTAACTTCCAGTTTCCCCCGAATTCATCGAGTGATATTTCGTTATAATAATCATGACATTGAGGATATATAATTCATATATGGCTTACCTACAAGAAAAAATCAATATTAAATCCTATTATTAAAAAATTGTGGAGCTATGAACATTCGTTTGAATGAGTTTCATAGACCGACAGATTTTAAGACCGGCGACGGACATGATACAAAAATTACTCAGGAAGTTCTAAAACATTTTTTTTTTAAATCAGGAAATAATACTTCCAAGGTAGTTAGTAAAAAAATTTCATGATATTCTAAAAATTTATTGGTTTTGGTATAAATGAATAAATTACCATTTTATTTCCATTCACAGCAGTTGTAAATGTAAAGTAAAATTTAAACTAAATAAATCAAATTATGAACAAGATTGTGTTGTGTATACCATGGGCATTTCATGAAATTCAGACATTTCATAAAAATTACTAGTTTATTCATTTATTATGGCTTTGAATATGTAAAATTAAAATCTTGGTTGTTAATTAATTTAATGTTTTAAGTCAGCAAATACACCAAACTCAAAACATGTTTATATTTATATCATTAGTAAATTGAATAGTCACAAGATTGTTTTCTCACAACCTTGTGACGGTTATAAGAAGGTTCTAATGAGCTATATGAAAATAATTTAATAAAATGTCTGAATTCAACGAAATGTCTATAACATATTCTTATACGGAGATGTGGATATAATAAAGTTTACAAATTTTCAAGTTTCACAAAGAAGTGTTGTTATTCTATTGTTCATTATTATGTATTTATTGCATTACGTTCTTGTTACCTAAAGTTATCCAATATAATTTAGAACTTTCTCTTACTTATTAACAAACTTTAACAATTAAATCAATAAACAATTAAAAATATTGAATAAAATTGCACATATTGAATATAATTGTTTGATAGAAAATTAGGATGTTATTGTTGTAAATACAAAACTTTTTGAAAATGCAATCTTATTTGCTCCTGGTACAAAATCTGTATTGATAATTTATATACCTATATTGTTATTTTAAAATCTTCGTTTCCGTTTTTAACTTTCTCTAAAAATTATAGTAGAAAATCGATAAATAATAAATCGGTCACAGAAAATTTCATTAATAATTTTTGCAAAGTATCTTTTACATTGCTCAGTAAAAAAAATTAAATACCAAGCTGAAAGGCAGTAGAGAAACACTGTCTCTCACTCATGTTACAAGCTTTTTCAGGCCACTAGTCATAATCCTGAATTTTATAAAATGTGTTTCGAAGTTGACATAGGTAAATTTTAGAACGAAAAATATATACAATATAACTATAGAGAAATTAAATTTATAATATCTTTATTTCCTATCATAAATATTGCAAAAACAATGTACTTTATATAAAGTGATATTCAACCCACCTTTTTTTTTTAGATTATAATTCCAAGCTTTTACTATACAATCGTATTTTTCTTTACTAAAATTGTAAAGATAAAAATTATTTCTGTTAGTTTTCCTTAGAGGATAAACGTGGGCTATATTATCGATCTATTTCAGGCTGTTATATTATTATTACAGAATGTTTTAGCTGATATGAAGATGGTTTAAGCTACACAAAATTGTAATACCTTGGCAAATATAAATAACATAATCATAAGTCATATACTTTAACCAATTTTGAAATTATATTTTGATGAAAATAGAAACAAAATCCTTTCACAATTTTCGAAGATTAGCGGAGACATGCAGGCAAGAAGAGGAAAAATGTAACTTTATTGTATGTAGTGGTAAACCTAAAAGGATAAAATAAAGAACACTTAACTATTGCTTTTATTTTATATATTATAATTCCAAAAAATAAATTAAAAAATTCTTATGCCATAACATTTTTCGACGAAACATCAACAAACTACCTTTTATATAATGAAATAATAATTAAAAATTACAATATAAGCTGCTTGTATAAAGTTTTTTCTAACAATTATTTAATTAATTAATTATTTTGAAGTCGTAATTGGCAAAGTTTATTTCCTAAAATTTTCAAATAGGAGACGTTGTTATATAGTAGCTGTAGATCTGAACTGCAACAACATAGTTGTTACATAACAAAGGATGTTTATTATCATCTCCTAGTTTATGATATCAGATATTCGCATGATATGAAATGTTTATAATTAGAAAATAGTCATCATTTTATACTTATGGGTGATATAAACTATGCTTTGAATATTATTTCACTTTTAGTATACTGTAGCAGAAGCATTGGTAAAGTTATATGAATACAATATAACTTACCGGACAAATAAAGTGCTTATGTCTATTTAAAGTGTTCAATTTTAATTATTTCTTCTTTTTTTATACAGATTTTTTGTAAACATAACTTTGTATTATCATTGGTATAACAATTTGTTTCTTTAACTAATATTAACAAGATGAATTTGCAATTTGCGTTTGTCTGTATCTATCCATCAATGTATCTATGTTTGTTCTTCTGTATCTTTCGAACGTTTTTCCGATTTTTAGGAAATTTTCTAGATACGTTTATAACATTCGAGATATGATTTTTATGCCTCATTGAGAAATCAGGGGATTTGATATAACAAATTTGATATAAATTGGAACTTATAAATAAATAACGATAAAGAGGTGAGAAAGAGGTTTTATATATATAATGCTACGGAACCTTCTATACCATATCTCATAATATCTAAAAAATGTAATTTTGTTTTTTTTTGGATTGTAATTATTTTAAAGATATACATATCACAACCAGAAGTATTTTTGTCTGTTTGTATGTTAATCTGATGAAATTATTTGCATTTGTAAATTAATGACATTTTAAATGTTATTATTTTTTTAATGAGATATTTTTCAAAAGAAAACATAAATTTCACTGAATGAATCTAACGTAGTTACTATATTTTCTATATGTAAAGTGATTCATATTAGATAGTCTATTCAAAATTGATGACTGTGGAAATGGAATTGAAATTTTTACTCACTCATATTACATCGCTATTGAGAAGAAATTACGGTAAACCTTAATACGTTAATCTGAATATTCTATTTAATTCAAAAATAATATAAATATATAAATCTGCTTCTTATTATAGTATTGTAACAAGCGAATTATTAGTTTACAAAAATTATATTTTTATTTAGTAGATATTATCATTACTAACCGAGAATACGAATATTTCGCAAATGAAACTGTTTTTTACCTAAATAAAGTGCAATTGTGTTAAAAACAAAACTTTCACTATTTTTCATAAATATAATGAAATACTTGGTGTTGAAAGTGAGTCATGATAATCTTCCAATCCGTACGTCCAGAACAAGCTGAAAATTTGTCAAATAAATCGATTAATTATTTCACGAGTTAAGTACGTGAAATTTAGAATGGTATTAAATGAACTACAAAAATATAAAAATGGTCCCATTAGCGGCATCATCAGAATCAGTTAAATCGATCACGATATACTAGCATTTAAGTGATATTACCGCTCGTTGAATATATTAAATAAAAAAAATTTCTCCTGAACGGATTGAATGATTGAAGTTTGGGTATTTAATTAAAACAATCCATTCCTGACATTTTATCACATAAAATTCTTTGTGACAGTAAAGCTGACTATATTTTACGTTTTTCGTTACAATTCATTGTCTGTAATAACGATTTTGAAAATAATTATGTTATGAAAAATTATACCACGTATGTACGTATTAAATTCCTAAAAATTGGTTTAATGCTTCTGAAGATATTCGTATAAAAGTGGAAAGGAGGGTTCACTTTCGAGTACTGTATCATCGGCAATGTAATTCGTTGGAGAGTTGTTTCTTAAATGGGTTATACTAGTTAATTTTGGCAGTATACTGTTTGTTGAATGAGTTTAACAGCGTACAGGCCACCATTCTGACAAACCGATAAACCAACCAACGGAACAAACAAAAAATTTTAAAGTCGGAACAAAAAAACTTTTAAAATCGAAACAGAATACTTCCGATATCGAGAGATGTAACGTAGAAGTGAATAAATGTATATAAGTTTTTTAAATTTTCAATGAATTATGTTGTGTTTTATTAATATGCAATATTTTTTATATGAAAAAAAACTTTTTTTAGAATAACAAAAATATATTAATATTATATGCATATTAGTTTGAATATAAAACACGATACAATTGAAACTTTTTAATTAAATAGTCAGGATGAGAATAGATACAATTAAATATGATTTTCTTATTTTTATAAGTACTTTTTAACATTTTTAGTATAACTTGGATACTTTGATGCAATCTTACATCGATAAATAATTATATTGTTTAAATTTTGATTTTTTCTCCAATTTCCTAGATCAAATTATTTTGTATTTTATAAATACGTATTTCGCCTACAAAATAGTCATCATCAGTATGAATTAGCTAGTTGTAATGATTCTCTGAGGAGATGTTACTCGTTGCTAATTTGGCTTGCACATTCAATATCAATGGTTCCGAAACCATACTTCTCGATAGTTTTGATGTTTTTTGATAATACAAGAGTAATTTAGTTACTCCAAATAATTAAGTTAACAATTTCATTCAGCCTCAAATATACAACTTGTGAACTTAAGTTTATTCAACCCGACGAAAAGTTCAAAATTTTTTGTACGCAGTTTATGGGGTTTCTTGTATAATTGAGGTCTAAAAATTTCAAAAATCATATTTATTTTACGATCGGTCGTCTAATTTTTGAGATATTGCATGAAATACAACCGATAAATCGGCCTCTGGATCGGATTTTTAACAATATCTCAGAAACTACAAGTCCAATCATTAAATAGATGGCATTTTTGAAATCTACAGGTCAAAATACACTTACAGTCATGGGTTTTCTCAAAATAGGATTTAAAAATTTTTTTTCAAATTTTCGCAATTTTTTTAAGGGGTACCCCTTTGAAAAAATCGAAAAAATTGGAAAAACATTTTTGTCCCCGATTTGGATGAAATACATATTCTAGAGTAATTTCAACTCGTAAATTTTAAAAATAATATCTATTTAACGATTGAACTAGCAGTTTCTGAGATATTGCTAAAAATCCGATCCAGAGGCCGATTTATCGGTTGTATTTCATGCAATATCTCAAAAATTAGACGACCGATCAATAAATAAATATTATTTTTGAAATTTTTAGACCTCAATTATACAAGAAACCCCATAAACAGCGAACAAAAAATTTTGAACTTTTCGTCGGTTTTTTTAAGGTTGAATAAACTTAAGTTCACAAGTTGTATATTTGAGGCTGAATGAAATCGCTAACTTAATTATTTGGAGTAACTTAATTACTCTTGTTTTATCATAAAACATAAAAACTATCGAGAAGTAAGGTTTCGGAACCATTAATATTGAATGTGCAAACCAAATTAACATCTCCTCAGAGAATCATTACAACTAGCTAATTCATACTGATGATGACTACTTTGTAGTCAAAATACGTATTTATAAAATACAAAATACTTTAATCTAGGAAATTGGGGAAAAAATCGAAATTTATTCGAAAAATCCTAGAGTTCTCATTAATAATTATAAAATTATATTAATCCTCTAATGGGTCATACTAGATAGTACTGCAGTATCTAAATATTATTGCACAAATATCACACCAATTGAAGGGTATAATAAATCGAAATTCGAAAGGCAGGAAAACTGTCATACTCGTAATACGATAGGCAACACAATAATAATTATCCTTAGTTTCAATAAATATAGGTATCAATCAATAATTATAATTAATGATTTTACAAATATAATAATGGAAATTAAAATAAAATACTTGTACCCAAAAATACGCTATCAACAGAAAAAAAGAAAATGGCTATTTCATACACGAACCACTGGGAAAGTATTGATTTTTCGATAAACTTCTTTAGAGCAGGATTTGCTTTGAATTCTATATTTTATTGACTCTGAGATCTTTATGTTTTATAATTCCCAGTCCTCAAGAAGGGGTGATTTTCACCACTAGCAAAAAATTGGGCCAAATTTTAAAAGGATGGTTTTTTTCTTTACGAATTTAATTTATTTACGAATAAAATGAGCCATGTTTGATCAAAATCCGACAATATAATATGCAGTGTATGAAAAGGAATTTTTATAGGATATTTTATTATGGGATATTCAAGTTATAATAAAAATTTTTAAATGTTTATAGTTGTTTTATATAATGTTTTTAACCGACTACAAACGAATGAAGATATAATGAAATGGTATTTTTGTATTTATAAACCGCTTTGAAAGATTAATTTTTATTTGATAAATATACTTTCATACAAACCCTACAAAAATTTGAACAAAAAAATCCTGTCTTAAGGGAAAAGCAAATAAATTTTTGGTGATGAATAATTAGACGATATAAACAAGTAAAAATTACAATTTTTCGAAACTTGAATTAAAAAATAAATTTAAATACTTCTACATATAAATTGATTCTAATTGATAATATTACTTTTTAAAGATGACTACAAAATGCTTCGTTGGAGCCGACTTCGAAAAAAAATTATTAGCAAGGAATCTATTTATAAGAGTATTTAATTATTGTTTATATTTTAACTCAGTTTTTGAATTCGTTTTTATATTTTTTTTTGAAAAATTTTTGTTTTAAAATAACATTCGATTTAAATATTTAACAGCAAACAATACGATCATAAATGAATGTAGTTATACTTTAATCTACAAAAAATAAACATAATATGAAACAAAGAAAATAAATTTTAACGGAATGTTTATATCATTATGAATATAACATTATTTATATGGTAATTAAAATTGTTGAGGGAGTTAATGCAATTAATAATCTTTATAGGTATAATATAATATTTACTTTCGGCCCGAAAAGGTTGTTATAAAAAGGATCATCTAATTTCCATCTCTATATATATAAACCATAAATTGAATTCTCTCATAGACTTCTTGAAAAGAACTAGATGGAATACAAAAGTTGAACTGAAGAAAATGTTGCAGAAAGAACGACTCTTTTATTACATAATTATTTTTTAAAGATTAAATTTGAAAGTTGACTGATACTGAATTTGCTTACTGAATTTGAAACAGGGGTCAAGTGTAATGAAACACAATAAAAATTGACATTTACGAACAGTGTTAGTTTTTCAAACACTCGACATATGGTTGAGTATCATATGACACTTTTTTAAAACCTGCTTGTTAAATTGCAACTGGCTTAGTTGCCAAGTGCGGCTCTAACACCTTTACCCATGTGACTACTTAGACAGGAGATAGCGGGTTCGAATTCAGGAAACGGCAGTTTGATCAATTATTTAAAAAAAATAATTAAAGGGATGGAAAATTTATCACATTGCCATCCCTTGGATAAGAACGGAGTAACTGGCTCCACCAACAATATAATAACAATACAATTTTCACCTTGTGCTCGAAAGCATTTTCGCCTACCGGTAATAGAGTGTTCTAAAATAAGATACAGAGGACCAAAAGGATTAGGTACACGGTTGCGGATCCTCTCTCAATATACACTCAATTGCAATGTCTGTTAGGGTTAAATCCTGGCAGTTGTATACGAATCACTCCCTATTGTTCTACACAGTTAAGATTTTACATTTTAGTTCAGTTCCGATGATAATGAATTTTAATAGTAAGCGTCACCTGCATATCCCTCTCCTTTTCCTTGCATAAAGGTAAAAAATACCACTTTTTAACGTCAGAATGCTGGTCAGAAACATGCTTTTTATGCAGTCTAAGTAAAATCATAAAGAAAGGTATAACTTCTTTTTTTTTGTGTAATTGTTAATGAAATTAGAATGTTATTACGGATTCATTTTTGTCTCCCTTTAATGCAAATTTAAATTATGTGATAAGACTTCTCATTTCCTTTCAAAGGAATAAACATTTATGCTATAGAATTCCATATTTGTTGTTGGTTATTATATACATTTAACGTTCATTAACAATTCGCTGTGATTGCTAAAGAAGATAGTGGAATACGCTGTTGAAAATAAATTTTAATATAATCCATGTATTATTTATAAAAAGTCATAAATTTTTTAAATAATACATGTACTTTCACATTTCATGTATCACTTAGGGTTTGATCCACATTATAATGTCGTTTTTCGTTCGATTTCTGGTTAGTATGCTCTTTTCATGTAAAAAACAATGTGCTTCCAAACTACCAGTATGGAATCGACCGAAACTTGACTCATATGAATATCCTGTTATTTGTTGGTTTAATATTTTTGCCATTTGTTGACTGTTTATACCATTGTTTTCAGGTGCTTAGAAGTATGTACAGATTATTTTACATAATATGATATATAAGCCGGAATTAACGTTGAAATGTGGAAAAGTGATGTTATAGCTCCGATTTTCAAAATTTTTATTTGTACAAAAATTTTTATTTGACTTCAGCTAGATAAAACTTTGTTGTGTTATTTAAAATCGTAAAAAAAAAAAACATTACGTATTTATGAAACCAATTTTAATCTTAATTAAAAAAAATATAATTTTATTATATACTACAATTTTAATATAAAATAATATGTAAATATTTGACATATGAAACAAAGTTGGTGGGATACATCCTATGAATTATATCTGTAGGCCTGTATCAAGTAACTTCAATTCAAGATAAATTGAGTCGGATATTGTGGTAAGTATGAATTATTATATTCTGATTTAATTATGTAGAAAATATATAATACATCTTCTGGAATGAAAAATTAAGTAAATATATGTGATTAATATGATTCTTCAAGAAATCAGTGCTTTTATTGTAAAATTAACGACTCCTATAACAGACTTTCAATATCCAACACACAAAATTTAGAAAGAACACTAAGATAATGATAAAAATTTAATAAACTTACTGCCTCTTAACCCTTCTCCTCGCTTATATATATACTACTTAAATTATAAGAGAATTTGCTATAAAAAAATATCTTCTATAAAACTGTGTTTAGTTAAATCCCATGGCCATTCATTTTGTATTTTAGAATTTTGTATTTTTTTAATGCAACAATTTTAGTATTTACTTTTATTCCGTTTTTTATAGTTGATGTATTTTGGACCGTTTTTCGTAAATGAAGATTACAAATGTAATGTAAATAAAGGTGTCTGTATTTTTTCCAAAAAAAAAAAAAAAAACTTTAGAATTTATTTTAAAATAACTGGGTAAAATTGAAAGAAAATAATATCTTTTAAAATATAAGTTTTCTGCACTGTATTGCTTATATGATATGTATTCTTTATGAGACGTCCCATTTTAACATCATAAATAAGTTCATAATTAATGTATTTGAATTAATAAATTAATAAAATTATTATTTATTTTGCCATAATGAAATAAACGTTATTATGTGTTTGTTTTAGGTTATCATAATATGAAATTTTTGCAAATCCTCTAAACTACTATATGTTTAAAATTGGTTAAAATATGCTTAAGTTTACAGTTTGTGTTTATAATTGAAAATTTAATATCTGGGAAATCCAAAACTAGGCTTTATTCAAATAAAAATAAAAATTCATATTTAAATGGTTTATAATTATAAATATAGTTTGAGTTGTTTGACCTTTATAAAAAGTTATAAAAAAAGTCTAAAACATCAAATGTCTGAAACGCTATAAAACAAAGCTTTTTATAAGATTTCACGTTATTGAGTTTATCGTGAGTGTCCACGGATAGACAGTATTTTACGATTTACGATTTGACTCATTGATTTGCCTTTAAATAGTAAAAATAGGAATACCAAAAGAAACACCTTGTTTAAATTAAAATTACAAATTTTTAATAGACTTTTATGTACTCATTTTAAATAATTTTTTATTTTTCAGTTCCGATAAAGTGTGTATTATACAAAAAAGAAAGATAGAATACTTTATAGAGAAATATAGAATTATATTCTGAATTCCTAGTACATCGTATATCTAAACGAGGAATGTAAATGTAAATTAATTAAATGTTTGTAATTAATTAAATTAATTAAATTAATTAATATTTAGTATTGAATAACTACGTTTGTACACAATAATAGTTTAAAATTTTATTTAGAAATATTGATATGAAATTGAAAATTAACTTATTAAAAAAGCGATACAATATGGTGTTTTTATATTCAATGTACACCTATGATACAAAATAAAAAACCGTGTATGTTTCAGCCTCTCCTTAAGCAATATATTAAAATACATTTCTCCATATCGTGAAAAATTTTTTAATTTTATTCACTTCTTAATTTTATTATTTTTACATAAAATTACGATTAATAATAATAAACAAGCAATATCACACTTTGAGCCCAAGCGGTCATGCATTCAAGTAACATACTAACTCCTAGCTTTTCTTAGTTTCACTGATCAGATGTGAAATTATTTAAAAAAAGGTGATAATTTTATCCTAACAAAATAAAATAAAATTCAACGAAAATCGATTCAATTATGAGTTAAAATACCACAAACAGACACGCAGATTAGGAAGCCATAAGTGTTAAACTGGTAATACTCGGCAACCCTCTTTTCGTGTCGAGAGTTCAGAGAATTCTCGAAATGTATTTTTCGATGAAAACAAGCCAGTGAATTATTTTCGAAAAAACCTACACTTCCTTTACGTAATAGGAAATATAAATCAAATGAATGAATAATTAAATTCATATATATGAAAAAACTGTTCAGCTGTAATTAATACAAAAATAATAAATAAAAATTAATCACACAAAAAATAACTTTTCAACATTTATTTAATCACTTGAATTGAAAATAATATAGTTTTACAATTAAATTTTTCATGTTTATTGAGTGAGTGGGTTTATTTATTGAATTTTTATAACAAAATATAATCCAGTTTAATTTTTGTTTTCAATTTGAATAAAAGCTTAAAGATAATTGTAACTTTTTTTATTTAATTTTTTTTTTTCTTTTGTGAGACAAAATTGAGTAAAATTATGCAGTGAGACAAAATTTAGTACAAATTATATTTTGTATGTTTTCTTTCGAACTTAAACAGTGGTAATCTTCAGTCAATTTTTCATATAAATAGTATACGGTAGGTGTAATTTGTGAGTGCGAACATACGAGAAAAATTAATACAATCAAAAATGGTTACATAAAACAGCAATAATAATGATTATATCCAGTTATAAAAATATTAATAAATGAATAAACTGTATTCTTTTAGACCAATAACTTATTTATTAATTATTTATTATTAACCTTAATATGTACAAAATATAGATAGTGCAAGTTAATAATAACTGTGTTTCAAAAAACAATAAAAAATTTTCAGGACTATGTTGTTTCAGAAGAAATTTTTCTTAAATTCATACATTTTGAATATAAATTGACTGTATTATTAACATGTGATTTATAAAAAGTTTAATTAAGTATTGTTTTTTATTTTATTAAACCAATACCGCGTTGAAATTTTTTATGTCATTCAAACTAATGATTTTCATTTGTTAATTGAATTTGTTTTTATTTGTTAGCTTAAATTGTATAACTGATAAACCATGTATTATTATCCGTACCGTGTATAGTACGTGGAAGGGACTTTTTAATCAATTGATGCGCTACGTTTATCTGAAATTTGTAATAAAACATTCACATTCTAGAAAATATGATTATTTGTTCAATTGTTTGTATGTAAACTGTATAGCAATAGCAAACAAAAATTATTGAATTACTACAAAAAAAGTCACTTAATTGAAGTTATTGAATTGAAAATAGTAAGAATAATTGAAGAAATTGCATATGTAATCATTTTTTATTGCAAATATAAATAATTATTCATTTAAATTAGTTATTAAATTTTATGAAATTTCCGTTAAATCATACACCATTTACAAAGTTATATATAATTTCATTGGTAAACTACTATTTCGTAACCATAGATACGATTGAAAACACTTTGAAACACGGTACCATATAGATAATGAATTATTGTTAAAAACTGTTCGAAAAAAAACATGTTGCGACTTTTGATGGATCGTTATTTTACTATAATTTTTTCATAAGGTTTCCAAAAAAAAAAGAATAATAATATAGTAATCGACTTAAAATGAATGCTGTCAGCGTGGTCATCGTAAAAAAGTTACTAGTTTTAAAAGTATATATTACATCCATGTAATAGAAATAACATGATACCGAAAATTAGAATTATTTAGAACAATAAATTTATATTAATAATGTATGTTTTGTGTTCAATGATTTATACTGTCTCGCGATATTTGTTGTATAAATTCCCCATAGCTTTTGTTCAAGAAACGTTGTTAATAGCAGATATGTGTCTGCAGCTTGGCTAAAACGACATACATTTATTTTAAAATGGAAAAATTATAAATGTAAATCTTTCTTAATTATTCAACAAAATCTAATTAGTTTTAGTTACATTCAATTTAACAAAATTTACATTTCTTGTGTATTTTTTAAATCTTTTTCACAAAGTTTATATTTTTTGAATAATTAACTCTTGATTAATAATCTTATTATTATTTGCTACTGTATACTTTTCTATCAGAAATACAATCAAATATAATATACAAAGTGATCGTATCTTATAAAACTGATATTAATCGCATCACACACACGCTTATATTTCCTCTTCCGGCTTTTTTAGCTCATGAGAACAATGTGAAATGTGAAAACTCTCAGTTTTTTTGAAATCAGGATATGAGTTATTGTATAGGGTTTCTACATATAGCCTTGCCGACATATGCTATGACACTTTTTAAACGATTATGTATATAATAATTTTTGTTTTTTAATGTTCAGATTAAAAGTTTTAACTCTAATATGTGTAAGAAGAATAACATTTTGAGTTAGAGGAAATATATACACTGATATTTGTAATAAAAAATTGTTATCAATATGTGTTTAAAAAGTCTAAATTGGATTGAACCAGTGTTCAAAAAGTCAGCTCAATTGATCCTAGAGTAATGGAACAAATTAAACTTGTAATAATTAATTACAAGTAGACACTTGGTGAAGTAAAACAAGTTCATGAGATATGTAAAAACATATGAAACCATGTAAGTCATATGGAGGTTTGTATTTTGTATCAAAAAAATTATGTATTCTCATAGCTAAAGACCGTTGTTTTTAATAAATTTGTATGTCTTCATGATGTATGTTTGTTTATATTTATAGGGTTTTAACTTCTGTTGAAGGCTATCAGAAAAGTTTTGGATAAGTACAACATACGAATAATAAACAAAATTCCGGTTACGCTATCTATGTACGTGATTCGTTAAAGTAAAAACAAAGTACACGAAAATATTTAGGTTATATATTTATTTATTATTCTCTATATTCAATATTTTATTCATTAAGAACGATTTATGTCTGAAACCGCTAATACATCGAGACCCATGTAATATTTTAGTCATGCATATCCTAAAGCATGTATTTCAGTTTATCGAGAATGTATGTGAAAAGTTTAATAACAATGACGAAGGGTTTGAACGTAAAAGGGATATGATATAATATTTATTTTACATTCGTTAGTCCTATCCTATAGTAAAATATAATGGAAATAAGTTTTTGAATAAAAAATAATTTGCTCATCTCCTGTTGGTGGTAGTCATTGAATTGGAAAAATAATATTAATAGTAAGTCCTTATTTGATTGACTGCTGCTGTAATATAAATAAATAGTGTCAGGCACAAGTTGCATCGAAAGTATAAAAATTGTAAAAAATAAAATACAAATCTTTCTATTCGGTATGCATGTATGAGAGTGACTTCATAAAAAGGGACGGTTTTTAAATTTGTACATACATAACAAAAATTTGAAAAATTAAGTAGTACCTAACAGTTAAAATCTGTAGTCGTTTACTCATTTTTCCACAAAAAAATTGTCAATTTTTAACTTCATTAATTTGAAAGTAAACGAATTATACGGAAAAATTGATATAAAAATAAAAGCAAGAAAAATTCTTCGTTGAATAAGTTCCCAAAAGTTAAAGTCGGTTCGTCATTTTTGCCGGTATCAGTTTTCCAATTTGTGTGGTTTTTCCAAAAAAACTAACCAAAAAAAAAAAAATTTCAATATTCAGCTACTCTAACTGTGAATTTAACAAGTGAATATAAAAATAAAAGTATATAAATTTTTTCGTCGAATGACTAAAACATAAAATCGGTTCTGTATTTTGAAAGCTAAATATTTTCAATTTTGAACGAATTTTTCCAACTCAGCTGAAAAGCAAACCACAATTAACCTTGTATTTTAAAAATATTATTTTATTTTATTAGTTTAAAAAAAATAAATAAAATTCAAATTCTGTTAAATTTCGTAAATATTCAAATAATGGAAAAATTTTGTTCAAAACTTCATCAGCTCAATTAAAATCTTTAGTATAGTAAACATAAAATGTTCTAGTTTAGTCTATTTCTATGAAAGTTTATTTTTCTCTTCGAAGTGATATGAGCTTAGGATTTTGTAAGTTTTCTATAAAAATTAATCATAATAGTTTTATAGTAATTTTCAACTACATAGACAATGTCTATAAAACTGCGAATGTTCATATAATTTAAAACATTTGAAGAATAATATTTAAAATCAGCACATTTATTATAGAACGTATTACTATAAGACATTAAAATAAGCCTAATGGCAATTATTTTATGTGAATGTATACTTTTGAATATCAAAGATAATGTTGTTTTCTTTAAGAATAGTAATAAAATTTTTTTTATTTCAAATGTGTAATACATGTATCACTGTTTTAATAAGGATCTATAATGGTAAAGTTTACAAAACTTTTAAATAAAATAAAAGTGTATTTTATAGGTTATATGACATGAAATTTAATAGTAGATGTTTTTTCGACTCTATAGATATATTATCGATTATACTCGACATTTATATATATAATATGTCAAAGTATATTGATTATAGTCTTAAGTCTGTAACGGTAGAAAATATCGAAGCAATCAACAAAATTTTGGTATTGAATCATCTAATAATCTAGTAGCACCTAAAGAGCAACTGATTTTGAGCATATAATTCAATTTATAATTGATTCGCTCCCGATGACTTCGAAAGAGGCAAGAATATTATTAAAGTTTTTAATATATAATATTTTTAATGTTTAGTGAATTTTATGAATAGGGCTTTTCATTTTAATTTTCGATTCGTTTTTGTTTCGGACAGAATGTCAAAAAACTAATGTAATAAAATGAGAAGCAAATATTTTCTATCTTTGTCAAACTTATTGTCAACAGTACGAAACAAATTTTAAAATGAAAAGGTCTATTATGCTGTATTTTTAACAAAAATTGTATATCAGCTGTAAATTTTTATATTGAAATACTATTAGCTAACAAATAGAATTGGCCAAGTACACATAGTGAAATAAATTGGCGTATGTAACATGTATAAAGTTTTTAATTTAGTAAAAATTTGTGAACATGTATCAACTTTTTTAATATCATCGATTTTAATTTTGTATTATGTATGGTATTTTTAATATGACATATTGAAAAACAAAATATATACACATACGCATTTTATGTTCGTTTCCATACTGTTTTTGTTTTTGTTTTAAATGATGGATTTATGTTGGAAAATGTTATCTCAAATATGGTGAAAAAAACGATGTTTTTTTATATGGATTTATCACTCGAAAACTACAAGAAATAATTTATTGGTTTTTGACATAAAAAAAAAAAAAAAGTTAAAATAATAATAAAACAATGTTTAGGGACACGTTAATAATGTTCTGTTCTAATCTTACAAGTGATTAATTTTGCAAATCGTCTTTGTTGAAATAAAGAGGCTAGAAAGTCAAATGTAATTAATGAATTAGTTCTAATGAAGTACTTTATATCTATCAACAACTACGCCACTTGCTTAATATTTCTCACGTAGTCTAATGTATTTGTTTATAAGAATTATTTAAAATTTATCGTGTGATATTCATATTTAATGTTTTTTTTTTTTTAAATGAAGTAATCCTATATACACTTTAAAAATTTTTGTTTTGGATTTCAAATATCTGTAATAGTTCTTCAGATATCTACGAAAAACAGAACCCTTTAATATTTTATTCCTTCTTTTGGGAATTTTGAAGTGAAACTTCTTTAAGCGCGACTAGGGAGTAACTCAGATTTTTTTTTCTGACGGAAGTAACGTTTCCGCCATTTAAAATTATTGATAGCATTTGAGTTGAGTTCATAATTTCTCGGCCTCTTAAATTGTTTATAAAAAAAGTTGAAAATGCAATTTTTAAAATGTAAGATTTTTAGTTTAAAATTTATCATAAAGTTAAAGTTACTTTTTTTTCTCTTATTTATATAAAGTCTCTTTTCAACTACTAAGGTCATATAGTGACTACAATGGGTATATTCTATACAACAATAGTACACAGTTGTTCCTTCATATATTCAGAAGACTATTTTGTTCCGTAGTATTCATATTAAATGGTTTTTTTTTTTATGAAGTAATCCTATATACACCAGATATCTAAGTATTACAAAAGCCTTTAATTTTTAATTCCTTAATTTGGGAATATTTTTCAAGAATTAATAAAATATTCTTATTTTTTAGAACCACATTGTATAGCGAACGCAATATGTAAACAATAAAAAGAAACAATATGCAAAAAATTAAAAATAATAAAAATTTATTTGAGATTAACCATTAACAAAAAATAATTAAAAATAAAAGATAAGACCTTAGATGTCTGTAATATTGTAAGCTATTGCGTGAAAAACATTAATACCTTTTTTTATTACAAAATAGTATAAAACAAGTATTAAATAGAGGTGGTAAATGGTTTATATATATATATATATATATATATATATATATATATATATATATATATATATATATATATATATATATATATATATATATATATATATATATATATATATATTCATTATTCGTGGTTTTACTTGAATCCTGTAACATTAATTCAGTATGTGGTATATGTCGTCCTATTCATACATTCAATGATACACTATAGTATTCTCTTGGAGTAAGAAATGAATATTTATGATTTACATTTATCCACAACATGACTATTATTTTACAAAAATGGCACATATATTAAGGATTATCATAGCTATTAAATATTCCAAAAACGTGTTGAAATTTAAGTTCATTCAAAATTCTTGTCACCATAATCATCTTTGGCTAGTATGACGAAAATTTAAAACATAGAATATCAGTTGCAATGCATACCTCATGCATAACATATCTTATCTAAAATTATTATACTCAGCATGTAAAATATGTTGAGTATATTAATAATGTTTGCAACGCTACCTTATATTGACCGCACAAACAAATTGGTCCGACATCCATTCCGACTTTCTGTATTCACGATAATTCAAAAATAAACAGTGCTAGCGAGCTGAAGGAGAAAGCGAGTTTGGTGATTCTAAACATGAAAATTGCGTTTGTGTATGTGCCAAATCGGTCCAATGGGTCAAAGGAAGCTTTAAATACAAAAAATGTTTGTTTCTTAGAAACAAACAACTTTTGTCCGAAACGTTTTGTAAAATGTTGGAGTTTTAGCTCAAATTTGGTTAATAAACACATAAAGGTAATAACAATACATTATTATTTTATATGTATATAAATATAACTGCATAGGCTGGATATTTGTAGTATTTTATGAATGCTAAATTAAAATAGTCCTAACAATGAAAAAAGTCCAAAAACTGATATTTGACGAAAAATTGCGTTATATAATACATGTATGATAAATGCAGCACTTTTTTAATATAAAAATTATGTATGCATTTATGAACTTCTATTATATAGAACTGCTCGTCAAAAGGCCTAGTCAAAAAATAATAAAAGCGATAAATTTATTCATATTATAATACTTTTTAGTATGGGAGTAAAGTGAGGCAGAAAATTAAAACATAATTTTTTTAATATTATTTTATATTAATTCGTTGATGAACAAATTAATGGAATACATTCCTTTTATAAACAAAAGAAACTTTCTAGCTCAACGAACGAAAGACATCAACTAAATTGATAAAAAAATTTGAAAAAACGAAAATGAATAAAAATTGAAGGAAAAATTGACAAACAAATGTTTAACGAAAAAAATTAATATAAAAATATGCAATACAAGAGCTACGAATAATAAACAAAATATCTTCCTTAGAATGCATTACAAACTTAGATATTTTTTAAATAATGATGACATCATTAAGTTTAAAAAATTTATTTTTTCAATATCTTTGCCATATTATAAACGATTTGAGTCGAATTTGTGTTTAAACTCACTAATTTTGTGTCATATTTTTCATTTTTAATACTAATATTTCTATCAATTGAACCCTTATATGAAATCTTTTAATCTAACCATCAATATCTTAATAATTATTTCAGATATGCTGAATTTAAATGAATATTTGAAAAAAATGACCCACATTTAGTAGAATTACATAATTTTTTTTCCCAAAATTGGATAATAATTGAGTGTATTTAGGGCAAAATTATTTTTTTTTTCATTTTAATGACGTCATTAAGTTTAAAAACAATTTTTTTCTATATCTTCGCTAAACTATAACCGATTTGAGTGAACTTTTTTTTAAACCCACTAATTTTGGGTCATAATTTTAGTTTTTTATACTAATATTTCGGAAGAAGTGACATCCAAAATCTCCACTAAAGCAATATTTTTCCATATTTGAAATTTTTAATTACCTGCAATAAATTAATAATAATAATAATAATAAAATTCAAGTAAAAACTAAACTTCTGATGGCGTATAGAAATATTCATTCTAGATGAAAGCATATAAACATATTTCCTCATATACTTAATTATAATACATTTGCATTGCATTCAATCTTTGCAATAGAACATCATCGCTGTAGACGATATATTGCTTTCTTGGTTGATTGATGAGTCAATTGTGTGCTTTTTTACCGTATGTGCTACACATAGAAGAAGACACGATTTAATGCAAAAAACGATGTAAAAAAATAAAGCTTGAAGTATATATACGTTAAAGTTAAATTAATAAACGAACTATCTACTAAGAATATAAAATAACGTTCATTATAAAATAAACCTGTATTTACACGGTGAAAATTTTATGGTTTTGAAATTAATTGATAGTGTAAAAGCTATGATATATCAATGCCAGTATTATGTTTACCTATAAAAATTCCTTGTCACAATGTTGAACGGGGGTAATTTTTAAAATCGTTAATCGAAAATGTGTATTGTTTCAACTATTTAATTTAATTATTGACATATTGCCGATTTGAATTCAAACTAGCACTGCAATTTCCAAGCGAGAAAATAACACGAAAATCACTTATCTCAGTTGTTTTTCAAAAGTATTTTTGTAAAATTGAAATTGTTTTTACACTATAAAATAATATAGCCTATTGTGATCACTAGTCTTGTAGCGACTAAACTGTATTGCTTATTCAAAAATAAAGCACCGTGTAAATAAATTAAACATGTATATTAAAAACAACAAACTATAAACGAATTTTTTATTTAAAAAAAACAAGCTATTGAAATACAGAAAAAATCTTTTGGGAATAGAACAATATAATAATATTATGATTAATTTATTTTAAAAACTCATAACTAATACAACAGGTTTTTATAAAAATATTAAAGTTCGTACTGAGAGTTATTTGCTTGAACAAAAACCTCGAAAAGTTTATATCAGCTATCTTCATGAAAGAACTTTGGCCTGCATTCTAAAGTTGCAAATATATTTTATAGAATATAATTTTGTTGATTTAAAATATCGGAAAAGTACTGTAATTTTCAATCGAAACATTTTGAGAGAATGTGAAAAAAACTTTAACTTAAATTTTTTTCCATAGGACATGTAGTTTTGTCGGAAATCGAGATAAACCGTGTTTTAGCCTAAAAAACTCACTCCCTTCCACTTCCCTACCACAGATCAACCGCAAATTACTTTTCTTTTTGTTATATGTTTCATCCTACTATAATTTTTCTCACTTTTTACTATTTTCAAAAGCTTATATCGTGGTTGTCTAGAAGAAAATGTTTTTTTCAGTTCTTCAGTTAGAAATCACTTAGTTTCTTCGTTTACTGCGTGACAATGTTTTTAATTTAAATAACTATATTTATAAACTGGTACATAGGTACTATAACTGCCATTCAGTATTGTACTCTACACTAACTACTTCGTTTTAATTAATTATAAATAAAATGTAGTAAAATGTACTAAATAAGTAAGTAACGTATAGGCAGAAAATGGTTATAGCTTTTTAGTTGTTTATAGAATATTATAATTTATTGAATTATAAATTATTTTACGCTAGATTCATAATTGTGGATACAAACCGGAGCTGCAAATTTCCCATGCCAATTGTTTAAATTACTACAAACAATCATTGTGACCTATTCCAGGCATTTCTATTGTAATTCAACTCAAAATATACTGCTTTTATTCACAGCCGACCTTACGTTTTAGGTTCCAGTCTTGCAAAACAAATGTGGCAAGAATAATTTTTAATTAACAAATTAAAAGTATAACCCTCCCATGTGGTGTTTATGCATCAAATCAAAATTCTCTAGAATAAGTTTCATTGTTTTGTTGAGGAAACCAATTATATTTTTATACAAAAAACTAGTTAAAGATCAATACGTGACTAATTACTTGATAAAAGAAAAAAAACATAAACATAATTATTATCTCACTTATAAAACTAAATTTTCTTCCAGACCAACTATAGTTCGTTCCCACTCTTGCATTTCTATTATAGACCAAGTCGATTAGTATGACCTACACTTAAACCAACAGTATTTCACATTTAGGGTGACATCCAAAATTCATGTTTGTGTACCAGCGTGTAACATGTTACTGTATCGTTTCATGTATCTATTTTACAGTCTATTTTTGGAAAGATTAAATATATCATATATTGAATAGATATACAGTTTATTAAATTCATATTGCCATGCATTTCACTTATACGTGTCACTTATACATGCTTATGTACAGTTAGTTCATTTTGATCTTAATCTATATATTAATAGGCAAACATTAATTTATGATCTCTTTTTTGGTAATCATAATCAAAAAAAAAAAATAAGGTAACGAAAGTTATACCATTCGGTATGTTTTATACTCTAAAATTGTAAAATACGCCATAAAATTAGTATATTTTATGATTTTAACCAAGCATGGAAGATTAAGATGTTTAGATTATTTAATTCCATGATTATATATAAAGCAAATCCCAATTAGTACCAAATATTTATATGCTAAGGTTCTTTACCTTTTGACTGTTGTGTAAGTTTAAAGGTTCAATTTTGGTTATTATTTTATTATAAAAAAATATTTATACTATTAGAAATTTCGCCGTGGCGAACATGTCAAAACTAAACCGCTTGTAATTTATTTAAATTGATAGGAATGTAAATTGGTTGTATATTCAATACTACGAGTTATAAACGTCTATGTTCATGATGTTAAATCCATATATATTATAATTAAAACATACAAAATCGCATAGTTTGACATAGTTTAACAATAAATAAAATGTACTGGGTGTTTCTCTTCAAACACTTTAAGAGTGCAAATTTTAAAGAGAATAATAAAAAACGATTAGATAAAAAAATATAAGATATGCCTAAAAAAATATTAGAATTTTCATTTAGCTAGCCTATGGTACGATCGACCATAAGTTACTTTGGCAAAAACCACATTACTCTACGATTCTCTAATCTTTGCTATTTATTATTTTTATTACAGATTTGGACTGTTTTTATAAAGAAAATATTGTAAATGGGTGTGAAACTAGATAATGGTAAGTATGAAGCGGGGAACATTTAAATTTAATTTATTGTTGGTTTTAGAAATCGGAGTCACCATACTACGAGTATGTTAAAATCATTTAAAAAAAAAATTAAATATTGACGTTTTTTTCGAAACAATGACAATAGTTATCATGCTTGAAAGTTTAAAATAACAAATTACCTATTCTCCATGGAACTAATACCATTTTAGTGTTTTGTTTTCAAATAGATCATACATATCTTTTCAGGGCAGCATCGGTGTATTATTAGGAAAATGTGTTGTTGGTTAATTTTTGTATTATTTCCATTGGTTCTCATTATGTATTTGCATCCTAAACGTGTATACATTTTGACTATATTCGATGTAGTATTATATGCGATGAGTAACGTATCTCGACCACTGACCTACTTCAAAGTAAACAAAGCTGCTTTATACATGCTTTTATAATGTATGGAAAATTATTAAGTACCAATTTATCAAAACTTATGAATAATTACTTAATCTACTCCAATGCCATGTATATTTATTTGCATGTAATTGACTTTGAATTTGAATTAATAATATTCTTATGATAATATACACCAATAAACATAGTCTATTATGAATTATGTAATAGTACTACTTGTATATTGAAGTAGGTTTGAGAGAGCTTTTATGTCTTTGCTTAGTTGAATTTATATTTAAAACAAGTAAAGATAATAACGAGTAATATAAATTGTCTTAATACTCAGCATATGTTTGAGTGTCAATATGAACAATTTATAATCCAACATTCATAAAAAACACCAAATAGTTATATTTGTTATAAAAATATGTATTATAATGATTTTATTAGCTAAATTTGAGCGAAAATTGTGGCAAGTATAGGCACTCTAAGAAAATTTTTAAGCAAAGGTGTTCGTTTTCTGGAAATACAATTTTTTTGTATTTGAATTTTTCTTCAGTCGTGTGGTCAAAATGTTGGGTTTTGAATCTATTGGGCTCAATGGACCACTTGGCTTATTTACGAAAGTTTCAGTCCAATATCTCTTTTCAATTGTGTGTTATCCTGATGAAAAGTGGACAAATTAATTTAGCAGTTAACCTCACACTTTTCAGAATGAAATTACGGTTATTAAATCACGTTTCCTGTTATTAGACTCAAAAATAAAACAATATTAGATAAATTACATGATATGGAAGCTTTATTTAGCCTTCACCGCTAGATTATCTTACTTATAACCTTAGCGCCATCGTAATCGACATGGGTCGTTTTTTTCTCAGGTTTAGATTATATTCAAGATGGCGATGTGATTTCTTTAAAGTCACTTAATGTTTTGTATACTAAATAGTAAGTTAACTAGACTATTTTTTTAATTATTTTTCGATTTTGTAATGTTTCTTACTAAACTTCCAAAATAACAAACAACGAAATTCAAAACACTGACGTAAAAAACACGATATCTTGCGTAAACATTACTCACCAAAATCGAATGAATTTCATTAAAATGGAATAAACGGTACACGAGATATCGGCCTTTAAGTGAAAATAATGGTTATTTCCTAGCGCTGTTTGACCGAAATGATAATTGATAGGTAAGAAGTCTTTAAAACTGAGACCCTTCTAAGCACCTCCAGTATTATTTACCAAGAAAATTTAAAACATAACGTTCAGGAGGTTTGGAGCTATTCGTTTTAATGAGTTTAATATATTGACAGACAGGCGGATACAAAATGAAAGTTACTCAAGAAGAAAAAACATTTTTGAAATTGGAACATAATATTGAGTTTTTATAAACTGAAACACAATACTTCGATGTATATAACTCGGAAGTAATTCAAATTAGAATATAAATTGATATTTACTGCATAAAAATCACAAATTATTTGAGTAAACAGTTAGTTATAAACGAAATATGATAGCATATTATATATAAATTCTGGTGGTTAAGTTCTCATGAACTTTGGTTATTAAATTATAAACACATTACTTTAACTAAGGGATGATATACGGACAGAATATTATTAAGTTAACGTTATTGAACTACTGTAATTCCGTAAATCAACCACAACATATAATATCTATCACTATTATAAACTAGCCGCCAGGCGAGGCCATTCTCGTAGCCAGTGAATATTCAAGACATCCAAAATTTTGAAACGTATTTTTATTTGCTGAAGTAATATTTAAATGTACTTTAGATGATGTAGCGCTTAAATTATAATGAACATGCTAAGATAACAACTGATAGAGTTAATTGTTTGGATACTCGACATTAAGCTTAGTATCTATGTTTGAACTATTTTTAATGTTAAGAAGCATTCATAAAATTCTCTAAAAAACCACTTACTACTGTTATAAAGACATATATAATAATAAAATATGTATTGAAATATTATGTGCTAATTGGCTTAATTTGGGCTCAAATTGTAACAAATCTAAACAGTTTACGAAAAAATGTTTCAGGCAAAAAAGTAGGTTTTAAAAAAACAGCCATTTGATTTTCAAATTATTCTTTTATCTCTCACGGCTTAAAAGTTTCGCTATGGATACAAAGGACTTATTTTTATCATTCACAAACTTAAACAAGGTCCAGAATACGCCACCAATTTCAGCTCGCCATGTCTTTTCGTTTTTTTTCGAGTTATCTAGAAGGCGGATGCTAAAAAAACCTATATCAAAATTTTGTTTGCGGCTATTACCAAAATGAATATACTCTGACATATTCTATATATTTCGAGTATATTTTTACACTTTTTTATATGACAAGTGAAAATAACCTTGCACCGAGAGTATACACCGTAGTGTTACAATAATATAACCTTGTGGGTTATTTACGAAATTATAATCCAATAACATAAATATGATAATAATATTCACTCAGTATAATATCATTATTCCATGGATAAAGTAAACTATAGTGCTAAATCATATAAAACAATTGATTTTCGATTGAATACGTGGTCCAATATCGAATCATACATAATAAACATTCCTGATTTATAATATTTACATCAGTTCACTAAATTTTCTTTATGATTTATAAATCCCATAACTTCGAATTACTGACACCGTTTGGTCATTTCTGTATAATAATATATGTTTTTCGTTAAGTCAAAAATTATGGACTAAATCATTATATGTTAGGTAAAATAATTACTTCATGTGTTGTGTTATAGCAAAAACTTCAACGTTGACTTTCAAAATATCCATTTTGAGGATACTTGCGGCACTTATAGCGAATTTTGGCATGTTTTTTCATAGAAATAATCAATTAAACGAAGAATGAATCGAAATTTATTTGATTTTCTCCCGTTTAACAAGGTTTTTTCAAGTTTTTTTTTTTTTTAATTTTAGCATTTATATGGAGAACATGGATGTACCATAAATACACATGTCCTTTTCTAATCCTTCGCTACACTCCGCTTCTACGTACAAAAATCTTAGCTCCAATGAATTCTACAATTCACCCATTTGCACCAAATTACACCTATTTTTCACAGACATAAACGACCTATCGATTAAAAAGTAAATTCGTATAATATTCGTATCGAGAGTTTTAATCTCAAATGCATTTTAAAATCCTGAGAACTTTAAATGAGATAAAAGCTGCAACACACATCTTAAAATAAATAATGGCCAAATTAGTCCAGCCGTTCTCATTTGATACGCTTACTACGAATAGCATATTATTTTTTCAAATATAGATAAATATCATATTTATAAATATAAAAAATTATATTTTAAACATCAGAAAGAAATGAAAATTGAGTTGAAGTATTTTTTGGGATGGGCTTACAACGATTGGATCCCATACTATAATATCACATGCTACGTTCAACCTACATAAAGTCCGTGTTTAGTTTAGAGGTATTTCAATTAGAGTGTATGATACACGCACGAACGTTATTAATTACATCAATAAATTGATTTTTTTTTCGTTTTAAGATACAATATTCATATGGTAGGAGTAAAGTAATAAAAAAGATACACAAACTAAGAAATTAATTCATTCGTAATTCTAAGTTTTAGATTCTTTAAATTTTCTTAAATCCTGCCTTCCTTTAAACGGCTACATTAAGTTCAATAAGTATCCACTCTATTCTCATTAGCCAAGAAAGAATGTGAAACAAGTGAAGATAACAACTAAAAGAGTTAATTGTTTAGATACTAGACTTATGATATGATATATAAATATCCAGTATATACAGTTATATATGTATAATAATGTAAAATAATAATATGTATTGTTATTACATATAAGTGTTTATTAGCCAAATTTGAGCCAAATTTGTTGAGAACTCAAACATTTTACGAAAAAATGTTTTAAACAAAAGTTTATTTAAAAAAATAAACATTTTTATATTTTGACTTTACTTCTATCCTTTATAGTTCAAAAGTTGGGTCAAGGATCGATTAGACCCAATTAACGGGTTTTGCTCATTCACGAACTTAAATTAACTCTTATGTTCAGAATTTGCAACAAAAATCTCAACTTTCTATCTTTTTTTGCTTTTGAATATCTTGATGCCGGACGGACGGATGAACGAACAGGCGGAAATGAACTAGTAAAGTGTTTCTATGAACACCTATATCAAAATTTTGTTTGTGCGGCCAATATTAGGTAGCGTGATTAAGTTTATACTAAAATTAATATATTCTAATATTTTATATATGTCGAGTATACAAAAAGCAATATTAATTTTAACTTCTTACTTGTTTTCAGATTCTAAAACCGTAAAATAATTTTTAGGGCTTTATTAATTTTTACTATTCTTCCAAGTACTATTCCACCAAGAGTTATTTTACTTCATTGAACTTTATCCCAATGCAAAAGGGGTAAAAACTGTATATGAATAAAGAAGATATTTTATATAAATATTCTTTTTATAAACATTATATATAAGAATAAAGTTGAGTTATGTATGTGGTATCAGTCACAAACAAACATTATGGAAATAAATCATCAATCCATTAGTCAATAAATCAATTTTATGGCTAAATAACAACTAATATCATTGTAACAGAAATATAATATACTATTAAATCAAATAAATAAATTCCACTTACCTAATAATAACAATGTTAAATCAGATATAGCCAATGAAAATAGATAATAATTAGTTGCACTATGCATTGTTGAATGTCTAACAATCACAACACAAACCACAAAATTACCCACAACACCCGTTACAAATATTAACAAATATACAATGGTAAATGGTATTATTATATTGAACGGTAATTGTTTTGGGCCAATTTCATTTATTAAATAGTCAGTTAAACTTAAATTAAAATACATAGATGGATCACTGTTTTGTATTATTTCACTATCATTATTGTATGCCAATGATGAAAGATTATTGGTATAATCCACATTAATTAAGTCTTCCATTTTGAATTTGTTTTATTCTTAATACGTAAATTTTTAATTATGCAGTATGCGTATGTACACCTTGATTAGTTCTTTTATAATTACCATTTTTTTATAAGATTTTAAGTTTATTTTATTAAGTTTTGTTTCTTTAATATTTTTCCATATAATTGCTTTGAGGTTCAGAATGATTTTCCTAAAAATTTTTCTGCTCGTTTTGATTTAAAAATTATTATTTTTAGTTTAATACAAAAACAATGAATTTAAAATTATTATTATTTTTTTTTTTTTTGTAGGTATTCTTGCTTTTTCACACAATATATTTTGTTGCTTTTGTTTTAAAAGCTATGTTTTTAACGACTTTTTTTAAATAATGCTTTATTTTTTAATCTTCTACATCATGCCATTAATTTCGTTTCTTTTCTTATTTCTTCATTATGTTTCTGACGTTTTTCACTTAAGTCTTTGTCTTCATAGTTAAAAAAGAAAATCTGTAATTAAAAATGTATAAAAATTAATATCTTTGTATTCACATTTTAGATTATTTAAAATTTTATTTCTAGTACCAAAATATATTAACAAATCAAAACTTGTAAATATATATATATATATATATATATATATATATATATATATATATATATATATATATATATATATATATATATATATATATATATATATATATATATATATATATATATATATATATATATATTTATCTATATATATATAAAAATTTTTGTATATATATATAGATAAAATATTAATAGAGTAAGAGTTATATTCAGAATTTTTTGCTAAAATTTTTTTGTTAAGCCTAAGTTTTCATATATTGGTATCATAATATATATTATAAAATTTTTAATAACCTGAATTTGAGTTTAAATTGTGGCGTATTCCAACAATTTATGAGAAAATGTTTCAAACTTAACATATTTCTTAAGATTTAAATGTTGGGTCATGTATCCATATAATAATGTCACTATAACGGAGTAATCTTGATGATGGACGGACAGACAGATATACAAAAATTGAAATAATAAAGTGATTCAATGAACCCATGCCAAACTTTGGTCATGCCTTCAATAATTTTACAGTTACAAACCACTAATACTCCCTTAAATTTGTCGGATTCTCCCTAAAACGGATATAAAAATAATTTTCAATAATGCCGGTATTTTACGATTTTATGAATAACCATTCAGAAATTCGAAGAATCTATTATTTTGCTTGTTAAAGCTATATTATATTTTTTACCCTGTTACGCTTCTGGTTTAAACTGAAACTAAACATTTCAAATACAATGGTTAATATATTTTTGTCAACAAATGTGCCAGATCCAATGGTATAAAAAAACACTATAAGACGACCACTTTTGCTTTAATAGATCTTTTATATTATCATTAAAATATAAATACACATGACTTTTAGCATTCATGAAACATACTACAAATAATTTTATATAAGTGAAACGTTCAATGTTTAACTGTATAATATTCTTAATGTAGAGTCAAAGATATTGTTTTTTCCTTAATCAAGTAAACAAAATTTTAGTGATTTATCATTTTCTACTGTAATAAATTACATTCTACTAGAAGGCTATTTTATATTGTCTGTAGTTTGTTTTTATAAAACATTACTTCCACAATAAACTAATAACCCATCCGCCGCCCACAATAAATTAAATAGAATGTTTGATCCTTTATATTTATTTGAATATTATATTTTGTGGTTTTGGGAAAATTTATTGTATTTCGATAATAAAATTGCAAACATTTTCGTATTAATATTTTAAAATAATATAATTATTCCTATCAGATTCTCAAATATAGCATTATTATCCGACTTTAATTATATAAAAATCTACAAGAATGTCGTCCAAGCCTTGCCGGAATTTTGACTGTTGTATATTATTTAAGTTTTGATTAAGTAAATTTTTTTTTATTGGATAAAAAATGAACGATATTGCCCACACTTTCAACACCAAAGGAGTTATAGTTTAATTATTCGTAAATTATTAGAATAATATTCAACAAATAAGTATTTTTTTTGAAACTTGTTTCGTAATTTTTTTCAGGAAATACGAATCAATACTAAAACACAAGCGAACGAAATTGAATCGGAATATATCAATTCACCGGCTGCAACTGACATATTAATCAGACTTTTGTGTAATTATATTACAGAAAGAATTACTCGAATATTGATCCGGCTATCTAAGTTATATGTGTTTAGTATGCAAAAATAAATGTTTACTTATTTTAAAAAAATGCATAATACTTTTTTTATAACTGCGGTATCAATCATACGTAAACGACTATTATACGTAGCAATAAATCAATGTCATATTACATACGCTCTAATAGACACCAGCTTATTACAAACAACAAAATAGTAAAATTTTATTCAAAATATTTTTAATATATTTCATTCGGGTTTGTTACTGTTTTCGACACATCAACATGTTGAAATTTTCAATACTTGTAACACTTAAAATACACATCAAAATTGTAGTTTGACTTATAATAAATTAATGTTGAAAATATATAAAAATAATAATTTTTGTTTTTACAAATTAATTTTTGAAAAACTTAGCTTTAATAAAACATATAGTTTTTTTTTTTTTGAAAACAATAAATATTTATTAATTGAACGAAAACCGCTTGTCATAATTTTTTTTAAAGATAATCAATTTTTAAACCTTCTATTAATGATTTTCAGTTTTTAATGACAATTGTTTTTGTTATTAAAACGTTCGACTCAACATAGATTTTAAATAAATATGTGTAGTTAAATATTCTAAAAGATTTGTAGAAAACTGATTTTCTTCGGAACATCCTTTACTATCATTTGTTATAATTTCAACACTAACGTTTTATCGGCATTAGTCTTTTCATGGAAGTATAAACATGTATATTATCAAACAAAAGGCCTTTCATACTGTGTAACCAATTTAATTATAGAAGAAAATGAAACTGAATACCAATCCTTTTGATACATGAAAATGATTATTTCGTTAGTAACAATATAGAAATTATTTATATCATTTAAACGTGTTTGTTATAGTCTACTTATATGTGTGTTTTTTTTATTTATATAATGTGCCGATATAATAGCAAACAAAATAACAAATCAATCACTTTGTTACTGACAAATTACTTAAGTATCACCATTGTTTTTGTATTGATTTTGTAATGGTGTAACATTTTTAATTCGTGTTGAAAAGAATAGTTTGAGCACCGTGAATCAAATTTTATTATTTTCTCTGGTTACGAATCACTAATTTATCAATCAAATAATCAATCAATAAATAAATGGTGTATGATTTAACATATGCTTAAAATTTATTAAAAAATTTGAATTAAATTTTTTTTAATTTTTTCAAAATTTTTGAAAAATAAACCATTTTCTAGAAAGCGAATGTAGTATCTTAAATTTTAGCCACTCGTTATGCATAATATTGCTTATGATAATTTATTTAATAATATACTATTTCACCTTGCTAAGTTGCTTGAAGAAATCTAAATAAAAAAAAGACGAAACGTCACACTATTAAACAGTAGTTTTATTTACTGTACATTTTCATGTTATCCTTTTCTGAATATGACACATAGGACGTAAATATAATGTTTTAAAAAATAACAATAATATTCGGGTTTTAAAACGTCATTTTCTTTTTAGAAAAACCTCACATTTTTTCACATTTTTTCACATTATTTCATAATAATATATTTTTTTAAATAAATCCAAGGAGAATTCGCTTCTCTTTTGCTAAAAGCGATCAACATAATATATTCAATATACACAATTTTTAATAAATATTAATAACTATTGGTATAGACGATATATAAACGATATTTATTTCGTTGATAAAGAAAGCATTAGTATCATGTGCCGTTTTTTTATTTTTTAGTATACCATAGATATAAGGTGAGCCAACTTGAGTTTCGTAATTTTAATTATAAATGAAAAAAATACAGTAGAATTTAGCTATGTATCAATCGAGTATTTTTAATTATTAAAAAATAAAAATTAAAAAAAGAAAATAATAATACAAAAAAGCTAGATGTAAATTAGTTAATATTTCGAATATTATATAACATATGATAGTGTCTTAATCAACAGAAATAAAAGTGCTTACCATTTCCCATGAGCCTACTTAGTGCATAATATTATTTACATAATTTAGCCTTACTTCAGCTATTTATTTTCATAATAATAATATTCCCTTAACAACATACTAAAATGTCATCTAATTATATTACATACGTATGAGCAAATAAGGTAAGTACTTTGTCCGTATCAAGGATAATTCAATATTTAATCACTTTTGAAACAAAATCCTAAAAAGAAATTACATTAAAAAGAAAACAAAAGAAAAGTAAAAGTTTTTTTTGTGTTTATCCGAAACGCTGAAAAAATATTGATTTATGTAAACCAACTATAGTAAATTAATAATCACTATGAAATATTTTTTTTCGTATAACAGATAAGAAAATATATTACCTAAAAACAAGAACTTGACAAATAACTTTAGCGTTGTAAACGTCAGAAAACAATTTGAAAAAAATGTTTTTTTATAAAACAGAATAAATCTTTTACTTTTTCTTATATTATGATAAATTATTAACGGGAAATTTTATAACTGATTCAGATTGAAAAACGATGTTTTTCTTTCGAAATTTGAAATTAAAATATTAATGACCTTTGAATACCTTGGACTAAGAATAATGGTAATTGAGTATATAGTAGAAAAAGCAAATAAATATAGAAAATACAAAAAGAAAAATCTTAAATCAAGTTATAGGTAATCGAAAAAGATTATATCCATGTATGCCTTTTAATTTGCCACTTTTAATTTTCCACTGACATTAACACTTTCAAAAGGCATTATAACTGCCTTTAAATAAAGATATAAAATATCAGTGTCTATATATATGAGTTTATTTGCTAAACTTGAGCTGAAACTATGGCGAATCTAAAACATTTACGAAAAAATAATTAAAACAAAAGTTCTTTGTTTAAAAAACCAAACATCTTTTTTACTTCAATTTTTGTCCTATTTTTTATGGTTAAAAAGTTGAATGACCATTCGATTCCACGAAAACCCATTATATTAAACTTAAATAATGGCCACGTACCAGAATTTTAAATTGCTGTTTCCTTTTCTGTCATCTTGATAACAGCCTGACAGTCCGGCAGACGGAAATAGACTTATTTGGTGATTATATGCTGACACTTTTGTTGATACCTTCAATATTTGCTAATGTTACAATCTATAAAATTTTGTTTGTATCTTCAGTATTTACTAATGTTACAATCTTTAAGCTGAAACAAATATTCTCATATATATTCCATATATGTCGACCATTAAACTTGAATATTATATGTTGAATTCCTCAGTATTTGTTCAATGACCCTTTTCGAATTTTTGCTTTCTATATTAACATAAATAACATACGAATCTATAAATTTAAAGTTGTTATAACATTAGTAAAACATTCACATTTGAAAGTTAGAAATAAATTACATACATGATATTGATAAAAGTGTAGAGCTTTTACAAAAATTGTTTTGATAAAAAATAAAAAATACTTTTGAAAAAAATTTTATGAATTTGGTTAAAGTACAAGAAAGTAAGAATTTTTTGACTGTGTTTACATTTTTTTACATTTGTTGAATAAGAGAATTAAAGACATCAAAGCATATCGTTGTAGACGTTACTGAAAATTATGATGGTATTGCATAAACAGGCATCTACAATTACAATTATAATTCTAATACATGTTTTAATGAATATTTGTTTGTTGAAACCAAACATTTTTGAAACATTTTTTGAACAGTTTCAGCATAAATTCAACTAATAAACATAAGTGTTTGGGTTGAATACTTGGGTTGAGGTGTATTTTCTGAATATTAATGATTATATGTTGTTCACCGGGATACTCAATTATATGTGGTGTATTAATATAATTAACTTGCTAATTATCTTCTCTTGTTATATACTATTAATTAAGAACTGTTAAATGATTCTTGTATTACTTGTAATACTTAGTCAATCTATTAGTCTAGTGTCTGTCTGTGAATAATCATTAGAAAATTCAGAAAATTATGGTTTCAGACTTATGAATCATTTAATTATCTTAACATCTATGGAAAATCGAAAATACTGAAAGTTTTTCGAACTACAAAATTACTATGGAAATAAATAGTCGAGAACTGGACCTTATTTTTTAGCTAGAGACCATGTAAACAAAAACTACATTAAATAAAACCATCTTTGCTAAATTTTTCTTGGAGTTTTTAAGCTAGTATACCAAGATATATTATAACTTTTAAGTAATTAATTCAATTAAACAAATTTTTGATTAATTAATTGCAAACCCCCCAAACTTTTTGTATTCATCTAGGGAAAAGGTTTTGGTCACCATGTAGTCTGAAATGACATTATTTTATTTGTCTGACTATATACTTTTGATTTTCTTCGATTCCAGGGATTTCAGTGAAACACGCTTCCGGTCTATTTATATCACCTTTAAATTCAAAATAATCATATTTGCTTCATTTTTAATTTCAGTTCAAATAGAAAATTTTTATGTTGAAGATTAAAAAAGCATCCGATAAAAAAACGGTTTTAATTCAAAATTGTTAGAAAAAAAAACAATCCAAACTAAACGAAAAGTATTTTAGTACCCTCGAGATTTAATAACTGGTTTTATAACGCACTCCGCACACCAAACATAACAATAAAAAAATTGAATAAAATATAACTAAAGATACAAATAATAATACTATGATGATTTTGATGTTTAAAATTTATTTGGTCACGTATTGTATAGATTTTTTACACTTTTGTTATATATGGAATCCTTTTACATGTAGTTGAATAAATAAGAAGTGATGACATCGGTTTATCATTCTCCTAGGACATTGTGACCCATAAAAATATATTTGATTACTTTTCTGAAAGGATATAGATATACTTTATGGTTTCGCACTTATAACCTTTGAACCGATTAAGGTTATTCAATCGTTGTACGGACAAATGATAATATTCAATATATAGAACAACTCTAAATTATTGTTTTGTCGAAGCGAAAAAAGTTACGTAATTAAAGAAGATGATAGAGGCTTGTACTATAACCATCTATAATTACCATATTCTAATGTAGTGTGCCAAACGTACGCATCAACAGAAGTTTTGTTTGGTTTATATGCAAGGACAATATTATTATGTTTATCAATATGTGGGCACATAAGAAAACTGGAGAAAGTTTACAGATTCATTAATACAATCATCGATCAGTCATATTATATTCTTTACTTTTGTCGGCAAGAATACTGAAAATAAAACTGATATTAATGGGGAAAAATCTTAAAGCACAATACGGAAATCTGAAATATGCAAATTTAAATACATTTAAATATCTTGATTTAAAAATGAAATTGAATTTAAGATATGAGTAAGCGTTGCCTTAAAAGATTTTTTTTTATGTGGGAAAGTGAAATCTGTCACCATTTCCTAGTCTAATGGTGCAGACATCTAATAAATGACTAAATATGAAGGTTTGAAAAATAAGTTGTCAACAGATAAGATTCTATCCTCTAAGTACGTTCATCATTTAACATATATTTATATTTGTTTCATATTTACGAATAAATGATATTATCATCTTTTACACTGAAATTCATATACCAGTTTCATATTCCCAACTAAAAGCTTAAAGTTTACCTGTCCAGAAAGTATCAGAAATTTGTTAGATATCCATGGCGTAACCTTTTTTACCGACACATATATTCTAGCAAACGAACAGAATAAAAACAGTATGACCTCATAATTTGATCGAATAGCTCCGATTGATGTAAAAATTTGACAGTATGTTAAGCTGAAAACATCCCAAGAAACAAAAGTTTTATGATGCCATGAGGTGCTATTGCGTAGTCCTTTCTTATCTATTTTATAATAATTTTAATGTCATTAATTATAGATTATGTCTTAGAGCGTTCATTTTGAAACAAAGAGCAGTTATTTCAAACTTCTTAAACCTATTTTCTATCATTCAAAAGCACATTCTTTAAATACACGTTTCCAATAAAAGGCACGTGGATGAAGATAGTATTTTACATCTTTTATGTAATTATATATTCAATTACTTCATTTTCATTATCATTGACTAACTATATTTAATAATTTAATTTAATTTTCTGCTATAATGATTAAACTGTGGAATATATTATTTATCAATTCACTGTGTATTCTTATTCGCATCATTTCATTAAATATCCAGTGGCACATTTCTGCTGTAATTCCCAGAAATTTCAATGCATAAAATAGTATATCGACGAATCATTTCATGATATATTCACTCAAATAGCTCAGTATGCTTACGAATTCATAGCTGGGCGCAGCTGTACTGGAATTTGGATTCGATTTTCGACATTAGAATAGAATTTTTTAATTATTAATGAGACCTCTAGGATTTTTTGATAATAAATTTCGATTTTTTTTTTCCAATTTCATAGATCAAATTATTTTATATTTTATAAATACGTATTTCGACTAAAATGTAGTCATCATCAGTATGAATTAGCTAGTTGTAATGATTCTCTGAGGAGATGTTACTCGTTGCTAATTTGGTTTGCACATTCAATATCAATGGTTCCGAAACCTTACTTCTCGATAGTTTTGATGTTTTTTGATAAAACAATAGTAATTAAGTTACTCCAAATAATGAAGTTACCGATTTCATTCAGCCTCAAATATACACCTTTTGAACTTAACTTTATTCAACCTTAAAAAAACCGACGAAAAGTTCAAAATTTTTTGTACGCTGTTTATAAAGTTTCTTGTATAATTAAGGTCTAAAAAATTTAAAAATAATATTTATTTTACAATCGGTTGTCTAATTTTTTAGATATTGCATGAAATACAACCTATAAATCGGCCTCTGGATCGGATTTTTAACAATATCTCAGAAACTACTAGCCCAATTGTTAAATAGATGTTATTTTTGAAATCTACAGATCAAAATACACTTACAAACAAGATTTTTCTCAAAATTGGATTTAAAAAATTTTTTTCAAATTTTCGCAGTTTTTTTAAGGGGAACCTCTTTGAAAAAATCGAAAAAATTGGAAAAAATTTTTTGCCCCCGATTTGGATGAAATGCATATTCTTGAGTAATTTCAACTCGCAGATTTCAAAAATAATATCTATTTAACGATTAGACTGGTAGTTTCTGAGATATTGCTAAAAATCCGATCCAGAGGCCGATTTACGTTTGCAAACCGTCACCAAATTACCAACGTGTAACATCTCCTTATAGAATCATTACAACTAGCTAATTCATACTGATGATGACTACTTTGTAGTCGAAATACGAATTTATAAAATACAAAATAATTTGATCTAGGAAATTGGAAAAAAAAACATCGAAATTTGTTAGAATAGAAAGTTCTGTTAAAAAGTTATGCTGGGCCAGTGTATTAAAAAATGTACCATGGATGTCTTGTACTCGAGCGAGACAGGTGCGCCCGGTTTCTCCTAGAATACGTTAGTTTTCAGAAATCTGCTCCACGTTCACCAATATTACTATCAAAAACAATAAATTGTCTTTATAATAGCTATCTCTTTTTCGGTTCTTACATCCCGTTACAGGTTTTTTTTTCTTGTTAGAATGAAACAACATTTTGCGTACTGATTGTAAAATAGTTGTTCACTTATTAATATTATATTATCATTTGCAATCTCTTTTCTGCCTATTCACTTTATCTAATAAGGTTTCGTCGTTTTTAGTTCTAATTTTATACTGGGTGTGAAAAGAGATCGAAATACCAGAATAAATCGAAAACATGATTTAATTTTTATGAAAAAAAGTTGAAGGGTTTAAAAATTTGTACTAAGTGGTAACCTAGAAATTAGCTTGAAGGGTTCATTTTCACCAAATTTGAATATTTGAACCTACCTTTTCCATTGAAGGTGAATTGTCCACAAAATTTAACGTCAAAAGATGGAATTCACGTCATAATGCAGAATTGAGCTTAAGGTAAATTTGATAGTTTTGAACTACAGTTCGTCATTACTGACAAATTAATAAGTTAATAAAAAAAAAATTATTACAAAAGTTAAGGATTAAGAGACTAGAACTAAATGATGAACCTAAAATGAATTTTCATGGCTTATTTGGAACACATGGCAAATTCTTAATGGATTAGAAACTCTTTTCACTCCCAAACTTTGCGTTAAACATTTTTCTATAGTAATAACAATCCTACCTGTTTCCACGAAAATAAAATTCAGCATTTAGACTCAATTTACCCTTATGATAAGAATATCGTCCAGCTTTTTTTTTTTTAGTTCAGCTTTCAGTTTAAATTTACAAATTTAGCACAAAATAACCTTCAAAATCAATTTCAATGTCACAAATTAGTACAAATTTTCAAACCTTTTACGTACTAACCATAAAACATTTTTTTCTAAAATCATTGTTTTTCGAGCAATTCTGATAACCCGTTCTGTTTTTTACACCCAGTGTATTCAATTCTTGTATACGACGGAACGCGACGTACACAAATTGGTAATATTAATAATATATAATTTTAATAAACAAATTTAAATTGATACCCTTTGTTAGTATTTTGTTTTTCTTTCTTTTATGGATTATTATATAATATTGTGGTATCACGTTTCGAAATTAATTTTTATTCGTCAGAATGTTCTTTGAGAAGATTTTCAAGCATACTCTTTTGAACACAAAACAACCAACAGCAAATAAAATTAAACAGAATTACAAAATGGGTTATGTAAAAAAAACTCGTTTGTTCTTGATTTTTCATCTTGTTCATTTTAATCCTGAAGGCATATGTAATATAGGAGGGTATATTAAATTTTACCTTATAGTTTGAAGCTTAATACATTCTACATACGTACAAATGAAATTTGATAAACACACAGACACAAAAATCAGGTTTATTATTACGTTTTCCTTTAAGACTGCTTCTTGCTGGTAATTTAATGAATTAGTTAAAAATAATATAGGTAGGTACCTACTTCAAGATAAATACTTTGACGATTTCTTTGTCGAACCAAAACAAGAGTAGAATGAAAACACATTCCCGACCCGCCATTACCTAATAAAATCAGTGGGTACTAATTAACTAGAATCAAAAGATATTTAAAAACAAAAAATTAATTTAAGGCAGGTCTTAACCAAACGTGAGTCAAAATTGTACAAAATCTAATTAATGACAATCCAGTTGTTATTTTTTAAAAGATTACATGCAATGAAGTAACAGCAGCCAATCATCAAATAATAAGGTAACATATTAACGATTAAACACCAGTTCAACTGTTCCTGATGATGATGAGCATTGAGCAGTGACTCGTATTTTATTTTTTATTAAAACCCCTTCAACTTTTTAAAGTTTCCTGTTATTTAAAAAATTATAATTCAAAAATATGCCTTAATGACTTAGTCATTTAGTCATCCCTCATCTCCCGGACTTCCCCTAATTTGTATCAAAATATGTTATTATTTGTTTATATTTATATTTGTTATATTTCAAATTTGTATAGTCATCCATTTATGAAGTATGTTTTACGTTTCGAGCTCCTCTATAAATTAGTTTAAAATCCATTAGAAAATTCCAACAAACATATGAGAATTAAAAAAAAACGTGTACAAAATCTTTTCCATGAAATAAAAAGTTTTATATAATATTTTATGAAATATTACCAGTATATTAACGTAGTATGAGACATCTACATCAATTTTTTTTAATTAAATTTTATATGAGTACATTTCATGAATACAGTTTAAATGAAAACTAATTAGGCGAAGCAAAATATGTTTTTTTTTTTTGTATATATATATATTAAAAATCAGCCCCATATCGTATCCGAAACGAATGATGGTATAATATCGTGTGTTTTTTCGTATTTTTTATAATGCAATAAAATCTAAGACGATGGGTAATATAATATGTCAGAAGTGTTTTCTAGCTTCAAATTCATGTTACAGAATACTATCCAGCACATGGACCCGCTAATCTCATCACAGCAATTGTTTTGAATTTTTAACTTTCATATTATCTACTCCAGTTTTAGTTGAAGGACTCAATTACTTACCTCCAAGAATAGTTCCAATTTGACATGTTTTATATAATCTTGTGTGTTTCGCATCTTAACAGATTCTTTCAAATTAATTGTCACGTTTTTTGTGACGTATGAATATTTAGAAATTGTGTAGCAAAATACGATGAAAATCAACATAATTACCATAATTTTACTTATTGCTAGTTAGGAAAATATAATTAATATTTAAGTTAGCAAAAGTAGTGAGCTAGATAATATCTTTATTGAAAATGTAAAATGATTAAATATTTGATGAAATGTTGAGAAGCACTGAATAATAATTAATTTAGTTTTGAAAGTTATTATGTCAAAATTACTTACTTCTTTACCTTACAACTATCATGAAATTAAATTTGGAATTAATAAGATATATCTCAAAGTTTAAACTATTAACGATGTTATAAAGTCGAAATGAAGAACGAATACATATTTAAATCCTGTAAATTTCAAATATATGTGAGAAAAAAAATGTAAGATGTAAATAAACTCATCAATAAATGTTCTACTTATGCTTTCTATTTATGAAAATCTTAAAAATTATTCAAAAATCCCAAAAGACTCTGTTACTGTTTTAAGCTGTTCTATAGGATAAATATGGTTTGAAATATACAAAAATAACACAATGTTTTAAGATCAATACAGTTTTTGGCATGAAACACAATTATTTAAAAAGATGCCAAAATGGGGCTATTTTTTACAGTTTTTTGCGATAATTATGATAGGGTTCAGATTCAGAGATTTATATTATAAATAAATTGAACGGTTACAGTGTCTCAGTGTAGACTATATGGTCCTCTAGTTAAATACACACAGCACAAAATGGATAAATATAAAACTCGTTGTATTTTACATACTTAAATGAAATCAATAACAGAAAATCGTGATTATAAATTTGCATATGAGATTATATTATACGATGTACGTTTCATACATAGCGTTCATTGATATGTTACCGATTATTTGATTAATAATATACCAGTTTATATCATGCATGTTATTAAATAAAAATAATCATATACTCAGTGATCTAAAATCGAATTTATAGCACATCTATTATTTACCCAAATAGGATTAAACTAGTAGTTCATTGAACTGTAGACCTCACTCAGAAGTAAATAAACAGTATAGAATAATAAGTAAACAGAATTTAGAAGATTTCTTATTAAAATTTAAACAGACAATATTATTATTTCATCAAACTTTTAGCTAATAATTATAAAATCAACTATTTTAGTTTAGTCAACTATTAGTCCAAAAAATATCCTCAACAAATGCATACATATCTAAAATGGTATACATAGTGAGATTAATGGCTGGCCATACATAAACAATACAAATGCACAATGTAAAACATAATCTATTAGAGAAAGGAAATCATAGCATAGAAATACGGCTTTGTATTATTCGTACATCAATAGAATATAGTGAATATTGTAATAGCATCGATCAAACACCTTTCAATAATTCAAAATGAGATAGTAAAGAGAAAATTTGCCAGTCCGAAGAACCTTTTAGAAAAACCACTCAAATTATCTTTGAAAAAGAAGTTATTTTTATGTAAAAGGTTTAGAAAAGTTTAAATATTCAAACAACCGAAATAGAATGTTTATAGATTACCTAAAATTGCTTTATTCCACAGGTTATTCAGTTTTCAAAGTAAGTATATTCATTTTTTTTTTGTCGCTTTATTCAATAATTCAATACATTTTAACATCATACGATATCTCTATGATACAATTCAATTATTTATTTAAATATTAGAAACGTGTTTTTTCTTCAATATTATTTAAACGCATGAAGACATCAAGTCCGATGATGCTTGGATACTGTATAACAACAAACTCCTACAATAATAGTAATGACAATAATAATAAAAATAATAATAATATTAATTGGTTCTTTTTTTACAAATCAATACTTTTGATTAGAACACATTTATTTAATAAAAATAACATTAAATAAAATTGTAAATCAATATAGTTCAAATACAATAAAATAATTTATAACAAATTTTAAATTCTGTTATGAAAATGTTTCATAATTTCTATTATTATGTTATAACTAAACTCCTTGGAGCGTTGTAACAAAAAAGCATCTGTTTGTTTTTAACATTAAAATTAATAATTAAAAAATAAACAATTAAATGAAATAAATAATAAATAAAATAGATAAAATCGTAACGATAGTCGTGTATAATAGTAAAATTTAATTCAGTTTAAAGAAAAAAATTACCATTTAGTAGTAGAAAGCAAGTCAAAGTCAAAGTCCGTGTCATATTTTAAAATGATAAAATTATTATCTCTAATAGAATCAAAAGAAAAAATAAAGGCATTTCAAATAAAAAAAATTATTAAAACACTCATCTACAACAGATGTATATCACTGAATTTCGAAGCGCTATCAAACCACTAGATGTTTCATTTTCCAACAAAAATGTAGAAAAATTTGTGTCTATGCTTAGTCTCCCAAGCCGTTAAATAATTTTCATAATTATCACATCACATTTAAAAACTGTCATAATTATTCTACCGTAAGTTTACAATTTTTAAGCGTCGAATGTAATTTTATATGTAACTAATCAAAATCATTTAATTTTGAGACATTATTTATGTTATTTTTACGTGCCTGCAGTATAAAATTATTTTATAATAAAATATTCGTTTTAGACAATTCAATTCACACTAAAACGTCATAATTTTATGGAGTTTATTTTTTATTATAAATAAAATGAAAATAATAAATTCCTAGAAGCTTAATGCATTTATATTTACGAGTTGTTTTTAAAAACATAAAACTCAGGCAATGAATTTATTTACTAGTATTAACTCACCCACGCAATAAAAAAATTGAATTATTAAGACTATATTAAATTATTATGTATAATAAATTATTTGGGAAATCTATAACTTTGATAATCAAAACAGAATGCGTGATAAGTCTTTATGGATTCCAATGAGTTTCAATTCAAAGTATTTTCACAATAATGGTTCAAAGAAACTATATGAACTGATATAAAGACAATTTCATATACCACCAAGCTCTAAAAGTGTTAATTCATTGAATGTACCACTTGTCAGATATCTATATAATGGTATTATTCCTAATGGATGATTCAATAGAAATATCACTAAGGATTAACTTGTGGCTTTTGTTCAACAGTCAACTTTTACATATATCTCGTATATTTCACTGATATCGTTTTTAACGAAGCTTAACAGAAGATTGTTTTAAATTATTTTTTAAATTTCAAAAAAACTTTGATAACATTTAAAATAATCGACATAATTCATAGTTAGAATATGAAGAACGTTCTCAATTTTTTTTTCATATTATAAAGTAATAAATACAATAATAAATATTAAAAATGATTTAATAACAACGAATAACAATGAGCCTCTACAGAACATTTTAAACGACATCTGAATTGAACTTTAAAGTGGAAGAATTGCACAATTTATTTATTGCAATCAATTGGACCAATCAGTTTTTTTTTATTATCCTACGATTCGTATCAATAAATAGATAGACAACATTAATATCTATAAATAGATAAAAACTTGGAAATTTATATTTCCATAAATAAAAATTTTCTGGAGCTATGATGACGTGTATTTATTTATAATACTTTGATGACCTGAATACCATTTTTTTCGTATGCTATAAAAATATACAACGGTAGAATCTTGTTTAATTGATAGATAACCTTTAGCTCATATTTAATAACTATGTTTGTACAAATTCCAGCTAAATTTTCCATGAAACACCTTTAATTTTCCTCTATGCAGATTTCAAAAGAAATGAGTAAATATTTATCTCTTCACATGCAAGAGATAGAACAATGGGGTTCTCTTTAAGTGTACATCTCTCGTATTTTGAAAAATTAAAAAAATTATTGGTATTCTACAAATGATATTTACTTTATTATTTGCCTATTTTTATGCCAATTTTAAATATTTGCCTAGATCTATATTAGTATTTCTACTTTGAAATAATTTCACTTTAAAATCACAATACTCTTTAATTTTAAAACATTCAAGTGTTTCTACTTGAAAGAGAATCTTTCACTCTATTTTTAAATATTTCTTCGCGAACAATTTTCTATTTCTCTAGACTAGATGATTTTTATTCCACGTGTTATTCTTACAAATATTCAATTGAAATTGTTCAAAATACTTAACAGGAACGGTTATAGATTTTTCTTTATTTTCAAATATAAAATAAATGAAAGTTCATCATATCAATCGTTAAAGTTAAATTTTAATCCTGAATTTTTAACGGGATTCTTATAAAATTCCCAAAAACTGTGTAGAATTTGTTGCTGTGTAGAATAATAATTTGGCTTTTTTTTTAATTACCTAGATAATTCAAATATAGAACCTTTAACCGCATTAGAAAGTAATTGAAATTTAATTACTATAACAAGGATTTGTTTAAAGTTTATTGCATTTTAAATATTGAATCTTTATGAGTTTATAAATTCTCTCATTTGAAAGTAAAAATATAACGAAGTTGATTTTTAAAAGTATTTTTGAATTATATTTCTTAAGAATAAATTAAAAGTATTATTCTGTTTGTTCCCACAACTGATTAAGTACGTTCATTTAATAAAACCAAGGGGTTTCTTTTTTTTTTTTTTTTTTAAACATTTTATATTTTAAACAGAATTCAGTTTGACCGCATTAAAGAACTTTCCCCTTTCAAAGAAGTGAGAAATATTTTTTTCCAGCTAATATAACTGTTAGTGTATATCTGTATCATATATTTATATGTGCGCATATATGCCCTATAGTAACTACAAGTTATTACCTAGCACCCAACAAATGAAAACTATTATCAAAGATGCTTTTAGAAACAACCACAACAACGAGTTTACGACTAACAATAACAAAGTGCTGGAGCGTAAAGGCACATAATTCGTAGAGAGGAGCTTGAATGTAAGCCAGAAACTCAATTTTTTATATGTTTAGATTAATACTATTCAATTTTCATCTGAAAATTTTTCTATCGAGCGTATCTTGACCATATAAGCTTTCGTTTATAAAAATTTATTTTATAAATTTTCTACTATGAAATGTTTTTTTTATTAATTAACTTTATTTAATCATATAATTGTTTATATGTAGGTACCCAAATGTTTTTATACTCAATTTTTACAATAATTCTTCTCCGAACAGAGTCTCCGATTGTCCAAATGTAATAATCAATAGCATAATTACTTCACATTTTACATAAAGCAAGAATTTGATCATCATAAAGATTCCATACATTTTTTATTTCTTTATATTGTATACATGTGCTTCTATCATAGAGATAAAATCATTTACGATTATTACATTCATACGTTTATTGTTTTATTCTTTACATATTCAACATAAAGTTAGTTGCGAGACCTTATTGACAATTCAAGCGTAAAATCACACTTTTTATTGTGAGAAGTACCAAATCTACGTGTAGTAAATACATAAAAGAAAAATATATTATTGAAAATAGCGTACAAATTCAATGCTAAAATTTTACCGTTTACGTACCCTCATTTGAAGATGGTACGTACATATGTTGTATTGGTATATAATATTATTTTGTCACAATCAACGCTCTGCCACACTATATATTTTTCAAACGAAGCAACGGACGGTGGAAACGACCTGCATCTCAGTCTGCTATTCAGTTAAATGGAGAAATGCCTCATAGGAATGTGGCATTCAACGTGCGTTGAAGCGAACGGTCGTTGCATCTTTCATTGAAATTAAATATAGCTTGACACACTACGATTTTATTATATTTCACACTTAAATATTTTTAATCTATTTACAGTTATATTAATTTATAATTAGTTTCATCTTGTTAAAGTTGTGTATTGTGTTTGGTACTATATTTTTTGGTATTGTATAAACACAGAAATATCTTAAAATACCCAATTTTTTAAGCAAGTTACGAAACTGTGGTGTTTTAAAATCGACGTGATATGAACATTGGAAAACTGCGTTTTTTTCAAACATGCTCCGTCTTTTTTTTTAATGGCAAGTACCAACTTTCGTTATTTCATTCATGCATTATCTTTTTTTCTTTTTTAAATATGAATATACAAGATATGCAAGTTTTAATACATCATATGGTTCCTTAGATAATAAACAAAACAGTAACATTCAACTAACATCCGTATGACGTGCGCTGAGATAAACGCACGTTTCATAAACTCTAGTGTGGTAGCTCGTATTTAATATAATAGAAAGCTAGAACGTCCGTCGTATATCAAACTCTAGTGTGGCTGCATGTTTTCAACACAAAACAAAGTTAAAACGAACATTTGACGGATGTTGGTTTCAATGGACGTTGGTGAAATAAACAGTAGCGTTGCAGAGCGTTAAATTATTGGAGTTGTATGTTGTGAGAGCAAACAACTGTTTTAACTCAAATATAGTTATAGATATATTATATTATGTATGCCTGCATTGTTAGTTTCCAACTTCATAATATATGCTACTATTACAAAAAAAGAAACATTCCAAAAGTTTTCTTTTGAGAATTGTTTAAAAACTTTTACTGTGACGAAGAAATATTTTGTTAATTTACCCCAAAGATATTTTATACGGAAAGCTACAAAATAAATGATTAATTATTTTCGATCTAATCCCTTTGTATAGCTTCTTACTAACTCGTTGAGTATCATTAATTTTGGTAGAGTTGTGTTTCGAAACCAATATTGTTACATATGAAAAAAAAAAAATTTCAAAATATTTGTATACAATTAAGTTTCAACTTAAGAAGAGTTTACGATATGTAAAATAATTTGTGAATTATTAATAATGCGATAACGTATTTAAACTGAATTGCTTCAATTTTCCCATCGCTGCCATCATATTTCGGTAGAATTACTATTTTTCGAATATCGATTATCCGGATATCCAGATTATTTCGAATCATTATTTACGGCTTTAAATACCAACCTAGAAATGATTTGACAGTGCAAAGACACATACTACGACGTTTAAAAACGGTATGGAATTCATTATTAGGGACTCCATCCAATTATTCAATTGGATATCAAACCTCACGATGATTTCAAAAAAAAAAAATAAAATAAAATAAAATAGAAAAAACAGGAGCAATGTGGCTGAACTGCGGTAATAAAAATTGAATATAAAATAGTGAAGGATAAATATTAATTATTTTAAATTAGAAAAAAGTCTTAAAATTTTATCATTATATTGTACCTATGATACCTAAGTTACATGACTTTTTCTGTAAGAGTTTCCAAATCCTCCGTTACAGAACTTAACTTTTGCATTCTTGACATATTTGCTACATAGCTTTGCTACGATGGCATTGGCCATACCAAATTTTTCTGAAAACACATACAATTTGCAATAAAATGGTATTTTTAATATTATTATCAGACATGATGGCATCTAAATTACAAGTGCAAACTTTTACTTCCTTCTCATTAAAAATGATTAAGTTTTATAAATGTATAGTTCCAAGAGAATCATCCTACCATACCGAGCCTTTGTTTTACATGTAACTATCCACTACAGATAAACATGAAAACTTACGTGTATATTAAAGTTTCACAAGTTTATTTAATTTATAGTGTAAAATGATGCCTCAGGCATTTGAATTTTAATTTTGAAAAATCAATTTTTAATTAAAAAATGATATGAAAAATCAACTGCTATAATAACTTTCTTAATAACTATCAGTAAATTTAAAAAAAAATTAGAAGAATTAGAAATATTAAAAGATCTCTTTTAATATTTATATGTTACTGAAGTTGACACTGTTTCAAAAAAAAATATGTTTGGTTACTAAAGTTTTAGTTGACTCTCTGAAAACTAAAATGTAATGTTTTTTATAATTGTTTCAAAAAAAATATTTATTTATATAAATTTTAAATAAACATCGTTAACGATGGAAGTATATTAGAAATTATGGCCACAAAAAGTTTTTGAGAATCATTTCTTAGAATATTATACTTTCTTGAAAATAAAAAATCGTATCTGTATAAAATAATCATAAATTAAATATGGAGGCACATTTTTTATTAACACGAGCTATATGTATAGGTATTAAATTTTTCATATTTTCCCAAATAAAATAATCTTCCGTATAAAAGATAAAAAATGAATATTATACAAATTATTACTTAAGTTTTTCGAACAATAAATTTTAATATTTCATTTTACATTACATCAAGATTATCTCTCATGTTTTGTTTTGTTTAAATTTCAGTTTTTTACAACATACAAGCGTTTTTTATTTATTTGTCAATTTCTTATTTAATAAGTTTATTAAGGAAAAATTAAGTTTAACTAAAATAATTTTTTCATTTTTATTAATTTTTGAATGAAATTTTCTTAAACTGAAAATCGATGTTATGCAAGTTGTTAAATATGTGCAATTTTTAATGTTTTCATTTTTCTTGTAGTTTCATAATTTCATCGGTGTGGAACTAATGTGGGTTTAAAAATTCATCCACATGATTTTCAGCTCATTTTTTCCATGAAGTCATTAAAACTATTCACGAATCATTAAAAATGTGTGCGGCCTTTTTTTTGTTGTCGTGGTAGAACAGATCGCCCTTTTTATTGGCCCATCTCTGGTGCTTATTTTACATTCCTTCGTGTAGTCTTAAATTTCATCGGCTTTTTTCAGTGAGAGGAAATAATATTATAACATGGATATTTCTTCAAAAATTTATGTAATTTTTAAACGGTTTTTAAACTTGGACACAAAGAAGGACTAACGTCAGTCACGTTTCAAGATAGCAGTTGGATTAATCTGATAAATAAATTTGGATTTACCTTCATCGGTATCATCTACCAAATACTGTTATATTGTTTTTGATGTTAAAGACTATATTATTTTTGAAGAAATGATCCACTAAAATTTGTATTGTTATTTACATATTTAAGAAGATATTTACAATATATATTTACTAACCAGAAAAGAACCATAAATTTTAGGGCCTCAATTTTGATATTGTTTATTTAAATAGTATACAAAATCAACCAATTAATAAAATTAATTCCTCATTTACATTATTATTTGCGATAATTTTTAATTACACAATTTCATAAAGATATCTAATGTCATTGATAATATTTCAATCCATCACATCGAACAGAAATAATAATAAAAAGCAATGTGTTAATTTTTAATTATCAATTTGCACATTACTGAAACAATTTAAATTATTTAACAACGATTACATTTTATTTAAATGTTAATCTCTATTTATAAAGTATTTTAAAACGTATTTATATTTTTTATAGCTGTAAAACAAACACTAACACTAACTTCATATGATGATAAATACAATAAATCTTTCTTTTAACATTGTGAAACCAAGTAGTTGATTTCAACTAGAAAATAAAAAATGATTTATGCTTCTATACATTTTCGCAATAACCAAATAAAAGAGCCCAGTTCATGTGAATCTGCATGTTTTAGAATCGAGTATAGCTCCAGAATTTATGGAATGTTTAAAATTCTTTTAAAGCATAGCTGCTTGATGGGATAACTGATTGTAATCATATAATTTTTATCAAATACAATACCAAAATCTTACAAAAACTTACAGGAGGCGAAAAAATATAACATTGACTTTTATCCGACTATAAAACCGATTACCTGGAAATAATAGGGAATATTACGAATCTTTTTTTTTTCGGACTATCAGACTTGGTCACACGTTGCTGTCACCATTTTGAGCCACCACTTGGTCACACGTTGAGCCACCCTGTAATATTATAGGAAACCCGTATTTTAAATGGTACATCCGGTATTTGATGTGAGACACCTAGTACCTCAGGCCTTTGACCCACGTGGTGGCCTTCGGCCTTGGCTCTACATCACAGAAATAGTTACTTTTAATTATTTCTTTATTAATTTATTATAATACAGGGGTAAAACGTAGGAATCCTGGGGGAATACAGCAGCTTGTGTTTACCGGGGATATTGCAGCTTCCTAACGGTGATATAATTTATCAAATCGGTCCAGCAGTTTTAAATTTTATTCGTTACATACAATAGACACATACAAGAATACAAATGTTTTTACTCTTTATAATATTAGGATAGATTATCGTTCTTGTATGTGGTCGTAATATGGTTTTTTTTCTTTATCGATCACAGCTAGGTAATTACAGTAAATGGATAATTCAAAAATTTCCATTTAGTATTCCTATAATTATGGTCTAGCATTACAAGTCCATTATTATCTATCTACTTTTTGGTGGTAGATACTGAGCGTAGTTTATTAGAAATTGTTTTTATTTTATTCGAATTAATTAATGATTACCAAAGCGACGGTATTTAACTATTTAAGTGATTCATACGGTGCTTAAATATAAATAATCGTTTTCATTTTTTTTATTATTGTGTTAAGTAATACTATTTATAATTAAAATATATATATATATATATATATATAATATATTTATAATATATATATATATATAAATATATATATATATATATATATATATATATATATATATATATATAATTATTAAAAAAATGTGAAAAAACAACAAACAGTGTTAATTTTTAGATACTCGACATATAGTTGAAAACGTGAACAGAAATTTTTAAAAAATTGCTTAAAATGGTATTATAATAAATCTGCAAAAAACTTTTTCAATCCGTAATCTTACTTTTAATTTTAACTTTTTTCTTCATTATGAACTTAAGCAGCTACAGCATAATGGAAGTCTCATTTGTAAATATCTTTCGGTTCATTATTTCAATTTAATATCAGTTAATTCGACTCCATAAATTGACTTTGATAAAAGATATTGGAATACATGAAATATATTATTACTAATAATTCGTATAGAGAACTAATAAATAAGGCTAATAATTTAAGATATTTAATAATTTATAATATAATATAACAAACTATTGAAACCCATTGAAAAATTAATTGTCCAATATTTTCAAAAATTTTCAATTGTCATTTGATTTTAACTATTATAAATAATGTGAATTGTAGTTTTTTTAAAATAAGATGAATATTGAACTTTATAGAGCAAAACTAATTTTTTTTTTGGCGTTTGTTACGTCACAAGAATTAAAAAATTAATTTTCCCAATATCTTGGCCGAATATTGACCGATTTGAATGAAATTTTTTGTGAAACCAACTAATTTTATGTCGTACATTTCAATTTTTATATTATTAATTCGCTACTTTTAACCTTTATATGAAATATCATGAACAGGGCCTTCGTATCTGGTAACATATTATAGTCATGTTTAATTTAACGAAAAATTTGAAAACTACGACCCAACTTTAGTAGGATTAGATACTTTACTTGCCAAAATTGGATAAATATTGAGCCTTATAGGGCAAAACTAATTTTTGTTTGTTTTAGTGACGTCACAAGAATCAAAAAATTAATTTTTCAATATCTTGGCCAAATATGGACCAATTTGAATGAAATTTTTTTTAAAACCAACTAATTTTAGGTCGTACTTTTCAATTTTAATATTAGTAATTCGCTACTTTTAACCTTTATATGAAATATCATGAACAGGGCCTTCGTATCTGGTAACATATTATAGTCATGTTTAATTTAACAAAAAATTTGAAAACTACGACCCAAATTTAGTAGGATTAGATACTTTACTTGCCAAAATTGGATAAATATTGAGCCTTATAGAGCAAAACTAATTTTTTTGGATTTTGTGACGTCACAAGAATAAAAAAATTAATTTTTTCAATATCTTGGCCCAATATTGACCGATTTGAGTAAACTTTTTTTTGAAACCAACTAATTTTAGGTCGCTCTTTTCAATTTTAATATTATTAATTCGCTACTTTTAACCTATATATGAAATATCATGAACAGGGGCTTCTTATCTGGTAACATATTATAGTCATGTTTAATTTAACAAAAAATTTGAAAACTACGACCCAAATTTAGTAGGATAAGATACTTTACTTGCCAAAATTGGATAAATATTGAGCCTTATAGGGCAAAACTAATTTTTTTTGTTTTTGTGACGTCACAAGAATCAAAAAATTAATTTTTCAATATCTTGGCCAAATATGGACCAATTTGAGTAAACTTTTTTTTGAAACCAACTAATTTTAGGTCGTTCTTTTCAATTTTTATATTATTAATTCGTTACTTTTAATCTGTGTATGAAAAATCATGAACAGGGCCTTCGTATCTGGTAACATATTATAGTCATGTTTAATTTAACAAAAAATTTGAAAACTACGACCCAAATTTAGTAGGATTAGATACTTTACTTGCCAAAATTGGATAAATATTGAGCCTTATAGGGCAAAACTAATTTTTTTGGTTTTTGTGACGTCACCAGAATCAAAAAATTAATTTTTCAATATCTTAGCCAAATATGGACCGATTTGAGTGAACTTTTTTTTGAAACCAACTAATTTTAGGTCGTTCTTTTCAATTTTAATATTAGTAATTCGCTAATTTTTACGTTTATATGAAATATCATGAACAGGGCCTTCGTATCTGGTAACATATTATAGTCATGTTTAATTTAACGAAAAATTTGAAAACTACGACCCAACTTTAGTAGGATTATATACTTTATTTGCCAAAATTGGATAAATATTGAGCCTTATAGGGCAAAACTAATTTTTTTGGTTTTTGTGACGTAACCAGAATCAAAAAATTAATTTTTCAATATCTTGGCCAAATATGGACCAATTTGAATGAAATTTTTTTGAAACCAACTTATTTTAGGTCGTTAGGATTAAATATTTTGTTCGCCAAAATAACTTTACATTAAATTTAATGTAATAAAACTACAGCTTTGATTCACTTAAATCTAATTTTTAAAATCAGTTTCAAGCGATTACTTGATTGGTAGAGTTCATGTAGGAAACATGTCCCATTATTTTTGCTCTGACACTAAACTATTTTCTTTATAGTTACAGTGAATAACATAATCCAAATTATAATCCTTAAGTTATCGAAAACTGCGACTTTTATGCCAATTTCATTTTGTACAATACGAACAACATTGTTTTTGTAACATAATTAAGTGAATTAAATCGTCTAGCAAAATTTCTGTATCGCAAGGACAATGTAAAATTTTAAATTTTTGAAAGAATGACCCTCAGTTATTATTATTTATTCATTTGTTTATTTATTTATTTATTTATTTTTTGTAATCTTTTAAGCCTTTTTCAAAGCCATTCAACTTACCTTAAACAGACAGGTGGTACACCCGAATGATAATCAATATTATAACACCATAGCCAAACATAAAATAGTCGAACTTTATTTGAATGACTATTTATATGGTATGATTTTTCACAACAAGGGCTTTTATGGAAAACAAACAGAAAAATTTTACAATATAAATGATTAAAGGATTAAAAGTTATCAATATCTTATGTACGTTTTAAGAAAAAATATTGGATTAAAAATTGAAACTTCTTGTATGCTTGAGCATTGCGAGAAGAAGATTTTTTATCCAAACTTCATCCAGCCACTATCTACACAGATCACATACATGATAGCCAGACATATCCATCTATAAATGTCTCTTATGTTGAAATGAAAATTAATACATACTGGATGTAAGATAAATAACGGAACACCAGAATAACTCGAAAAAATATAATTTGGAAAAAATACAAAAGATAAATATCCCTAGGTAAAATTGAACGAAAATATTATTTTAAGCTCTATTTTAATTTTTGTATAAGTCGGATACATAAATTTTAGAATATGAATCAAAATTGAAAGTGTTGTATTAAATTATCAGCTTGAAATTTAAAGCATTATTCACTTTTAATGCCAAAAAAGTGTTTTCATTTGAAACTTATTACAAAATACATATTAAAATCAATTTCAATTTGATCACAATTCTTTTTGCTCTTTTTGTTTTGTATCAAACCTTTTTTTTTTATCATTATTTTTTGAGTACTTATGGTGTTATTTGCACCTTTTTTCGTGTACTGAACACTTTTCACAAAAATCAAAGTTAACTTAAAATTAAATTTTTATGTTTACTCAGATTTACCACAGAATAAATATATATCGTTCAATGTATAGCTTACCGCTGAATTCAATTCCTAAAGAAAAAATGGTAGAAAATCTTATTCAAAATCATCACCAATACAATTTTGCTCTTCTATCAATTTGAGTTTGTTTTCAAAAAAGTATTATTTTCCGAATAATTCTGATGTTTTAGTCTTTATACATCTAGTAAGTATAATAACAATATCATATATATATATATATATATATATATATATATATATATATATATATATATATATATATATATATATATATATATATATATATATATATCTTTATTTGACACAAATCAAAACAAATTACAAAAACACAAAATATAAATAAATAGGCATGGACCTGTTTCAATCTATTAACGACAGCTTCCTGTTTAAAATAAATCTAAGAAAGGTGACCGTTGTCATTATGTTTTTGAATTCGGGGAACGTTTAAGATATCTTCCGTAATATACATTTTGAAGATATTAATATCCGGCTTTCTTTTCCTTCTACTCCTGGGCAGTGTTCTATCAAATGCCCCACACTCCTTAGCTTCATCACACATGACGAACACTCCTACAACTTTTACTTTCATAGTATCAATAAAACAATATATTCAAATACCTTTCATTACTCTCACATATACTAAAATATCTAGCTGCTTGCAAGTTGTGATATAGCAATGTCTTTCAGGCAGTCAGCTGGAGCAATCTGGTTTTCCACTCGTTTTAAAGATACTTATTGTCATACATTTCATTTACATCAATTAACCCTCTTTCATTCAGTAATTCATTCATAGATCTGTCATTACAACATTCATTTGTTTGCACTAGTTGTTGTAGCTTTTACAATTTGCGGTGCATACATCACTCTAATAGGTCAAAGTAGGCAATACTAAGGCATTACATATTTTCATAATAACATTTACAAGAAAATTCTTATACTTGTATACATTATGTCTTATACAGATTAAAACTCTTTTGACTTTTTCACTCACTCGTTCCACATTCTCATTCCAACCTCCATTACAAGACAACAACACTCCTAAATACTCAAAGTTCCTGATATTTTCGATTACTTGCTTTTTATAAAACTACAAATAAATTTCACAACGCTCCTCTCACAATACTATTCTAACGCTCTAAAACTTCTTCTCATCACACTATTTTTGAGGTGACCACATCATCTGCATACAACTTCATAACCCGTAATACAATATCATGTATGTACAATATCATATATTATATAACAGAAATATTAAAACTATTTGGTTACAAATAAATGTATCAATTAAATGTTTGCACCAAACCTTTGAGTCACATTTGATAAACTAGAAATAAATAGTTGAAATTGTTGGATTTTATATAAAACCACTATATTGAACAACAGAACAATTTTCATCCCTTAATTTATTCATGATTTAGATAAGTATACCATTTTTATTACTTTTGTCAATAATAAATATAACAAAGCACTGCGAAACATTCTAACTCATGATTTTGTGGATTTATTATACACTGTTAATTACCACATAGTCCTTTTCCGCCTATCTATCCTTCATCTGTTTAAAGTCTGCCTGTAATCATGCTGGTTTAAAAACGTACTTATATTGTTTCAACAAAGATTAACCAGTTGTCCAGTGAATGGTAGACCTGACCCGTAAATAAAACGTATATAAATATAATAATATTTATATACATAATCTTAGTTTAAATACAAAGTATAGTAGTGACAGAGTGACTAGTGGTGACAGATACCTTTCGAAACCCTTATTAATTTTATCCTTATAATTTAGAAAAACAATATAATTCTTTAGAAAAACAGTCAATTTCCCGAAGAGGAAATAAACATTTTTCAAAAACTATACAATGTATTTCCAGATTGTGATCAAAGTGTTAAATTTCTTCAAAATCGAACAGGGTGTTCGAAAATTAAAGTGAAACAAACATATATAGAAAGATACAAACAAGCGAAATTCAAAATCGTTCAGTTTTATCGTACACTTCACTTCGTTCGGTCTAATATTTAGCGAAACGTGGATAGAAAAAATAAATAATAAACAATAAATAAAATATGAAATAAACAATAAATGAAATATACAAAATTAAAAATTTTTTAATCCTTATTAAGAAAATAATATTATCATATGCAAGTAGTTGCTCACTCTACAAGGCGTAGAAATTAATAAATTACAAAAGTTATACAAAGAGTCATTATTCAAATTAAGTTTCAGAAAATTGTTTAGAAACAAATACTTTTTGTTTAGGAACAGAGCCTAAAATACAAATCTTTAAATTGAACCACTAAATCAACAAATTTTTCATTCACTTAAAATTTACATTCAGGGTTAATTTTATTATTATAATTGTACTATCTGAATGATGATGTTTTGTGTAATTTAATAATGTCAATAATTCAAATGCGGAACATGTTCAAATGCCGAAAAATATTCAAATATACATAGACTATGTGAACAATTAAGTTTGTTATACAATACCTTCATTAGTATTAATTGTAAAACTTTGAATAATGTGTGCAAGACCTCCCGCATCACAAAGGATAATATTATGTTCACACCGCTACTATGTTCATTATTTTACCAATTAAATTTCTTTTCAGTATAGCTTAGAAAAATATTTTTTATAAGATGGTAAATATTAATTAAATTATTTTTTTATCTCTCAGTAAGTAAATAATAAAGTTAGGAAACCAAACGTTTTATATAAATCGTAATAATATTCAAATGGGTTTAAATTAACGTAATTGGTCTTTTAAAGAAAAAATAATATTTTTTTAATGAATTTTAAAATTTTATAACAAAAAATATTGATAGAGTTATCAAAAACTTTTGAAACTAAAAAATTAATTATGAACACTTTAAAAGTTAAAATCCAAAACTTTTCTTCTATATTGTATCCATTAAGAGATTGGTCATGAATCCATGGAACCCGATTTTAATCATTCACGAACTAAATTCAACGCACGTTTTAAGTCTAGAATACATCATCAACATTTATGCTCGAAAATCAATTTTTGAGTGATCTTGATGACGGATAGCCGAAAATGATCTACTACAAAAAAAAAAAAGAATTTGTCTTTGCCTTCAGTATTTTTGCCTTTGCCAAGGCGTCATATATTCTTACATATCCCCACATGTTCCTATTATTCCAGTTATATGTCGGGTAAAATAAATTAATGCTAACAAACAATATTTTATTTACGTATTTTGTAACAGTTAGTTAACAAAAATCGATATCAAGCTCTTTGTTTTCTTAGATTACATAATTACTAAGCCGGAAAGCCATGTATTATTATCAGAATCGTAAAAGAAAATGAGAAAACTTGATTCGAAATGGAATAAAAACTAAATACACTTTAAAATATAAATTCAGTTGAAGGAAACTGAAAAAGGAATAGTTATGATCATACTAATAAAAGTGTAAATATACCTAAGAATTAATAATTATTATGAAAAAACCTTCTTTAATTTTCTGGATGGAAAACTGTATAGAAAACTTCATATAAATTTTTGTTGAACGTATAAGTTTCAATATACTAATCGTCTTTTCTTCTCTTAGCATGTGGTAAACAATGTTAAAATATATTTTGTAGAATATTACAATTTTATTCATACATAAGTTCGAAATTATTGTGTTCCTGATTCAAAAAAAAAACTCGTTTCTCCGATTTTATCCTGCAGTCAGTGAAACTCATTCAGGTGAATGTGCACAACTTCACAACTTATGAACGAATATTTACAAATTTGTGTTGGACGTACTTGGTGGACGAACAAAAAATAATAGCAACTTTCAGGATGGTCGCATTGAAAAAAAATCTTAACTGTACATTCGAAAATAAACCCTGCGCTCAAAATAACCTCTTTTTAATCGACTTCAAAAAAGGAGGTTTCTCAATTCAACTATATTTTTTATGTTTATAGCCAAATTTCGACTGGAGAACCGATTTTGATGAATTTTTTTTAATCTGATGCACTTAAGGGGGGAAAAGGGACATCAGATTTGGACCACACCGTATCAATTTTGTGATATGTGTGTTCGTGGATAACTTCGTGGTTTATGAAAGTCGCTTAGATTTTGATTATTCTTTTTTTCTTAGAGATTGAAAAGTTCGCCTTAAAAAAAATGAATTAAAAAATAATTTTTTATTTTTCCTTGTGGCCAATTACGTTTCGAGGTTTGGTTGGCGTCGAGGATTGGTTGGTGTCTACTGAAAAAGGTAATTGGTCTGAAGGAAAAATTTTAATTTATATTTTTCTTTTCGAAGGCGGAAAATTTTTTATCTGTCTTGAATGTAAACAATGTAAAATTTAAACACCTTTTTTCATCTCATATCAAATTATAACTCATCCATTTAGGACGTACCGGACGTACAGCATTTTAAATTAGCGTATAATTCGAAGAAGCAGTTCATTTCAAGAGAAGAAAAAACTATCTGTATATTCATTGTAACTGAAACCATATGACCAGCCAACCACTCGTTTTAACTATTGCTTCATGTTCAGTCGTTTCAAATAGTTTTCTGTTGTACATACTTATAGAAAACTTTAGATACGGATGTTCAACTAGCTTACAAAACACATGGATAAAAGTTTATTCATATTTGTTTGTGTACTCTTATAAAGCTTCGAAAATATAGTGAAACGGATTGTCAATAGATATTATAGTTTGAAAAACTTTTTGAAATATTAATATATTTGAAATTACATAATTATTTCAGAGTATCTGTAATAACCAATCATTCTCAATGATTAAATTTTCTACTTCGCCTTCGATGACATCATACAATTATTTTCTATTCAATAATATAAATTCTATAGAAAATATTAGAGCATTTTTAATATTCCATTGATCAACTGTGTTGGCGTATTTAATCTTATTTTAACGAACCGAGTAATTTGAAATACATATCTACTTGTAACTGTTAAGAGTAATAAGAAAAAAATATTTCGTTCCGATTTTAATTTTTCACTAAAGATTTAAGAAAGATAAAAATCTATATAAAAAATATAATTTTTCAAGGTTTCGAAAAATTTTTTAGAATTTTATTGAATATCAACCTTAGAACAATATAAAAGGGATTGAATGACGTATTTTTAAATAATCTTACCTATATACAGGATAATGATTGATTTACATACCAACGCAATGCCGGAGTCGCTTGGTCAAGAAGCTTAAAATTTTGTATGCGGGTTCCTTATAAAGCGGAAGTTATTGTTAAGTATGAATCTCCTAAGAGAGGGAAAACGATACCCAAATTTTGATATAACATACTGTCAAAACCATTGAGCTAAAATCATCACGTAGGCGATTCCTATTATAAAAGATAGGTGTTGTTGAAATTCAACTTCAAAAAGGGGTGGGAGTTAAATTTTTTAAAGTAAAAATACAAAGAGTAAAAAAACTATTTATTAAATACAATAGTTGTTAATAGTCAAAACACGTGGTTATGGATACTTATACTACATGTGCCCACAAGCACGTAAAGACCACAATTTGGTTTTTAAAACGTACTTAAAACATAGCAACAATTTGAAAACATTAACAAAAACGATTTCGATTTTCGGCATAGAAACAATAGCCTCTCAACAGAAATAAAAAATTAATGAAAATTAAAAATTATAAAATTTAACATTTCTGTATAAATCAGATGGACCTTGAAATAGACAATATCATATTTGGTGGTAAAGCGATATACTCATGATCGATTTCATGGCTAAATTCATTAAAAATTTGAGTATAAATAAGCAAAACCAAACATAATTCATTCATTATATTTTTCTCATTGTAATTATAGATTTTAATTACAACTGTCATATATAAATTACGATATTATAACATAGATCAATTTAATGATATCCTGCAACACTATAGTAATATAAAGTATTGATATATGTAATTGTAGAACCATGCGTCGGCAAAAAGCAGACAATAAAAATAATAGATATAGACAATCGAAATAATAAATCTTTAATGACAGATGTAAGACTTTATGGCGTGAAAATTTGATCCTATAATTTTGTTTATTATGTAACTATAAATTTTACAGTTATTTAATACATGATATTATTATTACCACTTAAACGATCAAATTTATTTTTCCAAATAATAGTAGACTTGGATATATTAGTAGTCAAAATAATAGTAGACTAACAAAAAAAATGTATTTTATTTTATTTAATATATGGTGATCTCCAAATCAAAAGTCGTTGCGACCAGTTACGTCCACAAGATTAGCTTCGAATGAGGAGAATAAAAGAAAAACAATAATTTGTTTATTTTTACAAATTTGGATAATATTTTCAGTTTTTATTCTCAGACCAGTGGTTTTTTAATATAACGACTGGTCTAATTTTTCTGATTCACACATAGGCATATCTTTACAAATATTGGATTTAGATTCTAGTTGCCTTGAGATGTTATAGATCTATCAAAATTCGGTATTCACAAAATCGGCTCCATTACTAGTAGAACTTCCGACTGGAACTTCCCACTTTTGAGTATCAAATAGAGCTCTATTGAGCCACTTTTAGGGTATACTGAGACCAACACAAATTTAAATTAATTTTAATCATACCGGCGAATTGAATTGCGACTCCACTTTTTTTTAAGCAGGTTAACTTTTAAATTTTCCTGCCTTGCTCAAATATTCTTGTACACATCAATTTTAATGTTAGTTGAAATATAAATCCATTAAACAGTTAACCAGTTTTAGTATAATTGTATGTTTATATAATCAATCAGCACTTTGTATATAATGAAATTTCCCATACATCGCTCATCAAGCAATGAAATTCGATTCTTGAAGGCCATCAATTTTAAGACGCCAAGCTAAATCATTTTACATTTTTTAAATAAATCTGCTTTTTCTGTACCAAAGAACAATAAATTGTAGCAAAGAAATCAAACAATTCACTTATTTAAGGTAATATGGCCGACTTTAAACCCTACTGGAAATAAGTTATGATATCCATTCATGCACTTAAAATTATTGTTTATAAAAATGATTTGTTTAACAAGTTATTTGAAAATCATTCAATGCAAGAAAATCATATAGCAACTGTTACAATATTTATATATTTGGCATTAATCCTAAATTTAACGTATACTTACATTACTAGTATTTGGGTGTAGTATTAGGGTGGATACTTTTTCAGAACAAGATTTTAAATATTAGTTGATTTAAAAACTTGTTGGCACAATAAATAAGTTTATTGCTTATATTAATTAGCTATTTTCCGAAACTTTGTGATTTGTTATAGGAAGGACGGAAAATTTTTCTTTTTCTTTCGATATTATTTTTCTAATATACTTACATATAATTAAATAAACAAACAAATAACTGTATAATGTCCTAATTATAATTTTATTAACATTGAATATTAGAATACTAGGTTTACCTAACAACGGTCAATTTATTTTATAAAGTGGGTAAATTAGTTTTCAAACAACTAAAAATTAATCATATTATGGATATTCACGTTTTTAATTTATTATTGATTGAAAACCTTTTTGTTCAGTACGATAGTACTATGGCTTATATGTGATTAGTTAAAAATACTAAGTTGGAATAATATTTAACTGTTTTAACTCCAACAAGAAAATAACAATAAAGTAAAATTCCCACTATAATTGTAAGTTGAAAAGTCACACCAAATGGACCAATCCATTTTCAATACAAAATATGATATATTTTGAAAAACATCTGCAGTATATTAATTCTTCTTAAATTAAAAATTAGGAAAATTAAAAAAATATTTTTAGCAATTAAAATATGAAAGAATGTTAAATAAATATAAATTATCTGTCACTAATTACCTTAAATAAGATCACATATTTATTTAAATTAAGAAATATAAATAAGTTTATCTTGCTGCTACAGACACGTCAGTTTTAAAACAAAAAAATTTTTAAAAACTTTTTACTTTAATATTTCACAAATTAAAAAATTTATTTGATAAAATCACTTTTTAACCAAACTATTAAGTAATTTTTGAACAAGCCGTATCACTTTATATGAATTATATACCATATAGATGTTATATCGAAAAAGTTTTCGATTTGATTCCGTAACGTATTATTATTTTCGATGTACGAATGTTATTCAGTATCATCGAATTCCTATTCGTGAAGAGCCTTGCACTACACAACAACACGCTAACCGAATGACTAACGCTTTTAGAAACAGAAAAGTGGTATTGTATAATACGAACGCGCACGTCGCGTTACATGTTTGAATATGCATCAAGAAAATGATTATATGATTTATTTTTCAACAACTTTTGTTTTATTATATTTATATATTAAATGTATGTGTGATACTATTATCTCTTGATTTAAAATAATTTATGTTTGTAAAACATTAGAAATGATAAAATAAAATAAAAATGTTTGTATATTTAGAAATTTTTTTTTTTTTTTTTTTAAATCGTATTAATAGATTTATTTTCTGGCAATGTTTATTATTTATGTGAAAAATCAATTTATTTCAATTTTTGGCTTAAATCAAGTTTCAACTTTCTGATTGAAAGTAATTGTTTTTATACCGAAAGTTGAAATAAAAAATATTATGATAACTTTATATATTGCTTTGCATTTTTACTTCTGGCATTAATTCAATAAATATTCAGCATAACTCATTCTCTGTTTATAAACTTCAGTAACAATGTCAAGGTCGCTGAAGGAAAACTTTTGTTGTGATGACTTTCATTAATATAGATTATTTACCCTTCATATGTCAAAGTCACATATGGGTGAATAGATTTTCTTGAATAATTTCTTTTTCGAAGCTTTTAGTTTTCTCGTATCTTCCTAGCTTCAAAAAACATAATTTCCAGATCCATATCCAAATCTTATAACAATTTTTAACTTTTTTTTTTTGAAATAGTGTCAGCGTTAAATAATTGAAGATCGGCAGAAAACATTTGCTACAAGATAAAATAAACTTGATTTAATTTTAAAGAATTCTCATTATTTTTACCAACTTCCTTTCTTTTCCCCATTTTCCTTTATTAGTTGATGTTTACAAAGTCAATATATAATTTCTCTACAATAATAAATATTGCTCCCACAATAAATAGATCATTTCTATTAATAGTACAATAAATATTGATATTCAATATTTTAATTATAGGTATTAAAATATAATAAAATTTAAATAAAATTAAAAAATATAGAAAAAAATTAAGGTTGAATATTGTAATGTGACATTTTCTTTTCTAAGTTATACACCCGTTCCTCCTGGTATGCCAACGTATATTATGAAGGGGAGCCAAGCTGAATTTAAACGATTACATCTTCAGTATTGACTATTTTACAGGAATTTTTTTCCTGTAGGTACATGCAGACAGCTCCCGGCTCCATGAAAATAACTTTATATTATCAGTTTATGTAAATAAGAGTATGTATAAAATATATTATTAAAGTTTTTTTATTTTTTATTCCATAAGTTAAATGCTCTAAATTGTTCTACTCATAAAAAATAAAATAATATTTTAATTGGTTTCAATTAATTACAAGTGGTATTTTTTTAATGAAATTATTTCTATCATCTGCCCGGTCTTTAGAACTACAGAATAAAATCTTTCGAATAAAATAATCTATTACGTATTTTTTTCACCAAAATGTATTTCGAGAGACGAACAAGTTATAAGATTATTAATAATCCTGTCTTGTTTTAATAACATTATTAAAGAAACTATTTTTTAAATGAAAAGTAATATTTTTATAAGTACCCACGCGTAGCCCCATTTTAGCTGAATATTCAATCATTAATTACATAGTATATAGCGAATAAAATTTATTATTTGTTAATGCATCATATTACTATTATTATTTAATCCTGAATTATTAAATAATTTTGAAATATCATACATAATTCATTGAGATTAACTAAATTGCTTTTATTCTATCTACGTTAAAATATCACAATTAAATTAGTCTGTATCAAATTACAAAATAAACAATTGTAAATTTAAAAAAAAATTCTATAAAAAATAAAAATAAGCATTAAATTGAATGTATTAATTTTTCGATTTAATGTTATAATATATTTCAATGTTTAAAAAAAAAATACATATAGTCATGCAATAATCAAGTCCATACAGAATATATTTTAATGTTTTTATATCTCAATTAAAACTACATTTTTTATACAATACTAACGAAATTATTTCACATTGGAATGGTTTCATTAAAATTGTCTGTTATTAAACAGCGGGTGGCTCTACAGAAGTCGAAAAATTTGAAGAGTTAGAGCTGCCTCAAATTTTATATTATTTAAAATGAAGCAAACATTGGGTGAAAAAATTTATAATAACGCAAATGAATCTTTATATTTGGTTATTTTTATATTTTGATAAAAAATTTCCTTAATTTGTATTGAAATACTAGTTAATAATTTCTCGTTTGGTTTGCAATCCAAAAATTCAAAAGTATTGTAATTTTTTAGTCGAAATTTATCTTATTTAACATAACAAAAATAACATAACCTCCATATTTACCGTGAATCACGGTGAAAAGTTACAAGAATCGGTTTTAAAGAAATTTTCTAGAAATTCCTTTAATTTTTGATTCCCTAAAAACTTTTCAGAATACCGTACATTATTTTTATAATTTGCGAAACTAATTTTTAATTTTTCTTATAGATATCAAAAATGTAACACAATTTCAAAATGTACTACTTATTCTGAATTATTATTATTTTTTGTATCATTAGAAACCTACATTTCCCACCCAATATTAAATACATCCAATCAATTTATTTTTCAACCATTTTCGGTAAAATATATTTCAAACAAAAGGGTATTTTATAATTTTAGCAAATTAGAAATAATTCTGTTTATGATCACATTACTTAAAGAGACAAACTTTCAAGTTGTTCAAAATTCTACAGCAAATAAATTTTTTTTTTTTCTTAAAAATTGTTTTTTTACAAAACATCATCAATATTTCTTCAAAAAATGATTATTTTATTTAAAAGAATTTTTTTTATACAACGATACAAATTTTCATTACAAATACAATGCGAAGACTAACTGTTGAAAAGTCCGAAACGTAAAATGGGTCATTTGTTTTTTTCACACCCATATAAATTTTCAAAAAAATAAACTTTTAAATATTACATACACAATAATCGGGAATAGAAACAAAAACAAGAGGCTGCTATAATTAAGACATTAACTCATAGGTATATTTTGGAAATTTGGAAATATAAATTGAAACAAAGGATCATAATTATTATTTTGGAACGTATAACTCAAACTAATAATTAAATTCATTATGGTCTAAAGAGTTCCCAAACACTGTGTGACTGTAAGTTTAGTTTCGGCTAGAGTAAATTTAGTTTCAGCTTTCTGCTCATTTTCACATAACATTGAAGATATAATAAAGATATGAAGATATAGTATTCTTTACAAAATATTTTTCCTAAATGCATTGCATTTTCAACAAAATTATTTATAGTTGATTGTACATCGCAAAATTCTATCATATAAAATGGTAAGCGTCAGTCTGCTTACTGGAGAAAAAAATTTACGTACATTAACTTTAAACACTGACTGATGATAGTCAGTTCTCCTCTATGTGGTAGTTGCTACAAAAAGATATTAACATAATAATAATTTTTTAAGATTAATAAATAATCTTGAAGTATAAAATTATTTTTTACGTTTAACACTTTTGTTAAATGTTACAATACACAATGAACATGACGAAGATAAACTTTATTTAATAAAGTATGGGATAAGATAGAAAATATGGCGTTAAATTTTGTAACAATTTTGTTTCAATGTATGTAGCCATTGTTTTCTTACAACATGTAATCTTCAACACGTAGTAAAGATTACAAGTAATTAGCCAATACTCTAGGTATATCACAAAAGAAGTTGTCTTTACTAGGTTAATTAAGTTTTTGGCACGGCTTTCCATATCACGCCTATTAACGATTGTTTAATCGTGCATCGATTAATTTAATGTTCTTCCAAGTCAAAATTTAATAGCAAATTGGTACGGAATACTCAATATAAGATATTTTTATCGAATTTTTTAAAATAAAATTTTACGTTAAAAAATCTACGAACTCAGAGGACGAAAAAATATTTTAATGCGTTTTTTTTAGTCAAAGGGATGACCAGTCAACCATGAAATTTTATACACATTTTTCGGATAATGAAAAAAAAAAAAACCTTTGTTTTGTAATTTAAATTTATTAATTTATTTTTTTGACGATTACTTTAATTATATATTATTTTTTTATTAAAACATAAAAGATAAAAAAATTTCAGTTTTTTTATATTTATTTCATTAATCAATGATGTTAAATTCATTTGACCAAACTGCCCTAAGATCAAGATTTTACACTTACATGATCAGCAAGCTTGTAAAAGAATGATAATTTTGATTACGTACTAATATATACATATATATGTAAAATATTAAATATCAAGCTTTTTATATGAAAAATATCACGTCTTTATTGATTGCTTCGCATAAAAAGGTTCAAAAGTTAATCACATAATTAATTGACTTAAGTTCCCAATCGATATCGAAACATATTACTGATACCTACCACAAACATTATCACATATTATAAGAATCTCATGATGTTACAGATGTAAATCGAGAGGATGCTTTAGACACCACTCTATCAAATTATTGGGATTCCATCAAACCACAATTCCAGCAGACTCCGATTATATTCAATCTTGTTCAATAGATATAGTGTGACCAGCATGCAATGATCAAATTAATATCACAAAAACATCATATATACGAGATATTTTTATGAAACTAAGTATCACTTTCAAAACATCATTTTCGAAAGAAAAAACTGCAGATAGAAAACTAATAGAGTTATTTGTTTAGATACTCGGCATACGCTTTAATCATTGGCATTCATAATATACTCTAAAGCATTCATAATATGTCTATATAATTATAAATTCAGTCTATCAATGCAGATTACGTAAAATACGATTTTGATGATAAATTTTAAACTTTGCTTTTTATATGATTTAAAATCATAATCCGTTTGGAGCGGGAACTTGTAGGTGGAAATTTCAATTTAATAATTCAAAGAAAACTTAAATTATCTTTCAATATTTCTCTAATCATGTCATCCACATATTTATTTCATATCCTACACTATTTTGCTTATATAAATCACCCCTTCCCTTCCTATACAGAAACAAGCGCGTGCACACTACCAACATAAAAATATAATTTTTTTTATTTTTACTTTCGGGGTGATAATAATACCTATCTCATAGAAAGTTATAAAAAGTACGTATTTATCTATATTTTGTTAAAAAGTTTTTTCTATACAAACTTTTTAATCTCTTTGTGTCTCATGATTATTAGTAAATATCATAAACATTGGGATAAATACGAAATTGTTGTTGGAGATTCGTACAAAACGTCTATCATTTTAGATTTTGGAACGACAGGTATATGAAAATATATATATAGGTATATACGTTTGTAAAAATAATATTAAATCTATTTCAAACAAATATCACGTTTAAATAAAAAGAAGACTTAACAAAGAGATAAAAACACAGCATGCAGAAAGTATTTCCTGTTCAAAACGAAAATAGGACAAGTGCCTTTAAGCATATCCAATCATTTATAAATACACCTCTAATGGAACACCTCTAAAAATTGATATTTCGCTTATTAATGCCTAATACAATAACCTTTTTTTACATAAATTTTGACAATGAATTACTCTCTTTTTGGATGCTTGTATATTTTTGATTACTTGCATTAGATTTAAATTAACAAATTTCGGTTTTTTTCTATTTTAATAGGCAAATCACTCAGTAAGAAAACCCAAAAACAGTTTTATTCGATACGCGATACAAGTCGCTATGGGCATGATTATAGTCGCGTCAAGAACTGGTGTATAAAATTTCCGTAGTCCCACAACCTGAAACTTATTAAAATAGTAATTTTTAAATCAGGATACATCGGACACTTCCTTTTATAACTTATCGGATAAATTGGTATTTGTTATTAATCTTCCTTTTACAATAGCAAAACAGGTAGGAGTCGTCGAAAATTTTACACATTCGAATACTGAGGGCCACTCATTTTTGTTAGAGAAAAAGTTCACTAATCTTAACTAAGAGCTACATTCAAATCTTTAGAGGTGAATTATAAAATAACATGATATATCTGTGGGTACCGGGATTAAAATAAAATAATAGTACTATTTGTTTATAAATTTCGTTATGGTAAATCGATAATCGTACATGAGCTATATTTTACAATTCCAACGATTATAATAAATAATGTAGGTTTATATTTTCAAAATGTTTATAATCTTACCAAAGCTTTTTTATTTGGTATGTATGTGAATATTCGACGCAAAAAATTTTTGAATATAAAAAATCAAGTACTGTAGAAGATGTTTGTTTGTATAGGCAGTCTGAGTTGTTTGTATACCAAACATGTTCTGCATTCTAATTAGCCTTTTAGAAGTTGCAAAGAAACAAAATTCCTTGGACGATTTAAAATATATTTTATAAAAAATTTTCAAAAAAAAGAACCACTTTCAAAAAAAAACTAACTAAGAAGTAAAAAATAAATTTGTTTATTTCCGACTTCGAAAAGTAATTAGTCACAAGGAAATTGTAAAGTTTAATTTAAACTAATTTTTTACTTGACTTTTTAAAGGAGGTTCATTTTTTTGAAATAACCTGAGGGTTGTATATAACCACGAATCATTTATTCCCTCACTTTCCCTTACGGTTGGAATTTATTATTCATATTAATATAAGATTGAAGCTTTACTGAATCCTACGCAAACAGAATTTAAAAATAATTTTTCAATTCGTTGAACTGGTAGTGAATCACTACTACTGGTACTTATCTTGTATTGATTCGCTAGATTGGCATAAAATAATATATTTGCTAAAAACACTTTCGAGCAATTCAAAACTGCTCGTAAAGTATTGAAAAAATTTGAAAAGTTCGTATAATATCACTTTGTTTTAATTTTTGTATTGTGCTAGGGAAAATCGAAATTTCGAAATCATTAGCGTTGCTTGTAACGTATCTTCTTGTAGTATTCTCAGAAGCATGGATGTGAATTTTTCAGTATGAAAATCTTCATCCTCTAGTAGGACATTTACATATACATTACAGAAGTTTTTAATTCAAATACACAAATTACATGAGTTACTTCAAGTATATTTTTTCTAAAATACAAATAATATCATGCCAAGTAACACACTAACACCCTTAGGATTAATTTGTTCTTACTATATATTTTTCAAAATGTTTTCTCTTTTTTTTTTTTTTTATTTGATATTTCTTTTTTTACACAACTACACAGACAAAGCTAACACAAATAGTATTAATTTCATTTGCATAAGTACTTTGTAAAATGCTGCTTTTATTTATTGTTTTAAATAATTCATTCCTTTGACATGTTTAAACTTTATTACTCTTCATAGTTGGCATTCTAAGTGACATTAATGCTTTGGGTTAAAGAAGTTTATTTTCATAATTAAATATTTGAAATAACTATATAAATTTTTATAGAAAGTAGAAAAATAACATTTTAGACAGTTTGTAAATTCTATAGAAAAATGATACCACTAGTCAGGAAGCTAAAACGATACCAACCACCAACTTTTAAAAATATTTTCATATCTATAAAAGTAACTGAGGAATGAATGTTGATGTTTTTTTTCTTTGTAGGTCAAATATACTTCGGAGAATATTTTGTTTTTTTATAAACTACCATCTCGTCGGCTATTATGTATTCGTATATACTTTTTTATTTTATCATATTTGTCAAAGTATTCAACTTTACTTTAGAAACCAAATATTTCATCAATTCTTAGTAAATACAATATTGAAAATTCCTTTTAATATACGATTTTTGGCAAATTTTTCAAACATGACAATAATTTATTTATTTTGGATGTGTAATTTTTTTCAATTGTTTTAGAGAAAATTCATATTTTTTATTATGATTTTTGCCTTATTTGGCAAAATAGTATTTCGTAACCGTAGAAACAATTTGATATACATTTCCCATAACGATTACAATTTAATAATTTAACATTGAGTAGTAAAATGTTATGAAAACTGATTTTCAATTTTAATTTTTTTTAAATAGTTTTATGTCAAACAATTTTCGTAGTATTATTTTTATGAAATTTCTTAAAACAATATTTTATATGGAATATAAAATCTGGTTCTAGATGACGCAATAAAATCAGGTAACAGTAGTTGACAGAATTATTTCAAAAAAAAAAAAATAAATAAATAAATAAAGGAATTGAGATTGTAAAGAATGTTTAAAAAAGGAAAAAAGGATAATATTGGGATAAACCACCATAGGTTTAGTACATATACAAAGAACGTTTTTATTTGATGTTACTATATTTTATTTTCTAATCTATTTCTGTACCACAAATAAAATTACATGTAGTGAAAAATCTAAAGTAGAGATTTCCATCACTTAAAAATGTACAGATAACAACCTGTAGAGTATTCTCAAATCATTGTACATTTATCTTTGAATACGTTCGTTATTTCTTGTTCTACAAAAGTTTTAAAAAAATGTAAATTCTTATTTACAATTTAAAATAATTGTCTTCACCACTCTCTTCAGTTGATTGAATATCCTTTGCTATAAAACCATATAATGGCATTCAAGAGAGTTTATTATCAAAATTTAGTTGGAAGGAGTTGTTATCGAACAACAAATAGAATATGAAAAATCCACTCTAATCGATTATATCAATGAAGCAGTAATAGGCATTTAAACAATAAAGGAAATTTTAAATTAAGTTGGAAACATTTCGATGAAATGTATGATGGAAAAATTGGAAAATGGAGTGAAAAATGAATTAAAAAGTCAAAATTATTAAATTTTTTACGTTTATTATTTTATTGAAATTGACATTCTGAGAGTGCAATTGACAATTATTCAAATGTTTATGAGAAAGTTAAACTTTATAATTTGAATCAGAACTTTCTAAAACAGACGTTACTTTTAAAATATACAGATTTTATTTATTTATAAACATAAATATCCTTAATGATATGTACTACAATAATAACACTTTTTTTGGAAAGTGTGTAACCAAGCAGTATTAATAACCGCAGTGATATCTCGGTTTTTTTCTGTTATATTTATTACTGACTGTCTGTGATTATTTAGTACAAACTTTTTCCAAACCAGATCTCATTCATATTAAAGATCCAGCTCTTGAAAATTGTTTGCGAGCTTACACTTTTTTTTTATACCTATTAGCTTATACAATCTAAGTACAAGAAATTTGATATGTGTGAATTTATGAACTTATATTTCAATTTAGTGTTTATGAGTGTTAATGTTTTTAAATTATGAACAAAAGTTTCGAAAATCGCACAAAATCCACGAAATAGCGGAAAAATAAACATTTGCTACTCCTTTATAGCCAAAAAAAATTAAATTTTAGCGAAGAAATCTCCATGATTTTTAGAGAAGAAATCTCCATGATTCACCCAATATATTATCTTGAAAATATCAAAATAAATTTCTAACGATTTCGTTTTAAAATACTCAATTGCATTAGTTTCTAACAATACATCGTTATAAAATACACAATTGAAATCATTTTTAACAACAATCTTTCGTTCTAAAATACACAATTACATTATCAATGTCGTAAGAAAGAAGAAATATTTGGTTCATTTACAAGTCTTCAAAAGAACGTATATTATGCTAGAGAAACTCAATACAGTGTTAAGGTTTTAGTAGAAATATATGGGATACACATTTAATTTATACGATATCTATTATATAATCTACTTTTATATATTTAATGCAGAACTTCTCATTGGTACAATTCTCACATAAATTATGCAAGGTAATAGTGTTAGCTATAAGAGAATATCCATTAATAATGAATGAAAAAGAACATTCTGCTAATTAATACGATTGTTATGCGCTCTAATTTATTGCATAAAATGCAAGGATTTGTCACACAAGTTAATTTTTTCTATAATGCAGTGTTGAATTTCTATGTGGCTATACAGTTGAGATACATAACATAGTTGATATGTAATAATTTATCAGTTTTAAGAAAAATAAATCTGTTAGAGTAAACGAGGCTTACATCAAATCCTTGATACAGCCGTAAGTTTTACGTGAGTATAAGAGAATATTCGGAAATTTGAAAGCACAAAGAACTATATCATATTTTGAATAACTTGAGGCCAAAAACTCATAAAACAAAATCTAAGAATCTGCTATAACGAAATAGGTTGACTTTTCAATTACATTGTAAGTTTAAATTAAAATATATTGGAATGTGTCACAAATCGTCTATGGCATACGTAGTGTCAGCAAAAGCTCACGCATTAGTGATAGTATCAATATAGTAGATACTTTGGGACTTCCTTCACCCTTACATCTACAGATGGCGTAAGTACACCTAAGCACTCGCTCTAGTGAATTGACCTGACCCTATAGTGAATGTAACTTACCTATAGATAGTGATAGTACATAAGCTCGAGGAAGGAAAAATAACACACGAAATGAATGGATAATCATTTTAATATTTAAGTTATAAAACATTGTTCAGATAATGTCACATCAATACATTCACTGTATCAAAATTCCTAAGACTACACATTTTAAATTCTTAAGGAACTGCACTATTTAAGTATAAAATTTTTAAATGTGCTATGAGAAATAGTATTCAATGATCAGTAGAAAAGTATATATTTCTATATATAGAAATACAATAAATATAAATTTTTGGTAGAAAATAGAAACTTCAATTTAGTGATATTATATTACACTTACAATAATAAAACATAATTCCCGTATCAGTCGCTCACATGTGAAGAAATACTCTATTATTTTCTTTTTTTATTGGTATTAAAGTACTGAAAATGACAAAAAAATAGCGCAATATGCATAACATGTTTCTTGATAATAAAAAAAAGCTCATTTTTTATCCTACAAACAGAATGGGTTATACGAAATTATGTACTAAACGTCTTCACAGAAATTCTTTTTTGTTAACTAATCGTCTATCTGTTAGGAGTGTATATATAGTGAAATAAAATTATTATTATGGTTGAATATTTTTACCATATAATATCCTTATGCGTATCATCAAAATTCCATTTTAAACGATCCGACTCACTACTAATGGTAACATTAGGCATAGTCATAGTTTAAAATATAAGAACCAGTAGTAGACCAATATAACTTACAAGAACAAGAAAATGAGAAATATTTCGTTACATTGATAGATACATAAAAGTCAAGCTAATAAAAGCGTCTTTAAAATTAACAAGAGACTATATTTGCCCAAATTTTTGTTTATTTTAAAACATTTTAAAGAATAAAAGTAATGAATGGTAATATTAATCGAGATATTCTTCTAAATATATACCCACGCTGTACAAAATTTAAAATAAAAAATATTTTATAAACTTTAATGCATCAAACATTTTGCATAGGAAAATTTAATATTACCTACTGGGAAAAAGTATATTATTGGCTTCTGTTCTGTTGGTTAATTATTCCGCGTATTATAATAAGATAAAACGCATTGTAAATTATAATTTTTGTTTGTATATTTGCATGAGTATTAATGAACACTTTTGTACGTCACAGCAAGATACATGTAAAGCTATCCATATAATTTATTAGTTAAGGCGCTCATAGTATTACAATGTTAAATCCTACTAAAAGACCTCAATTAATTATTATTTTGTATGCTCAATATCTTGATACATCATTCGATTGGTCCAAATCAATCAAGTGATTAGACTTGGACAGATTTGGAAAATTTGTTTTCATAATACTTAAATCGGATAAACTAAAAGTTCCTTTCAAAAATGATCTTTGTAAGAATTACAATTAAAAGAATGATACTTTGAGGAAGCTGATTTTTTTCATTTGCTGTATTATAAAAGATTTGCAGAAAACAAACTATTGTTTTGAAACGCTTTCCTTGCGTATTTTACTGATATTTCAGTGGATCATTTCCGGGACCTAAAAATTCCATTTATCTGTTTGTATGGCTGTAAGTATGTTTCGATATAAAAAGTGAGGTTTTCCTTGGCGCGATTAATAAACATCAAGTCAAGATTCTAGATGAAAGCGGAAATCTAGAAACACTTAATAGTTAGTAAAAAAGTAAAAATTTTAACCAAAATACGTTTTTGTTCATAATTGCAAAAAATGTAACGTGAGTCTAACCAATTAAAGTAAAATGTATAAACACTGAAGTTTCACAAAGAAGTTGTTGAATTTATCTTAAAAATAAATTATATCGTGTAAACAGCCTTTTGGAGAATATTATCTTTACAAGTGATTTATTACTGAAAAAGATAATTAACAATAATGACACTTCAACGAATATTATTATACTTATTAGCATTATCTATGAAAAAATAAACTGTTTAAATATATGTATATGAAGATAAGAATGATGCAACGTTATTTGTATCACCAACAGAGAATAAAATGATTATCTCTGTGGTATGATTATAGCAAGATGTTAAAGAAAACTCATCATTAACTGTAACCTGGTGCCTACCAAAAAATCTAATATTTCTTTTTTGTTAAAACAAGCACTTCACATTATTGTGAAATTGATTTCTGATACAATTCTTTTGAAATATATTTTGTCCAATAAAGCAAAAGCTCTATTTATTTATGCTTGCTTGCAATGTGTTACCACTATCATAACGGAGTTTTCAACATTAAAATTGCATTAAGTTTTACGGCAAATGAAATATACTGGTGCATTATTGAAAAATAATATCAAAATTTAATTTGTTTCTTTCATGCTAAATTCGTAAAATTTATTATCAAAACAAGTCGCGGTAGGCTGCCAGGATTGCTGGTGTCAAGAAAAACATATTAAACCTGTCTAATGGGGTCGATCTCTAATATCATCCGGATAAAATCTACACCTGTTACCAACCAACTTTAAATAGTCATTTTATTATTATTAGACTGTTAATGGAAAACATTGGAAAACTATAAACAGAACAACAAATAAATAAATAAAGTAAAAGGCAGTCGAAAGTTTTCTATTTTCATTTAATAATTTTAAATATTTAATCATTATAAATATCTCATTGTTTTTATCATTTTATTTCATATTTTTTGCTGTTAGATTTTTTCTTTTTCAAATTATAGTTTGTGTTTTCTGGTTGTTAAAATATTTATTTTCACAAAAAAAAATGTATAATTTTTTCTTTCTTTAATAACACTGTCAATTTAGTAAAGCATTTTTATATTAAATTTTTAAAAAACTGTGGGCTTTGCAATTCTCTCTTCGCAAAATGTTTTAAGGACAATAGGTATATGTAAATTTTGTGATGAAAACTTTAATGAAATTTGTAATTTATTTCGTCTGAAACGGATGCAAAATCTGGTAATTTAGTACATTTAATGGCTTAAAAAACGTATTCATACTGCATTAAAATCGAAAAAATAAAATTATTTTTGTAAATGAAGTGAGACCCAGTAGCATTGTAAGGCAGTTTCGGCCAGTATGGCTTAAATGGCCAGTAAATAAAAATAAAATTAATTACAAAACTGTTATACATTTTGTATACAAGATCAAATACTATAAACGTACAGTCAAATACAAATCGAAAATTTTCTATGTCTATTTCTGCCCTTTAAACATTACCGAATATCTTTCTGCTAATAGAGCTTAATTCAAAGTTTTTTTAGCAAAAATGCTCGACTAATACAAAATGAATCACTTAGGCAGTTTGTAACATCATTCAACAAATCATAGAATATGAAACACAGTCGTTAACTATTTACTTATTATTTATTTATTTACTTATTTATTTCTCTGTATCTGTAATAAGATATGATGGTAGAAAAATAAACAAAATGAAATATAAATAAAGAAAAATTTTCTTATAATGAATGGATAGTGTCCGTCCTCAACTGGGAAGATTTTATTTATTTATATATAATTATTTTTATCATCATACAATTTATTATCATAAGGAAAAAAGCAAGTAACTTATTTTTATCATATTATCATTCAAATACAGAATAGAAATACTGAAACTATTCATAATTGTATTCAACGATCCCTAAACTATTTCTAAAAGTCTCGTTAACTTCGTTCCGTCTGGTTCTCTCATGAATAGACTCCTGCTTCCTTAATAATGGTTTAATGCTCGATCAATATTGATAAAGGGACAAATATGCATCTAAAAACTATAAAATGGACAAAACTTACAAGAAATCTGGTTAAACAGTTTTTCGCCCAACAGCGTTTTATAAGGTTTAAAAGTTATTGATATAATTTATTGGCATACAATTGCGTAATTTACCGCGTAACCCAGGTTTTGTTTTTGTATGTTAGTTACAATGCACAATGCTCAAAAATTCAAGAATTTTGTAGAATTTTATGTTGCAAAGTGTACAACAAACAGCTTATAGTCCTAGAAATAGCATACAGCGTTATTTCCTATGCTTAGCATTAATTAGCATTAGCATAATAATACTTAGTTGATTACCGGTATACTTTACATCTTATAAGATCTAGCTTTAATCTCATATTACAATTATTTTAAGGGTAGATGCATCTGGTCAGAAAAGTATATCGTGTGCGCATACATACAATCTTGAAATGAGTTTGAAGATTCAAAAGCTGATTTGCTATCAACCAACTTGCAATTGAAAAAAATAACTATTTAAACAAAAATTATGTATCTCAATAACAAAAAATGGCAAACAAAAATAGAAAAATATTATTTTTTATTAAAAAAATATAATAGTGAAGCTTAATTTCATATTTATTACTCTGTTTAGTACTATGTTTCTATAATGTGTTATATATACAGTACGTTTAATTTTCGATTGCCTTCAATTATATTTCCGTGAAGTTTCAAATTATTACTTCTTATAAAAAAAGGACGCTATGTAATGTAGATTCAAAGTTTCTGCTGCATTGAGTTTTAATTATGTCAGCAAAACTACAAAAACATTGAAAAAGTGATCATGATTAGTCTCTAATAAAACGTGATAAATTAAAATAAACGGCTGTCAACTTAAAAATAAAATTTACAGGTATTTACTTTCAATTTGTTATTCATACTAGAAATTTCATATTTAATCATCTTTTTAACAAAATAAAAAAGAATTTTACTTTAATTTTACTTGAACTAAAACATTTTATTCTTTTTTAAAACTTATTAAAACAATTATTAAATGATAAGAAAATACTGGAGTTTCTTTCACTATAAAACAAAATATTAATAATTAAAAATTATTTTCTAAATTTTAGTTCGGTGTTTTACTAAAGCGTGTTTTTTAGTTTTTTAAAGGTGTATTTAAAATTTAACCAGAATACTACAATCTGCCCATCACAATAACCAAATACGTATATCTCTTTCCATACCAAATATCATTTAAATTTCTATTTTTAAACTTTTTTGTTTTAATTTTACCATATTGCAAAGTATCTAGTAATAGTTAACTGTATTGTAATCGACTCCTTATACCTTTACCGATATATTTTAAGATGATTCAATCTAAAAGTGATCCTCTCCATCACTACAGGTAGTCGAGAAGCTAACGAACTGTTTATAAAGATTATAATAAAATTAATGATTTGAAAGAAAATGAAAGAAATGTTTCTCCTTTTTATAATAAGAAAACTTTTTATATATGTGGTTTTAGGAAAAATTGAAAGCGAAAAAATAAGATAAATTTATTTGTCCTTTCAAATATAAAAAAAAACACTGAAATGAAATAGAATACACATTTTGTATGTGAAAATTAAGAATAGATTTTGTATATAAATACTGTGTGTGTTAAGTTAATATTATAAAAGCGTAAGCTAAACGGATAAAACAATGTCCAATGTCTCCTGTCATCGTTGTTCCACATACCAAAATTTAATCTTGTATCTGTATCCATTTATAGGATATTTTTACGCCCGATTGTCATACTAAAACAATCACAAAAATTTTGAATAAAATTGAATCAAAATATTATTTGAATTTTAAAATACGTTTGTGTAATTTCTTAAGCATTACTATAAAAAGATTTCTTATGTATTCAAACAAATTTAAATCAAACGACCAATAGTTACTAGTAAATTCTACTAACATAAATTATGAATAAATAATACATGATATTATAATTATTTATGTAAATACGTACTTCATATGTACAGCTAAGACCTCGTAGTCACAGTGTATTTTCACATATTGCATACAATGTTTGGCACCTTTCCCCAAACCCATACTTTTACGATTGAGAGAAGGAGTAGCCGAAGTCACTCCACTCATCATCAAGATAACTCATAAAGGAAAAGCGAGAGTAACCTGAAAATTTTGTAGCATATTCAAGAGCTAAAAAGTGAATGAGCAAAAGCGGTCCAATAGATCTAATGGATTTTATGCACCATAAGAAATACAAGAAAAATAATATAATAATTTAAAATAGATCAAACTTTTTTTGTCTAGCTAGAAGTAAAATTTTATCAATTTCACTCTCGTAGCGATACTATAAGAACTATGAAGAAAGAAGATTCATATTATTTAACACAAATATTGAACATCTTATACAAAACTTAATAGGAACATAAACAATGTAGAATATAACATTAACAGATCTGAGAAAAAAATATTTACTTGTTTTTATTTATGAATTACATAGATAAAAATTATGAATTAATACCTTTATACATTGTGTTATACATAAGTTTTCCTTATATGAAAAATTTGTTTATAATAAAGCTTACGAAAAACAAATTATGCTTCATAAAAATCTTTGCTTTCGAAACTATTAACATTCAGCTATTCACGTTTCATATCGAATATACAGGATGCCTGAAATTGAAAAAGTTCGAGAGGAATGATTTGAACACTTCAAATTTAAATTAAATTCCACCTTCATATTCCATACATGGAATGCTTCTTTTACAAAATCCTTTCAATACACAATTCATATCCGGGAAGTGATTTCTTGAACCGTTTCCCTTATTATGACAACGTATTTTATAAGGAAGATTTTTCTTTGTAATTAAAAAGTCTGCCACTTATTACAACAAACACAAAACTAATTCGTTTTGTTAAGTTGAATCGTTTTCGTTAGTCCATTGCTTATAGACAAAAGTTGTATTCTACAATTCACGAAGTGAACATTTGTATTCTACAATTTGATTGGTTGTTTGAAGCTCACTATTATTTATAGTATACAATACGATACAGTACATATAAGATATTTATATGTATTGACAAAAAAATAGAATCGATATAACAAGCCTTAATATATGATCTTAAAGTGATTGCGAGATCAGTGGACTAGCGAAAACGATTCAACTTAGTTTAGTAAAATATTATATTATATATATTTGTATGGGTGCCAAAATTTAATTTATGATCTCATCAGAATATTTTTTAATGAAATTGAAGTTTTAATGGTCAGTTGTGTAGTTAGGTCAAGTTGATGATGAATATAATATTCTGTAAATCATTTACATAACTTCATGTAAATTATATTTTCCCATACTTTTTATTTATGAGTATGTTATTTTTAGTTTGCTACAGTTAGGGCCGGTTTTAACGTTAGAGCAGCCCCTGAGTATCGTATAAAACGAAATTTACATTGCAATTTCTCTTGAATGGATCAATCGATTTTGATGAGCTTGGCGGCATTGGAAACCGTTTTTCAAGCACAAGAAATTAACTACATCAGTGAAATAAATACGACAAGCATTTTAAAAATAATTAGGAAAAATACTTTATTTGAAATTTTTCGATATTTCTAACACTTCACTTGATTTTGAGAGGGTTTTCAGTAATCGACCGAAACATTTTAGAACCTTTTCAAACGACTCAAACCGCAATTCGATTGGTCAAGCTGTTCAAAATTAATGAACGGTTTACATACTTACAATCACGGGGAACTGGATTGGAATAGGTTCCAAGGACCTTAAAAAGCCGTGATGCGTTGAAAATTCAATTTTCGAAATCAATAAATTTTTAACTTATGCAAATTTTCAATTTTCATACCGTTAAAAATTATAATTTGAAATAATTCTTTATTAACCATTTATCACTGCAATTGTTTCCAACTTTATTGATGAAAATAATTTTGAACGCTTGATAATGATGAAATTATTGTATTTATTTTCATTTAAACATGTTTCCAATACGAATACATTTTTCACAGCATTTTCGATAATTTGAATAATTTTTTTTTCCCACAGGGCTGACTACAATCATTATTACACATACTTTAATTAATTAAGTATAAATTTATTCAGTGTGCAAAATCTCTAGTTAATGAATGCATTAACTAAATCATTCAGACCCTTATAACCAGCAAGTTTTTATTTAAAATGAACTATAAGTTTGTTTAAATTGACTGTGGCATATACCTCTGAGTACATAGTAAATCGATTGGAAATCGTAATTCTCTAATATAATCACAATATCGTTAGTGACAAAGAAGTTTTCAAGAAAATGTTAAAAAAATAATATATTATAATGTCATCTAGCGGTGTAATAAGAAATTATTTATTAAAGCTTACTATAAGATTAATTTAATTGACTGTGTCAAGTACACATTTTTGACTGCCAAATATCACAAAACATTTTTAACAATGTATTTTTCAAGAAAGTTTACGGCGTTTTACAAAAATTTATTTTTTAAAGTTTCTTGAAAACAACGTTGTTTCCATCAATTTCGTGATTATATAGAAGGCATAAACTATTTTCGAACGCTGATTAGCCAGAAGTTTATGTCCCACTTAAATAATTCATCAATATTTGGGATTTCTAAATTAATCATCGAATTTCTAATTAGCTAAATAATCATAAACGAAATTAAAGTTGTCAGAAAAGTTTACAAGTGATTGTCATAGATGGCAGGAAGAAATTCAAATGTTTGTATTTTGAGTTGCCTAATCGATATGGGTGGTAACATTGTAACCAACAGTTATAAATGTTACATACCGTGCCATCTATCAACAGTAAAATGTTTATAGAAATGTTTTTCCATTGCACCAACAGAGCAAATAGCCACTAGAGACATCTACCATAATGTATTTAATTTTTTTGCAAAATCATTTCATCTCTTTTTATCTTATTGGATAAATAAAATGTATTATTTATTATAAATAAATACCGTATGACTATGACGTAAGAAACAGATGACCTTGCTTGTTTGTAAACATAGACACGTTTTGAAACAATCATTATTAAGTGATCAAAGTTTATTATTTTGTGTGTGATATTTTAAAAATCCAATGGACATGGACACAACAATGATTACTGAAGAAGAAAATCAAATGGTATGTTGAAAAATGAATTTTTCCAAATTCTTTTTCATTTGGTGTATGTACACAAATATCTCATCCCAAACTGGCCTCATTGAGTCATAATAGTGTTTCATATCATATAAAACATGTAATTATTTGTTACTAAAATGTCTAAATTAAAACAACTTTCGATTAATGTTGTTATTTTTAATCTATAATAATTATTAATACTTTTCCATAATACATTTCACATCATTTTTTATTTACAATCGTACATGAGAAAGTAAACAAAGAATATAAGTCAGAAATACGCATGCTTCAAATATTAAATATGGCAGTCTTATTGCCACCTGTTTTATCGACTGATTCACTTGTAATTAAACGCAATAGAAACATCTGATAGATGGAACTAGTATTAGGATTGTTATTTGTTTAGAACTAGAAACAAATGAATACTTGTATAGTGTATACCACGGTAGAATATTTACTCAATATTTTCATTTAGAAATAGAGTTTTTAAATCGTAAACTTTAAGCCACTTTAAAATAACTATTTGTTCTATTTTTAAATGTTATTGACTTTCAAGTTTACTTGCTTAAACAATGTGAGCTCTTATAAATTATGAATTGCTTTATAAAAGATAAAAACAATATAATCATATTTATTATGAATAAAAAAGACGATAAAATAAAAATTTCCATGCTACAATTTCAAATACGAATGGTTTTTTTTTTTTTTTTATATTTAAATAATTTTTACAAACCATGTGCAAGAAATTGTTTCTGAAAAAACATATTAAACAGTTCAAAATAAAAACTAATGACAATACAAAAATGTAACAAAAACATTGTTAGTATATTACTATGGTTGTTAAAGTTTTCCAAAATAAAATAAAAAGAGTACGACAAACCCCTAACTATGTTGAATGAAGTCGTATAAGTGAATTTACTCTATGTAAAACCATTTATTTGTTTTATATAATTATATTTGCGCATATATACTTACCCAGCTATACAGTTGTTATACAAATGGAAGACTAAATTTCTTCTTCTGGATAATAATAAAAACAGAACAAAAATATTTATAGAATTATATAATTTTATTTCTTACATCATTATGTGTTTAAACATAACATGTTCATTCCATTGTATTTCTGTTTTGAGCTGTTATTTTATATAAAAACACTAATTTATTTGGTATTGAATTTTTTGTGCAAATAAGTTTAGCAAATGCAAACCTTTTTAGAAAATTAATCCGGAAAATTTTTTTTTTTTTTGCAATAATTTCATCTAATAAATTGGTTTCTCTTTTTATGTCGGAAAGTTTACTTTCATCCTCAGTAAAATGTTATCCAAGCGCAATGTATCTTAATGTTTCAAAAGATCCTCGTACTCCATACATACCATCGTAAGCCATTCGGGCTTGTGTCATCAAAACGAAGAAATGATTTCATTAATATTTTTCATACCTAAGATATCATATGCATTTCGGATTTTGTATTAATAATTTTTTTCGTTAATGTGTGACGTACACACAATTTTTTTTTCAATTTCAGTTAAAGTATCACGTCATTAAAATTCACACTATAGTCAATCCTTCGGGATTTCGATTGTTCGATATCTATAAAGGTGTAATACATACTGATTAGTATTTGTTCAATTATGATATGAAAAACCAATTCAATATGTGATAATGTGATAACACGTTTCAGCCCCAGGTCTCATAACAGTAACCACCTATACGTTTTAAAACATCTGACCAATGAACTGCAAATATACTAAGCATATTGCCTGTAGATATACATCACAGGCTATAAATGGAGTTGATTCAATGTCTTTCCAGAGTAACAAATTAAAATTCAGTTCAACTGTAGAACAAAATCACTTTATGCTAAATTTTATGGCAGATGTTTTACTAAATAAATTTTTGCGGGACTGATTTGATTCGAAATGAATTGTTTTCCAAAAATGTGCTATTATTAAAAAAAATATAGGAAGAATTGTCATAAAATTTGGCATTTCTCGTAAAGCTTTTCTCCTTACACTTTGCTCTTGCACATCTTCCATTAATATCTATTAGAATTTGGCGTGAAAAGTAGATATTTTATGGAAACCAAAAATTTTATTATAACTTATACAATTAAGTCTTTTCTAACTTGAACGTTCGCTATTTTGGGTAATGTACTTATAATTCTCAACTTTTAAGTTTGTATACGTAATAGGTTCTAGGGTAGTTTTAGAACCAGGGACAAAGATGTATCATAGCGCTTCACCATTAACTAGACAACGGCACATTAAGTGTAGTCAGCGCTTTACATGGCTAGCACTTTCCTCCCAAACAAGTATCGGGTATCGGGTTTCTTTGAGATAGTAGAACCCAAGAGTGCAAAAGAAATTTCGTCGTAATCGGAATAGAATTCGCAACCATAAACATGCAAGGTTTGTGCGTTACCACTCCACTTCTATATTTATAAATGTCACTATAAAATTCCAAAAAAATTGTATGCCACTAATTATTGAATTTCTATGGTTGAAAAAGTGGACAAAAGACAAAAATTTATTATCTTATGAGTGTACATCTAGCATAATTTTCCTGTCAGAAGAAATTTTAATTTTTTCTTTTTGACATCCAAAAAAACTATTATCGTTTACGTTTGAAGTAATTTTTATGTATCACACTTATAAAATTGTTCCATTCAATATTATATTCTTGCCTACTACGTGCATAACAAGTTTATGAACTTATTTCCTCTAATGTCAATGATTTAAAGGGTAAAGTTGATGCAAATGAACTCAGTATTAATGACATTTATGTTACTGTCATTGGTGTTTGGCCTATCACCCAACGACTCTATTTGATAGTCCAGTCCAAGCATTGACTATCGAATTAAAATCAATGTAATTATATACCAATAATCACATTTTTATTACTATAATTATAAGTTGTTATATGAACTGATTGACAGGTCATTTGATACGTGAGTTGTGAATATTTCAATACATAAATGGTATAAATGATTATTAAAAGTATCAAACAAATAACAATTAGAGTCTATGATTGTTAGAAGGTTTCTTTCTCATTCGAGGTAAAATCTATGTAATTGAAATAAAAAGTATTCGCAAAAACATAAAATTGATGCAGTATAATTCTCTTATGTACATAACTGAACACTTCTTATTTACTAATTTTAATAATCATAAATTTTACTGTGATAATAACAATGAATTATTAATAATAATTGTTATCATTATTTATTTTAGCCAACTACAATAATTTCTTTAATTTTGTTTATAATAAACTAAATGGTGTTTAGTCATTCTATTCAGTCATTATTACTGTCATAGTTTTTAATGTTTCGACTTTTAATGTTTACGAAAAGTTAAAGCATTAAGGTAATTGGATCATGCAAGCAAAATGTTAAGACATCTTTCCAACTTAGAACATAGGTAATTAAATGCATAACACACGCTGTTAAAATTTAAAGACAATTTACTGTATCAAATGTGAGATAATTGTATTTAAAAATTTTTGCACATGATGCATGGGAGAAGCGTGACAAAATGACAGATTTATTCATCTTTGCTCTAGAGAGAATGTTACCGTTTTGATGAAATATTAGTATTTGTTATGTTAAGTTATTCAAAAATACAATAAAAAAGCGAGCTGTTTCTTGGTGAAGTTTGAGTTTACTAACAAAATATGATGATACGATTGTCTAACTAGTAATTAATATATCGTTGAATACTCCTTCAAACGTTGAATATACGTATCCGGTTCTTGAAATTTTTGGATCAAAATGTCAATTTCTAAGAGTTTCATATTGAGTTTGTTTTGAGCTCTAAAAACACAAAAGTGAATATTTGCATAGTCCGATATCGCCATTATTCATCTAAGAATTAATTCCATTGTCCTTGCCTGTCGTAAGGAATTTTCAATAACAACCACCCCCTCCCCCGACTCGTAATTTATACAGAATAAAAAAATTTTTTATGCCATCAGCACCATACATATTTTATTTAAGTAACAGTTTTTGCTCGAATTTTAAAAACCTCAATCATTTTAACTGAAATTATTTTTATACCTAATTCGTGTTAATGTGCGTTAAATAGGTAATATTATTATTTTTATTCAATGTGCTAGTTTGTACAATAAATGTAAAACTACCCATTAATTAATAATCTGCAGATTAGAAGAAAAAAAATTTTGATAAATGTGTACAACATTTCTATTGTAGCATTTATCATTAGTTACCTTTTGAATGAATTCTGTGTGTAATACATCATGCCTGTACATTATAATAATATTACAATGAATAAAACACATACACATTGACTTAAGTGTATATATACTGCGCAATTAATAATAAATATGTTGCTTGCAAAGCGTAATTATTATATTGTGTGTACAGTTGACTACGAACAATTTGAATCAGTCTATAATGCTTGCTCATTCTCAATCTACTGGAAATGGGATCAATTATTTGAAAGTGATCAATTTCTATCGTACTATAGGAATATAGTGTGTCTAGTTGTAGCAATCGCATGGCGGGAGAATACTGTGTATACAGAAATCTATAGTTAGTGAGAAAGTCCCTAGAAGTTTTGGTTTCAAATGATAGTTCACAACCCTAGAACCATTAAATTTCTACCGTAATATATAAAATTTTTTCATTGGATTGCTTTTTGAGTAGACTTATTCTGCATATTGTACAAACTGATGCTTATCCCGATGACAGAATTACAACTTGGGACTACTACTTTGAACTCTGTCTAAGATAATAAAGATGCACTTCTTGGCTTCGTTTGGTTATATTGTATTATTTTATATTTTTATCAGTGTACTATAATACTCGCTACAACAATATGGATAGGAGCCTTTGGAAGGTCGATTATATATTCGGAACTCTTTCGATTGTATTCTGAACTTAATTGGCTTGCAATACCACGAGAACCATCCTTCTTTCCTCACTTCCTTTTGCAATTCTTGAGGCTGTGCCATTTAAAAAAGGCTTGTAGTTTACAAATAGCACACATGATATTTCATAGTGCCTAGACTAGTGGTTATAGTACTACCATTTTAAAGCAAACTTTTTTGTTTATTTTGCCATTGTGTGTTTTGGCAACTATTATCCTCGCCTTGATCTTTTTTGATAAGAAATTTACTGTTTTCCTACATAATTTTTTTCCCGAGATTTCTTCAAGTTTTTTTAATTGCGCTGTAAGGCTAATATGATGCTATCCAATAATTTATAATCATTTTGAAAGTGAAAATCATTAATCACAAATACTTCAATCAGTTGCATATTACATTGTGTACAGCGAACTTATTTACAATTTACGCATTTTATTTAAAAATAGAAATCGTACAGTGTTTTTATTAATATGATGATTTACTAAAATAAAGTATAACATATTGTATTGCGTATAATACTTAAATACGTTTTATTTTTTCATATTATTTATTATGCCCCACCCATTTTAAATTTCCCACTTAATATTTGCCGATCCCAATGCTGAATGCATATAGTATAATTCTGAATGACTGAATAGATCCACACTTCGGCAAGCCGATGTTGTGTTACCGGCATATTCGCGTTGTGTGTTTATTAATATTGTTATTGGTTACTAAGCAAACAAAGTTAACTTGTTGATATAGTTGCGTTCTACTTTCAATCAAAACAATAAAACGCAATATTTTTTAATTTAAAAAATTTTTGTTTTTGTGTATGTATTTTTTATTTTTATTTTATTATTTGTTTTGAAAATTTTTTTTGTCTTTTCATTTGGAAATTACGTTACATATTTTTGATACAAGAATACCGGCATTTTTATGCAACGCATTTTCTGAAAGGTTATTTTACACTCTACTACGTTATTTTAATTATATTTTCTGTTACTTAAATAATATTTTTATGTAAAACTTTTGTAAATTATTTTTTCAAGCATGAACAAACTTCTGTAAATGATTAAAAAATGCTAATTTGCCGGTTTTGTATGTCGAAGTAATATTATTGTAAAAAGCTTATTACTTTCTTTTTTAATTATCATCGAAACTGCATGATAACGATATTCATAGTGGTGTAAAACGTTATTGAATATCACCTTGAAAAATAAACTTGAAACCATTTTTTAATACTTTTAATTGTTACGCATTATTTTGTTTCGGTTCTGCATAATATTAATATTTAGCGGTCACGTAACTGAAAAACCTGAAATTATCAGCGAATTAAATGTAACCTGGAAACATGCAACTACATAAAGTTGCAGATTATCAGCTTCTTCTTTTAATAAAATTGTGTTTCCAAGCTTTATAGCTGAACGTTTGGTTCGCAATTATACTTCTCTCAACTTCTTTTTCTAGTTTACGTTTCTTTGAACTTATAATCGTTCAACTGTTAATTATTAAATATACTTCTAAAAAAAATAATTTTTCCCGTAATTTTCAAATCATGCAAAAATATTATCTCGTGGTAAACATGAAATTATCAGGAAAACAAAATAATTTTTCTATGTTTACCCTGATTAGTGAAGTTACCTAAATTGTTGTTACGTGGGTCATAATTGAAGGAGATAATTCAGTTGCTATTTCCATTTCCCGAGATACGCTCAGACCTAACCTTTTAAAAATATTTCTCCAAAATATTTAGTGATTATAAGTTTATTACATTTTGATATAATTTCAATTCTACCCCTAAATTGCTTGACTAGTGACTGTAAAAAAAGCTTTGATATTAAGTTTATAGTACAAAATTTTGTTGTTGGGGTTGATATAACTCCATAATTTTGATCGTAATACATAAAAGTTGTTATGGCGTAGATCAATTGAATACACCGATGTCTCACAGTACATAAATATTAGTGTATGCGTACTACATGTGGAACTTTCCTTTTTAAATAATGTACTGGAGGCAACAATATTAAATAACCTTGTCCCCCTGTTTGTATCAATAATTTCATTATTTTCATGGTACTAACGATAATGGTTTCATGTTCCTTCTTTATCATATTCTAGAGCAAGCTAACAAAATTATCTACTTTTTTTATTATCTTTATTCTGATCTGGAATATTTATTGAGTGCAACAAACGAATAATTAGTGTTTGATAGTAGTAATAATATATAATATTTATATATACTTTATCTTTAGGAATTTTTTTGGAAAATATTTGCTTAGAATTACATTTGATCTAACTGCCAACTAACCTTTACTTAATCAGGGTAGAAAATTTTTTTTAATTTAGTATACCACCAATGCTGAATAATTTTCTATTTTGATGAAATTCGAGCAGTGAAAATTGGAAAAACCTTTAATGTGCACGTATGAAATTTTTTTCATTTGTGAGAGGAATATTCTTCTAATAAATAACTGAAAAAATTTGCTCAAAGTTACCTTTGCGTATATTCTCATAAATAGAAAGTACTATAAATTATTAACACGAATTAAATGAAAATCTCACCAGTAAAGTGACGATTGACATATTTCTATGAAATATAGTAGCCGAAATACGTATTAATTAATTTTTAATAATTGGTAATTAATTTTCTTTGATAATTTAACAGAGTTAATTAACAGAGTTTTTAACAAATTGAATATACAAGTATTCAGATATGAAGTGTATAGTATAATATGTATAATTCGAATGTGTAAAAAGGATGTTTCTTTTTTTAGAATGATAGAATTTTCAATAGGGTAACTGTCATTTAACAGATGGTATATGCCATTTTAATATTTCCATTCAGTAATCATTGACAACTTATCATGAAAGATTCCGCAATAGCATTTAAATTTGTTAACGTTTATTTTCAAAATTAGTGTTTTATTCGCCAAATTTATAGCAAATTTGTGGTTACATAAGCGTCCATCAGAGCGTATTTGCGTTTATATATTATGCTTTTAAATATTGTGAGCCATTAAAAATTAATTTGTCTATTTTCAAATAAATTATTTACACATATATCTCACAGTCTCATATTAAATCACGTTTAGAGCTCAAAGGATAATCTAAAGAAATTCGTTCCTCGAAAAGGGTTCCCTGACCGCACAAATTTTTAATTTAAAGTTTTATCGTTCCCAATAACAAAACTCTATAGTTTGATTAAAGATTAAATCTTAGAACATTTAACGAATTCTGACGTTATATGTAGGATATGTAGTCTCAAACGGGATAATTAAATGATTTTGTTAAACTAATGATGTAAATACTTGCATGAAATACACAGTTAAATTATACGCAGTTTTCTTTGATTAGATTCTGCAACCACATTTCTTATTCATAAAAGATATAAAAAGAAACAAGAGAACTAATAACTAGAAAATCTTCAATTGATTGCATGACATAAATCACGTAATCGGATATCAAGCAGAGATAATTATAATAAACTTTTGATATACATACTGGGTGTAAAATAAAGATCGGGACACTGAATATTCAGTCAATTTTAGTAGGATAAAATTTCGTTTCAATTTTCCAGGTTATTTGAATTATTTTGGAAAATTTCAAAATGAAAAACCGCTTTTTTTATATATCATACATGAATCGCGCGCCATATTTTATATTGAAGGATGTATACATATTCTAAAGATGAGTTTTAGTAGAATAAGAGCTAGTCGGAAATTTGAGCATAGTTCTTTCTGTAATTTGTTAATTTTTTCAGTGATGTAGTATGGGAAACCACGTTCTGGTGGGAATTAGACCCGCACGTCATCAGGACGTAGGCGTTGTTGCTCCGTTATTTTTAATATTTGCCAAAAAGTGCAAAGTAAAAATTTTTTATGTAAAATTTAATGCTTTACAAATTTTCTGGGAAACTTTTTTTCTATCTCTTACCGTTCTAACTCAACTCAATTTTTACTCCTTTCAAATAAAAGCGCGTAAAAGCGTGAAAAGAAAAAACTACAACCATATAGAAAGAACTTTACTAAAATCTCCCACGAACTTTAAAATTTGACGATTGAATTGGATTTTTTTTCGAACATCGGCCTATCATTGACTCGAAAAATAATAAGCTAAAAAAATTGATCTAAAAATTTTATGTTTGATTCATTCCTGATGTTAAATGGCTTTATTAACTATTTTTCTAAAATAATTATTTTAAGTAATAACGATCTGAGTATCTACGTCTACAAAAATCAAATTTAACCCTAAAATGACTTAGATTTATCTTTACCCTATAAAATCCGTCTTTAAACGTTTAATTTTACCCTTGGCTCAATTTTGATGTCAAAAATTAGTGGGTTTTGTAAATCGACATCAAATTAATTCCAAATTCATCACTGAGTAAAATTTTTTCATTCCTTTATTTTTTGTATTAAACTTTTTACTTCTAAATGCATTGTTTCTTGAGGTATTCTGGTTTTCCGGTCTTATTGTGACATCCAGTATCAGAACTACATAGATTACTGATAACTAGACTAACTTCAATTTACTAGAAATTAGATATAACCATGTTGATGTACATTCAAATCCTATTACTAGTTTTACTATCATCTGATGCTAAAAGGGTGTGAACTGATGTATAATATATGACTGTTATGTTCTTGCCTTGTAAAATATATTACGTCTACGATAAACAAATTTTTTTGCATCTATTTTCAACATATTACAAAATTTAATGTAGATTTCGTTTTGTGTTTTGAGAGCGTGGGTTAGATTTCGTTGATTTTTGTTTTTCGTACCTATTTTAAATTATAAAAATGATAACTAAATGCTTGTTTGTCAGTAGTGGCGACGCTGCTAAATTTTAGATCAATGACAGTACGAACAATAGATATATTCATTCATCAATATGTCGATGACGTGATAATGAATGTTTCTTTTTTATACAATACATATAGAGGATATGTCAGAGTATAATAAATTTGGTCTAAAGTTTGTGACGCTAGCAAATATTGAAGATACTAACAAAATTAAAAAACGAAACCATATAACACGATGAAATTTTGGCATATTCTAGATCTAAAAACTGTTCGTGAATGAGCAAAATCGGTCGATTGCGTCCAATAGATCCAAGACCCAATTTTTCAAAGATAAAAGAAAATTTCAAAAGCTTAAAATATTGTTCGAACATTTTCTCGTAAATTGTTTAGATTCAAATTATATTCAGTTAATATTGTATTAGCTTAAAATGTGGAAAATTTATTACAGAAAAATAAATAATGGCTTCAACTCATTCGGTCAAGCCATTCTTTACATACAGCTATTTAAGTAAATATTCTTATCGCGATGTAGTTCTCAATAAGAACTGAAAGAACTGAATAAGTTTTTGTAATTTATATAATAAATAAATTTGATAAATCAGACAGTGTTTTTAAAATGTCGTAACTAAAGTAAAAACACAACACTTCTGTGGCCATAGTGTATTTTCTTCAGGGTATGAAAATCTGATTTTATTACATAACACATAAGTAAATAAATGTCTCTTTCCTTATTTTCATTAATGCGTAATGAACGTAAAAGGAAAATGTTTTTGATTTTATTTCCATATTGTTTCAAAGATAAATAAATGTACGCTATGAATCTCCAAATACAAAGCTATTAACAATTTACACGAATAATTCTATCTAATTTTTAGTGATCCCTCCCACCCTTTTAAACAGATAACTTTTTGGGTAAATTTTTTGTTGATATATTTTATTACTACGTGTACAAAATTAATTAAACAACTTGTTAAACCAGAGAGAATGTGTTTATAATTAATTAAATTTGTTATAAAATAATAGAACAATATAAATGCATTTATTTTTCAACATTAATACACAACAAATCTCCATGTTTAGATTACAACTAAAATAATTATATTATTATTTAATTATCTACATGCAGAAATCAAGGTTGTGTTAGATGTTATATGTGTGTTTTAAAATTTTGAAGGCTATTTAAATGTACCACTTTAAAATGAATACATATTGCGAATAAACCATTTTTAATCAAAACTAATACAGATTTATATTAGTTAATTGAAATTGATTAATTATTTTGATTTGGTATTAATTATCCTTCTATTGTTCGCATAGAATTAATAATGTGAGGTCGGATACACAATAAAAACGCAATTTGTTTGCTTAGTCATTAATGGGACAGGTTATATAAGTAGTAGGTTCGTCAACTGTAGACCTCACTCAAAATTAATCAAAAACAAACTTGACCTTACTAAAACGGGAGCATACAGTTTTTATATTTTATATTATGCATTTATATTTTAGCTAATAAATGCACTGCTCACGTATTTAATTCTAGAAATTAAATTTCGCACTTTCTGAAACGTTGTTTTTTCTCTGTGTACTCTAATCTGGTTGTATTTAAATTTATAAAATGATTCAAATAGTAATAATAGCTCTCTTCTAGTATAAATATTCATTGAACTAATAAATGTTGCCATGTTCAATATTGTTTGTTATGCTAATCATTAGTTTTATTCTATATTCATCAAATCAAACCCTATAAACAAAATATTTTACATAAATGTAGTTAATAAAAGACTTTAAGTAGTACTATAAATCATAATTATATTTGAGGTTTATAATGTAACTTTTATTAAATTTATTTTGTTTGAAACAGGAAGGAACACACCGACGCGAAGGTGGTAAACGGGGTCGCAAGCCAGGAAGAAAGGCTGCAGATAAGGTGGACATGAAAGCAAAATTAGGTATACAAGTTATATTATAAAATTTACACTTACCAATTTATGTGAGCGTATGAACGAGGAAAAATTTTACCGTGTTTAATCACACGGTAGCGTAAAAATTTATTTTTATGTTTTTAAAAAAAACTGTGGTGATGGATATTCTTTTATTTTAGAAAGATTGTATTAAAGCCAAATTTGAGAGAGTATAATCTATTCAGGGACGATTAAGATAATCAGTAATAATAGCTGAAATGAATGGTTCATCTTTAAGAATCTAAGAGATCAGAACTTATATCAATAATTATATGAAATAAATACATTTTGTAAACTTTTTGAGTCATTAGTAGAAAACTATTTTCAAATGTAATGTAAATTCGTAAAGACAAACATAAGGAACTGGTAACATGCATGTTGCATCTTTAAAAACGTTCACGCGAGAATAACTTCTTTTTTTTTTGTTAGTATAAAAGTTTTAATACGTAACCGTTTGACTAAACACGCTGAATATTTTAATGTATTTTCAATTTTCATCATCACCACCATTGTGAGAAAGATTTTATTATTATTAAATAAAATGACGGCTATGTATAATGATTATGTAACCAAAAACTTTTTAACCCTGCCATGTAATAATGATCGTTTAATATAAAATGGTATTTGAAAGTGAAATTTATTCAAAAAAGGTTGTGTGCTTGTTAATTATAAGAAATTTATGTTATTAAATATCACACCAAATTATGTAAAATTGATTGGAATAAATTTTATAGGATAAACAAACATATTGACACCGAACATTTTGTGTATTAATTTTTTAATGTTCGATAATTTAATTTTTAATTAAATATTTTTAAATTGTGTAAAGTTTTGATTTACTAAATATTTTCTGTTTAATAGATTTTATAAAAGTTGAATATTAATGTTAATTATTTTTCAAACAAAATACATCTCCATTGGAACCCTAGTAAAATACAGAGGCAAAATAAAAATAAATTTACGAGTCTTTGTCTCCAGAGAACTTAACAAACTTACAGAACAATGGAAATGGTTAAAAATTTAAATTATTTTGTGTTTTAATGAAACAATTTTATATAATTTTTTCTTTGAGGAAAAATAACAACGAATTTTTAATTGTCTAACATATTTAAAATTTTACATATGTCGGCAATTTGTAGATCAATTACGACTTTTAAGGTACTAACAACAGATAATAAATTTTATATTTTCTAACCATAAGAAACAAACTTCAAAGTCTCATATTTTAACAGTGAAAATTCACGAATTATAAGGTTTTGGTTAAAAATATTTGCAGACGTCTGAGTTCAAATACATATGCAGATATAAAACTATAGTAGAGCTTAATGCACTCCAAGTTCTACAACTTTTGCTTGAAACATTCTTCGGGGAAAATCCAAATAAAGGGGGAGGGGTAAATTCCAACTAATCAAATTTTGCTACATGTATACAACTGTACACTTTAATTGTTACTTTTTTATTACTTATTTATCAGTTTTTGTTATTATTAGTCTTTCTTCCCGTTTTTGTGTTAGTTTTTTTTCTTTTTAATCTGTAAAAGAATGTAAAAATTACGACTATAATGATAATAATCATAACTATTCAAATTAAAAATTTTCCGTTTTATCATATATTTTCTAAATCTGAACTTATTGGTGTCCCATTAAAAGATTTTTCAGTTTGAATACTATAATATAGTAGTTTATACTTTTGAACTAAATACTCAAAACTGGAAAAAATTAAAAGTACATTAACTGAGCCGTGAGCAACTATTTTTTTTCAAAAAGTTCAGTGCAACTTTATCTAAATAATGAACTTTAATGGTCATATCTATATACTAAAACCAACGAATAAAAATTTTCTGCTAAAACACAACAGAACATAAAGATCGTATAACCCTTCTGCCTTTTTTAGTTCGAACATACACACACAGTCTTTATATTAATCTGCTATTTTTTTGGATAAAAACAATTTTTATATAATATAAAATTAAATATATAATATTAGAAATTATATATACCTAACATTAGAGGCATTTTCATATTTGGTTAAATAATTTTATAATTCACAATATTTTTCTTACGGCTTACCTTTATATGGTGTAAACTCATACATGTATGATATGCATGTGTTCTACTTCTACTATTTTAATATATATTTGTAGTGTAGGCGGTAGAAGATGGAGTCCGCAAATTATCCACTTACTTGGTTGTCACAGTTGTCAGGGTTGAATGTGATTTTATCGCAAAAAGGTCTGTCAACGTACAAAGCTAAAAGTGCGATAAAAATTATCTCTTGATTATCTTAACAGACTTGAAAATAAAGTTTTAATGCATATTAGGAAAAATTATTCAATTTTTATGTTTTTTTAAGGTGAATCAGTTAAAAAAAATATATATATATTCGAAGCCTTACAGTTTTTCCCTAGTGCGGGTGAATACTTATGGCTAACATACTTGGCCATACGAATCTTTTACGCAACCCCCTCCCCACCCCCATATCGTTTAAGAAATGGTGTAATCGAGTTTTCCTGACGTTGACTTTCCCAAACGTCTACACTAAAATACAAATATATATATATTTCTCCACAATAATTTATATACATTAAGTTATACATTTAAATCCTTGGGAATTAGTACAACAGTTTAATAACAGAACATTTAGTAATTTAAAATTACTGAATAAAGTGTTGGAGCGAGAAATACAGCGGGGTAAGGGCACAATATATACAGATATGTACATGTTTAGTAGAGCTTTCGGCCTTAATATAATAATGGTCATATGGCGAGTCTAGTTGTTTATTCCTGAATAAATACTACTGTGTCAAATAGTAGGTAGGTACATACAGTACACTGTTTCATACTTTATGTTAGAAATGCTTACAGTCTTAGTCACAAAAATTACATTTGATATAGTAAACGTGGAACACAAACTAGGATAAACTAAATAATTCTACCATTGGAAATTCTTGTATTACGTGTGTAAACTGTTATGTAATAACCGACTAAAACATCCATTTGCGAGATTATTTAAAAAAATTCTTAAGCATATTTAAAAAAAAATCAATAAGTAATATTCTTGACGCCAAAACCACTTAATATACTAAAAGAAACCTATCTTTATATAAAACGAGGCCGCACCCTCCCGCTTATTGAGTAAGTATACAACTTCTGATCCACCAGTAGATCATTTATGAATTAGTATTTAGTATTAAAAAGTATTTTCTAAAAAGCGGAGATCATCAGTAATTCACATAGATCAATTATAGTTTTTCTTCTCCATAACAAAATTTGGAGATCGTTTACATGAATACTTATCTTAAGACTATATTATATTGTGTTTTTTGCAAATCTACTACAATTTTAGTAAACATAGCAACCGTATAGTTGCCACCGTTTTCTAAATGATCATATATAATTAATTTTCTTTTGCCGTCAGTACGGCATACATTTCATTCTGGAATTGAGGCATACTTATTAAAACCTGACTTAGAAATTTGTTCGTGGTCACTAGAAATATATTTGTAAAATTATACTCAGAGAAAAAGTCATTCAATAACAAACTATTGTTCAAATTATTGAAATGCAAGTGTACATATCCTATATAGGTTTAAACAGTGAGTTTAGGTTTAAACAACACACAGGGCTTTATCACAATGATGATGATATTCATATAGTAACTGTATGGTGGTATGTAGAGTATGTTATGCTGGTGGCTGGTTGGTTCCAGTAAGTAATTAATTTTGTAAAATAGTGTTTTAAAACTAGGATATAAATTTCATAATAACATAACAAACAGGCTGTTTGTCATAAAACCTTCAGTCATTAAATAAATAGTCCTGTGGAAAATAATATTAGCCTTCAAATACCACAACCAACTGGATAGAACCATTTATTCAGGTGTTTATTTCTTATTTTTTTTTATAATCTTTATTATTATTGTTTTAGTTATTCTTTGTGAAAATATAAAATTTTCATGGAAATTAAAAAATAAAAATAATGTTTAAATTTTGTTTGTTTGTTTTGTTCCAGAACGAAGTCGACAAAGTGCTCGCGAATGCCGTGCTCGAAAAAAACTACGTTATCAATATCTGGAAGAATTGGTTACCGATAGAGAAAAAGCTGTTCTTGCATTGCGCAAAGAATTAGAAAAGGTATGCATTCATCTTCTAGTATTCATATAATCTCTTAACTGTTTTAATGACTGATGTTTCTTCTTTATAAAAATTAACTTCCTTGGTCATTTTTCTAATCGGAGTATTCAGTATTCTTTCTCGTTGCTCTTAAGCATTTTCTTTGAAACATTTTAAATTTTTAGAAAAACTTTTCCTGGCAACTCTGATTAAAAATTTACACTTACAATATGTTTAGAAAATCTTTTCACATAAATTGGGTTTGCCTAAAATGCGGTTTACAAGATCGAGCATTGATACTACAGTGGATATACTCGATGTGTCGTTGCTACTATTTCTTCGATATTCCATTTTATTATTTGATCCACAAAAATGAACCAATGAGCAAAAATTAATAAATAAAATAATAATAATAAATTTAATAATTTATCAATTTTGTTACAGTATCGCAGTTGGGGTCGTGAAATCGATGAAGGTCGTATACCAGAAGGGATGCAAGCATTATTAGAAGAACTTGGTGCTGTCAAGTTGGAAACACAAAACTAAGTTGCCATTAAATGTTGCACTCCACATCCTACATTAAAAAAAAACTAACAATAAAATATAATTAACATTAAATACCTCTCTAATACTAAGAATATATAAAAAAAATAATATATTTATATAAAGCCATTTTGTACCTGTGTGTATAATCAGAAAAATAACGAAACAGAAAATAATTTTATTAGAAGCATTCTAATTACCTACAAAATATAAAGATAATTTTTTTACCATTTGGATTAATATTACGAATTAACGTACCATTTATGTGTGGTATAAAAATTTATCTTTAAAAGAAAGTTTGATTACGAATATACTGTTTTAGAATATTATCGAATGTTACTTAATCATTAAACATAAAGTGAAATACGAGGAAATATTATGCTGCCTCTAAAAACATACGAAACCGGTTAACATTAAAATTAATCAAATAATAATAATAATATACTTCATTAAATATCATGTGGTCTGCTAGAAGAACTGAAATTGAAATTACATTTTTTTACCGAATTTTATTCTTTTTATTATTATAACTTATTAATTTTCAAATATTATAGTGCGGTTACTTTTACTATATCCAAATGTACAATTTTATAAAAAGGTAAAAAACTAAACGTTTATTGGCGATTATGATTTTGTTTTTTTAGTGTAAAGAAGTCGACAATAGTGCTTACACCTTTCGGAATAATATAAACACAAAATTGCCACTATTTTCGCTACGTCTTGAAGATGTCGAAAATTCAAATGAAAGCCTTTTAGAATGAAATAATAGAAAGTGTGGTGTCTTCTTCATTGTGTTATATGACTATAAAACTAAGTTTCCTTACGAAGCAACCTGAGCTATCCTTAGATAAAATGCGACAATATAATGTATTTTTATTATTTTTTTTTTCAGTTATTTAAACTATAATGTTACCATAACTCGAAATTTGTAGAAACGCATTGTTTCAAAAGTAATAATTCGAAGTTCATAAATAGTTAGCAAAATTTTAAATTGAATTCAAATAAAATAATTTTGTTTTAATTATAGAAGGTAAATGAAATTCATTGCAGTGTCAATTATCGTCTATCAAAAAAATCGATCTTTCGAAAAATCAAGGGTAAAAACTATTGCTTGTCGTGCTATTTTATTTGTTAGAACCGCATTGTAATATAACATCAATTTTTTTCTCACAATCGTTATTAAATAATTTAATTATTACTGTTATTATTATAACATGTACATATTTTTTTTTTTTTACGTTTGTATTAAATTTTAACGATTATTATTAAGTCTTTTTTCTCTTTAGAATTCATTAAGTTTTGTTGTTGTTCTTTATTATTATTTCTCACTATTTACTTCAATGTTATTCACTATAATTAAGATTAATTTATGGATAAATTTTCTTTTAATTTATTAATTTTAATATATTGTGTTCTTGAAAATATGTTTTTATTATAAAAATACAGAAAATAAAAAAGAATATATTTATTTTTCAAGATGATTATTTTAGTAATTATATAAATGTTGGGTAGTTATTTATAAAAAACTAAAATTTGTAGAACTCTTGTAAAAGTGGTTAAAATAAAAGCTGGAATTAATATAATGTGGTTTTGTATTTTTGTTTGATCCTTAAAATGGTATTATTGTTGTTTTCTAAATGCATTTTAATTTTAACTAATTTGAAAATAGTTTATGAATGATGTTTATCTAATTACATGTTCAGAGAGTATGTTGATTTTAATGTGTGGTGTAAACTTTATGCAGTCAGATGCAATTATATTCCATACCAGTATTTATAATTACTGACACTGCGTTATCACTTTGTTACATCATTGACGGCAGGTTGTATCATAAAGTTAGTTACGCGTATATATGTGAATTAAATTATGTGGGATTCGTAAACGGTATTAGATTTTATATAATTGTTTAAATAGGACAGTTTAGAAACTAATTTTACAATTAAATATCTCAAATCAAATACGTACCGTTTTTCTACAAGGAAATATGATTGAATACTTTTGCCCAAATTGTTTCATTTCTTGTAGACTATTCAAAACTTTTATTTAATTTGCAATGTATGTAATTTGTTCGGGTAGAATCTTGCAACACAATTTTTAAGCAGGTTTCTTTAACCGATTGGGTTGATATTTTGAAAACACACGTTCAGTATGAATGCATTGTTATCATCCAATAATTTTTATTGCACTAATACAATTTTGGTATCAAATGAAAGGACTTCTTAAAAATAACTTGAAAAATAAAATGGCGTTACTCTCGAATATGGTGGACTTCTAAACCATGAAATTCAATTTTGAAGCAGATATCTACAACTATAACTTAATTTTATAATTATTAATGAGAACTCTAGGATTTTTCGAATAAATTTAGAAGTTTTCCCCAATTTCCTAGATAAAATTATTTTGTATTTTATAAATACGTATTTCGACTACAAAGTAGTCATCATCAGTATGAATTAGCTTGTTGTAATGATTCTCTGAGATGTTACTCGTTGCTAATTTGGTGACGGTTTGTACCGACGAAAAGTTCAAAATTTTTTGTTCGCTGTTTATGGGGTTTCTTGTATAATTGAGGTCTAAAAAATTCAAAAATAATATTTATTTAACGATCGGTCGACTAATTTTTGAGATATTGCATAAAATACAACCGATAAATCGGCCTCTGGATCAGATTTTTAGCAATATCTCAGAAACTACTAGTCCAATCGTTAAATAGATATTATTTTTGAAATCTGCGGGTTGAAATTACCCTAGAATATGTATTTCACCCAAATCGGGGGCAGAAAATTTTTCCCAATTTTTTCGATTTTTGCAAAGGGGTACCCCTTAAAAAAATTGCGAAAATTTGGAAAAAAATTTTTAAATCCAATATCGAGAAAAACCATGTTCATAAGTATGTTTTGACCTGTAGATTTCAAAAATAATATCTATTTAACGATCGGATGCTTAATTTTTGAGATATCTGCATAAAACCGATCTAAAGGTCGATTTAGCGGATGCATTTAATATAATATCTCAAAAACTAGTCGACCGATCGTAAAATAAATGCAATTTTTGAATTTTTCAGATCGTAATTATCCTAGAAAATCCATAAATAGCGAAAAAAAATTTTTGAACTTTTCGACGCTTTTTGAGGTTTCTTATACAATCACCAAAAACAAAAACGCCAAGCTTAAACAATCATTGTGCAAGGCGTCACTTAATTAGCAACGAGTAACATCTCCTCAGAGAATCATTACAACTAGCTAACTCATACTGATGACTACTACTTTGTAGTCGAAATACTAGGAAATTGGGGGAAAAAATCGAAATTTATAACTTAATGTTTTGAAACGCTTGATAATATAAATTTGTGGTTTTTTAGTCCAGTGATTATTAAAAATATTTTTAATCTTACCAGTTGAGTAGTGCAGTTGGTTAAATAAACTATGATGCTTTAATCTTGTTGCCTGTACGAATAGTTAACACCTATAGTTGACACATAGGTAACAACTGAATTCCACCATTTCAAAAAAGCCTCTAGTTTCCTATTATAATATTTTCATAAAAATACACATATAAATATTATATATTACATATGTTTTGTGTTTGTACGTATATGGTATGTATGTCATCGTTAAAATGCTAAATTGAATTAGATATTATAGTTTCATCTCGTGTTATACTTTTACTACAAAATACTATTTACTATTAAATTTACCTTGTTTTAAAGTGAAGAACAATGATAACAACATAAAACTTTTATAATGTTTGTTCATGTTCTATGTGTTCAACTACCGCTTTCCATCATTAGTGTAGTATAATTAGATAAAAGATTATGATAATTAAAAAAAAGAAAACATAAAAATGGAGATTTTTTTAGATAGAAGAGTAAAAGAGCCCATGTAACCTTAATGCCCTATAATCGATGGAAGACTGGCTATGGCCCAAGTTTCATTGTCGTTCAAGAAACAGAAATTGTACAAGATGCAGCCTTTAATTTTTTTTGCATCTCTTTAATGGAACTTTCTATACTGGAAAGTTAAACAACCTTGCAGAGAATGTGGTTAGTTTTTAATAGTTCACTTAGTTTCGTATTTAATAGTTTCAAGGCAATGAATACGTACGTCACTTATATAGGTACAGATATACTGCTATGAGCATCTCTATGACGCGAGCACACGGAGATTTGCACACGACCGCTGCACAGTCATGAGGATGCCGGTGCAAGATTTTCTACTACCACAAATTGCCCAACGCGGCTAAAGATGTTTTCACTTCAAAAAAAGCTTTAATAATTTTATAAAAATTTGAAATTTATTTCTTATCAAGCAGTGATGCAGATTTGAAAGCAATCAGATCTTACATGGTGCGCTAAATCAAAGATATACGCCTTAGACTTTTTGGTTGAGTTGCACCATAACTTTTTCCTTATTACACTACACTACGTATATCTTAGACACCAATTGTCTACTTCTTGTACATTATGTTGGTTGTATTATTACTTGTTTGGTAGTCATTTTATATATAGATCTATATAAACAGATAAGTACGTAATATTGCATTACTTGTTCAATTTATTTTTAAATTAATATTAAATTGGTAATATGGCTGGCTAGCACCAACTACCATCCTATCTCTAGTTATACGTACCTGGCAAACATTGATATGATCAATTTTCAATTCAATTTTAACGTCATATTTGCAATAGTAATTTGAAATAAAGTTTATATCATATACACCCACTGAAACTTGTTAAGTGTAGAGCTGGTTCGTGTGGTAGCAGATTGGTACCACTGGATATGGTGTAAAGTATCAACAAAAATTTTATTTGTAAATTTTTACCCGTTTTTTTGGCATACCTTTTTGAATTATCCTTAATAAAAAATTTCTATTCAATCCTATAGAAATTGAATAGGAATAAAAAATTTCTATTTGATTTTCATAGAAATAGTTTTGTATGATAGTTAAATATTTAAAAAATACTAAACGTTTATATATGTAATAACTAACTAAAGCTATGCAAATGTTTACAGTTTGTCATATCATACAAAAGTTACTAAAAGTTTGTCATATCGAGATAAAAAATCGAGTTAAGGTACTCATGTCAAGGTTTTGATTCCCTCCAGTTTTGAGATTTTGAATTTTAAGGAAGGCGTATATTGAGAACTTTAAATTGAATCGTATTGTAAATTGAAATAGGAGAAAATAATTTTTGTTATTCATTTCATTCCACAATCAAGATTCTCGCTTAAAATACTTGAGTTTGGAAAAATAGGATCTATTCCATGTTCGATCAACGGAATTGTGATGTGGTCGGAACCATTGTTGAGCTTGAAATTTTATAAAAAAATGCTTCTTTTTCGTGCTGTGAGCGATTTAAGTTTCAAAAATCATTCCCAAAATACAAAAACTCTATGCGGAAGATAAAAACGACAAATATTGCTTGAAATAATGGTTTAGAGCTATTGATGTATCGAAAAATGATTCAAATGTTTTCACTTTCTTTTTTGGAAAGTATTCGTAAAGAGTTATATTTTCATGCAATATAGTCCCTTCCCTAGATGTTCCCTCTAAAATTCCTTTTCAAAATACTTTCTGAGAAAAATTTACTTTTGTTAAAAATAAACATGTGTTCTGACAAGAAGATAATTTTGGGGAATGATAGAAATAATTTCTACTACCATATTCAAATAGAAACTTCAACATAAATTTCAAATATTTTCCAATACAATAATGATACAACAAACATTATACTTATACTAAAACATAATAATATATAAATTTTCCAAACAATAAAACTAATATATGTCGCAAATGATTGTATTTTATATAAATTTATAAGTGAAAATGTTGTTAACAGCATGTTTTCACAAATCTTGTTGAAAATAAGTGTTAATTTAAAATGTCAGCATGTTTCACGAACTTTTAATATTAACTGATAAACTATTTCTATTAAGTTTTAAACAACAAAACTGATGAAAATTTCGAAAGAGATGTATGCATTATTATTAAGAATAAAGTATAAAATGTTATATATATATATATATGTATATATATATATATATATATATATATATATATATATATATATATATATATATATATATATATATATATATATATATATATATATATATATATATATATATATATATATATATATATATATATATAAGAAATGAGGAAAAACGAGTGAAATAGTGTAGCATTGAACAATTTTGATTTAAAGAATTGATTCTTTTGATTTGATTTTTTATTGAATTTTTAAAATAATATTTTACATGATAATATAATAAAAATTTCTACATTAATTATTAATGCTGCACAATAAAATAATGTCTACTTTTCACTTTGAAACAACAAAATACCTAATTGTAATGCCATCATTTTAGTACCTATGCGACTTATAAAAGCGCACGTCACTTTAAACTGATGTTTCAGAAAAACCGTTTTAAACTACTTAGAATTTTTCTGTTTTAAACTAAAACATTAGACAAAAACCACTAGCTGAATTTGTGTCAATTTATAGACAACTAAGATCTGCTTGATGCTTATGTGTCTGATATTAAATAATGTGTCTGATATTTTAGGTATGATTATTATTTATTTTAAAAAAGAAACATGACTTTGACAGACTTAGCATTTATTTTATCTGTCTAGAAATGACAATAGATATGATGTTTTGTTAATGGAGTTTTTAAAAAATAATTACGCTAATTGAGCTCTTTATTTATTTAAATTGAAAAATACAATGCAACGGACTCATATACAAGAGAACGCTTGGATACTCAAATTGAATCAACAGGAAAATAATTTAATTTTTAATAATTATTTTGAGAAACCCTTGAATTTCTTTTTGTGGTGTTTTCGTAAGAGTTGCGCCCAGAGGCCGCTATTTGGCTGATATCTTTGTTTATATTTAACGAATCATATTAAATATTCAAAAAATAAAAATATAACTATATTTATAAAATACATAGAGATTTTTATATTTTATTTGAAGATAAAATGGGCTAATGATCTTTAATCACATTTCCTCTTCTTCAAATAACTAACTTCTTTGAAATGAAGAATATTCGATTCTACTGAATTGTATTGTGCCACAAAGTGTTTTCTTTACTAAGTTGAATCCAATGATTTCAATCCGTCATTAGTTGCTTTATAGAGCTTTCCAATAGAAGTAATATAGCCGTAAAACTACAAAACTTCAACTCAATAAAAACAGTAAGTAAAGCTTCTTTCAAAACTTATATGTATATGGTAGTTTTTGTTTGAAATTATATTATGAATAAAACAAATATTAACTGTTACTCTCTACTACCATCTCTCTATAATAAAAAATAAAATATTTTTACCCATATATAGATTGAACAGGTATATATATACCTAATATTAGGAAATAAATAAAACTAATAATAAAATTTTTATTTTATAGAAATTTTATTGATTTATATTGAAAATAAACGATTTTATTTTTTACTTCAACGGACTTGTATGAGGTACTTAAACAAATGGCTTACTAATATGGCCAATACCATTTTTATGAATCTACCAAAAAATTTTGTATGGATTTTAATATTCCGATCACGAATTTTTTGAGGTATAATTTTTTGACCACGAAGTAGAATGTCCTTCAGCACAATTTTGGCCTATTTAAAACAAACATACACTCATACACTTTTTTTTTTCAGAAATCCTACGGTAATGCACTTTATCGACAGTAAATTTCCTAAGAACGAAAAGAACATTCGCTATTTTTCGTCGAATAATAAAATAAACAGTAGTTTTATATTTTATTTCCTTATCATATTGTATTACAAATATTATATTAATATGTATATTAAATGATAATTTAAATGCATACTATACTTTGAATATAAGTACAAAATAATAGTTAACTAAAGGTCCATTTAGAATAATATATATGATATCTAATAACATTGCTACATGTATTCGAACATTTCGATACATTACAGTACAGTCAAACGTTGTTAAACCTCATTCACTCATTTCTTACGTAGTTAATATCACATTTTAGTCAAGAAATTTACTTTACCCAACAAATTGTATTAAACTATTTCAATTTCCTGCATCGAATTCGAAATAGTTTTTAAAGTATTTTATTTATTAACCTGTAGTTAACAACTTACAAGAGGAACGCACGATCTTGGGATTTTTATTTTGGAATGAGATTACGTTTACTAATTGTATATCTATAGGGTGTTTCTCCCCTTTCAATAATAATCACTTCAGAGAAAATGACTTTTGAAAATTTTCGTTTCAGCTTTTCGTTTTTTATATACTTATATGATATTTTAAAATTAAGAGGGGAGAGTTGGTAGAAGCACTTTCATCGGTGTGGGCGTTTGGGTTTCGATTATCGATCAATATTTCGGTGTAAGATATGGCAGTACATTCTTCGTATTTGACATTAAGTATACTGAATTTTTACGCAGTTTTAGACCATTTTTTCGATTTTTTAAAGTTAAACGCACTCAAGAACAAAAATAATATATTTGCTCATTGTAAGCATGAATTATGAAGTATTGAAAAAATATATAAATTAATCGTTTTAGTATTTTTTAATATTAAAAAATACTAATTTATTAATCTTAATGAGTAATTATTTGCTGTGGATAATTTTTAATACTCCAACTCCATCAAAATAATTTGGAACAGAAGTCAAGTCAAGAAGTTTGGCTGTAAGAAAGTAACATTATGCATATGTCGCTCACTTAGACGATGCTTAGAAATGAAGTGTATACAGTATAAAGTGTATAGGATGCATACATATACTGCATATGGGGCGTTGTTACTCTTTACATTATTTGAATACGTAATGTGATCTTAAGTTTGAAAGATGTGCTATGCATCTCTATCTAAATATTTATATACATTTTATTATATTGACTGCTTGCTTGCTATACCACCTATTTACTATTTTCTATTCAAGTAGTCCATTTATATCATACTTATATTGATATTATCGTTGATCTATCTGACACTTACTTCAATTATTAAATAGATAGGTAGTTTAGAAGCTAATATACAATTTTGGCAGTAGCTTTTTTTAAACTTGGATACCAATATAATATTAACAAAACAAAAAATTAAAAATCTTAATGAATATATCTACGATTTTTCAAAAAACAGCGGAAAAGTTTGTAATATAACACATAATAATTATAAGGACATAGAAACATGTGGCTTAATAGTAAATAATAATTTTTAGTTTTAAAGATTGACAACTTCAATTGCGTAGTTATCCTCTTTCAGAATTTTGAAGCCTTTTCTCGAACTTTTTTCAGCGAGTAATGAACTGTTAATTAATTAACTGTCGAGGAAAAAACATTAAAGTTATAGTAAAAACGAGATTAGTTTGGAAGCTAGGTGTAAACAACTTGGCTGTTTTATTCAAACCATATTAATTGAACTTTTATTTTGAAATTATAATTGAATTTTGTTTGGTTTGATTTAAAAAAAAACTAAATTTTATAAAAAAATAATCTATTTCTACAATTATAAAGTGTGTCCAGCTTAAATGAACCACTCTCGTATTTTAATATTTATTTCGAGTTGAAATAAAATTTTAAATAATTTTTATACACCAAAAGCAATTGCTTTAAGAATTGAATAGGAGCAACAGAGAGAAGGTTTCTCCGTTGACGAAAGTTTGATTTTTTTAGTATGGTTTATAAAACAATGACTAAGGAAATTCCCTTTATGTGAACTCATAAATTTTAGTTAAAATGTAAATTATATATTAGAGAGTTTGAGGTTCTCGATATGTTTGAAGCTTAAACAAATAAAATAGCATAAGCCATTTTCATAATAAAAACACTTTCAATTGTAAACAAAGTAATTAAGCACTAATTCGAGCATTACTCACGAGGTACATTTTGAAAATCAGGAACTTTGTGTCCTTGTTATTTTGATGAAGCTCCGGATTGGGTTATTTGAGGAATGAATGCATATAAGATGCAATCTAATTTCTTTATCAAATAAATGCCAAGAGAAGATTCTTCTGCAATAATGATCAATGTTTTTGATCTTTATATAGAGACTTTAATCGTTGTTTTTAATCTGAATTTCACGAGTTGTTACACTTGAAGCAGCACACATTGTATGAATTGCTAACTTTAATTAAAAACATTTGTGCAAAATAAAAATAAAAAAACTTTTAAAATATTTTTACAGTACCCACTGGTAGGTAGGTAGTATCTATTTGAAAATTGAAACAATTCTATTGAAATATTAATTAATGGTGTGATAGTGGCGTGTAAACGGATGATGGATAGGTGTGTTGGTATAATAATTTTTATGTATAATAAAATACATAAATGAAAAAAACACATTGTTCAATTGTGCTAATTCAAAGTTTACATAATTAAACCACAGTGGAAAAAATATTTGTTTAACTATTACTATATGGTATATTACTTCATTAAAATACTTTAAAATTTTTTAAAATTTATATATAAAGCGTGATTATAAAGAATTATTGAAATTAAAAAGAAAAAAATATATTTTTAATTTTAAGAAACGGCTTTCAGTACTTTCAGTACAAACTTCAACCATCTGCCAGCAAGACCCATCATAATTAAGGAAATTTTAAAATATTCAATAATACCTTTTCAATTTTTAGTTCAATTAAATTGTTACAAGAGGCTATTTCTTATTTACAAGTTCTTGCCATAATATGTTTTAGTTTTCAAAACTACTAAAAGTATAAGACAGAAATGAAAAAATACAAATCTAAATGATTTATCAAGACTATGCGATGTGAAAAACAATTTGAATTTTTTTGTTTTATAAAATCCAATATAAAAAGTAATTTTTTTTTTTTGAGATCGATATGAAAATAACAAATATTGTTTATTTTTCATAGAATGTACAAATTTTCTGGTACATACATCTAAGGTTGTATATTACACACAAGTCACACCAAAAAACAGGCATATGATATACAGTGCAGCTCTATATGAAATCCAGTTTATTGTAAAATGATTCCTTGAAGCAATAATAATCCAAAATTTGAAATGTTTGATATATATGAAATATATGAGTATAGGATAAGTCCGGGGGATCTGACCTTACGGGAGAGAAGACCAGTCTAATTAGTATCGGAACCCATTGCTAATTGGCAATATTCTTAGCTTTTTTATGGGAGTTAATTTAGTTCATATTGACAATCAGGACCTTTCTAGTATTTAAACAATTAACACTGATAGTTTTTAGTATGGAACTAGGAATGTTCAAAAATTAAATTGCAACGAAAGGAAACCACTAAACCAATAGGTTTTATTTCCCCGGACGTAAGTGATGTTTTAATTTTTAACATTCATATTTGTTCAAACAATTACATATTTTTCAATTTAGTGGAGTCGCAGGAATGGATTGATCACATGGATTGTAAAAATTATGATTATCTTTTAATTTAGCAGAGATGTGTAGAACGTGGTTTATTCATTACGACAGATTAATTATAATAACCAGAATTTAACAACATTTGTGCTACATTCTACATACTTATTGTAACAAAAGAGGATATATTGCCATACACTTAAATATTTGGATATTCAGTACATGTAGTGTGATCAAAATAGAAATACATCATAGTCACAGGAACAAAATATTGTCAAAAATGACAAAATATAAATATCCAAATGTTTTTTCTCATCGTAGAGCACCCACCACTCTTTTGTTATGGAGAATCATGCGAATTGGCTGCATACAAATATGAATATACTCAACACACACACATCTGATATAAAAGATATTGGACAAGTATTAAAAACAATGGCCTGACATATAAAAACAAAAAATAAATATTTTAAATGATGTCACGTTTTATATGAGTTTTTCCATTTAGTTTTCAATTTTTTATTTTATTTTTTAATATTGTGTTACATTCACTTATCTGTTAGATTATAATATTTGTATTGTCTATTGCATTTAAAATATTTTAAGCGTACTACTTAGAACTTGTTTCATGAAACTGGTTACGTGAAACATGAAACTACAGTTGCTTGCAATCGGTAGATAAAATTAAAGATACAGGTTTATGATCACCAACCTGTTGTGATCACAGCGTTTCATAAAACTTTTGTTTAATTGATTTCAGGAAACTAGAATTCTAGAAATCAAACAATAAATTCTGTAATTTTATAAGCTAATTTCAATAATTTTGATGCAAGGTTTTATACAAACTATTTAAAATTTTTGTAAATTCTCAATAACATAACTTCAAAATTGGGCTCCTGAACGACAAAGACGCATGCATTTTTCTTTATATATTTATTCCAGAACTATTATGAATATTTTGTAAAATCGATTCAATTAACTTTTGACATTACAAACAACCGATTATTAGATTTATTTGTATATGCACTTGTAATTATTTTATACCAAAATAAAATACTAGTTTAGACACCCTCTGCTTATATCGTTCTTTTTAGTTTTTAATATAACTAAAAGAATCTTTCATGCTTATTTGAAATCGTAAACTGCAAGAATTTCATGGTGATATTTATAATTAATTCTGTCAGCTTAAAATGAATGTTTTCTTTAATAAAAATGATAATGGTATAGAAATTTCAAAAATGAGGTGTCACATTTTTTTAAAGTTGAGTGTGTATCGAGTTCAATTTCAGGAATATCATTTCAATTTGGTTATTAAACCAAAATGATTGAACTACAAACAATAAATTAAAACAAATTTTCAATTTAATTTATTGATATAATTTTTTTGTTGTTGACACCATTGTAAATACTACGAGCTAAATCGTATAATAAATCACAATGTACAATTTTTGAAGGATTTAGTACTATCAAACGAAAAGAAAAAAATTTATGGAAAATTCTTTACAATCAGACAAAAAAAAATATGTTTGACGACATAAATAGAATCCCATCGAGACACAACCACCAAATATTGAATATATTTAAAGTATAATAGATACTAAACACTTTTTCCATTTTATTGTACAAGGTATCCAAAAGTCCTGAGAAAAACACTACGAATTAAAATTTATTGTGAAAACACTGATGAAGAAAACACAAATAATTTTAAAGTTTTTCGGTTTCATTACTTTTAATAAGTGTTTTTGAGTTGTTTAGACGCGAAAATTGAAAGAAATACAATGCAAGATTATACCGAATTCAAGTAAAGAGCTGGTTAGAACCACACTCCTTTATGTTAATAACAGCTGTGGAAAATTAAAATTTAATGTGAGTTAGTAATTGCAACACTTGACAAAGCTTTAACCGATTTGGCTAATTTTTATCCAAGAGTTCGTAATAGATCGGAAAATAAAATTTTTTCAATAAAAAAATAATTGAAAATTGTCTTGGAAATTTTGAAAGTGCGTAGTTATTATTTTTCTGTTTTGTTAGTTCGGCTCTGTACACTGGTTTCTGGAAAAAAATTTGTGACAAGTAAATTCATTGATTAAACGACACTATATTTTATTTAATTAGAATTTAAGATTCAAGAATATTTTGGACACTTTGTATATCATTTCGAAAAATATCCCTTTCATTTTAGGACTAAAAAAAAATGAATGAAAGGAATGTTTGTAATACTGATGATTCATCATTTTAAAATATATCAAATTAAATAATATATGGTCCGAGTTCGTTTCGTATATAAAATATATTGGCAATAAAAAAATCATTGACCTAATTTTTTTACATAGATTTGATTATACGAAAAATCAATATTGTATATTATGCTTTTATTTTTCATACATATAGAATAGAAAAAAGTACACAATACTTTGTAATGGATTAAAACACATTAGAGAGGCAAGATTTTTTGTTAGAAAATTTGATAACGATCGATAAAATTTATTCAAATGTAAAGGTTGCGAAAATTGTCGTTATAATAAAATAATTATTTAAATTTATTTTAAACTGGCATAAGATGCATTAGTCTCGGAAACAGTAATAGTCATACTACAGCATTTATAAAATTTATATTTACGTTCATTAAAAAAATTACTAATTTTAATTATTCCCTGATTTTTCCTATATTCCTAGAATTACTATATTAGAAATATTTGTTTTACCAAACAAAACTGTAAACCTGTAACATAATATGTTAAAAGGATTGCTTCACGAACGTTATTGAATAAAACTTTTATTTTTTGTTACAGGATTCTTATTTCTTATTGTTTATTTAGATATATGCCATTCTTTAATATTTATTTAGGAATTTTATATGATGCATATTTGTTATTTGAAAAAAAAAAGAACAAAAAAGAGTCATTCCATGATCACAAAACAACAAACGTGAGAAGGCTGACGTGATTTTGATGTAAAAAGATATAATAGTGGCTTTTTCGTTAAAAGCAAGGATACGCTTTTATGGCGCACTCCAAAATCAAAAAGCCATTTCTATGGTTTTACTTGTCTTATTTCAAAATTTTTCTATTATAGTTATTGAAATGCTTTTTTAAGAACCTATCTTCTGAGCTGTTTCGTTATTTACTAGTTGGCTTTAAACTATATTACTTTTTTCATTATTTAGACGTTTTTTGTCGATTATAGAATCAACTTAGAATTATATTTATTTAATTTCCCATAAAATCTGATCTAATCATGTACTAAATAAGATTTCCAAATCATTATCCTCTATTCGTAAAAATAAAAACAAAACACTAGGGTTAAAAAATGATACAAATAGGTTGAAAATACCAAATTTAAGCATGTTATGAAAATACCCATATCAATTTCTAGACTACAATAATTTTAAGAATAAGTCAGGCTCTGAGAAATGACTATTGTTTTAAATTTGTCTAATATGTCATAAAAAAGAGCACTTCTTTTCTGTTGACGAAACGGTCAAAATTTGTAAGAAGTTACACCATCATGTAGACGTGTTAGCCATATTTGATGATTTGGTGTGTAATGACTCAAAAAGGTTTTTCTACATACACACACACACTCACACACACACACATATGGGTATTCAATACTTGTTTGGCAAACAACAACTTGTTTATTATAAAATAACAAAAATTGTTTAGAAAAATAATAATATATCGCATATGAAAAACATTAACACAACATCTAGGAACGTAATAGAGCACAGCACATTGTGAATGTGAACAAATGTTTTTGAACCAATAATGAAAAATGTTATTACTTTGTATAGAGTGTTGTTAGATTTTTATTCTTAATCTTGCGTAAATGGCCACGCGACTAAAATCACTCAATGTAAAATCACTCGATAAAAATCACACCGACAAAATTGAAATTTAAACTCCAGTCTACCATAACCATAAGTTTGAACCGTAAAAGTACCACGGAGCGTGAACCAATTTTGTAAAATTAGGCCAGGATTTGACATCTTAAAACAAAAGGCTTTAAAATTAAGTTTTTTCCGTTCTAAAAAGTACAAAATTTAGCCAAGATTATATGATAAATAAATACTAAAATATAAAGATTTAGTAGCTCTTACGATTATTTTTATATATTAGATACCAAGAAATAAATGAGTAAATCTCGTTTTCATTGTAGTGTTTTCGAAATTACCCGACGTAACCATAAGAGAATTTAAATATACTTTTCCAAAACGATTGTAGAAATATTGGTTTCAAGAAGATTACTGACGAAAAAGTGTCAAAATATCATTCCATTATTACCCTAAGTGTATCATTAATGTGCAACAGTTTTTACTATCTTCTACACGTTATATTATTATTATTATTACTTTTAACTCCATAAAATTTTTTCAGTATTTATTTTAATTACAATAATAAACATACAAAGAAAATTAAGATATATAGCGGAGTAATTAATAATAAAAGCTTCTCTGTTACTTAAATTAACAAATAATGTTGTAGATCATTCAAACACCGAAATTGCACTTTGTGCTTTATAAAACGGTCACTGCACGTTTTAATGCGATATAATAAAATAAGTTTATTTTTGTGTAGATCCTTATTTTTTAGATTTTTTGAGAAATATGTTTATATATTTACACTAAAACACAAACTAAAGTTTATTTTAATAAAAAATTAGTGTAAAAATGATGTAATAAAACCAAAATAGACTTCCAATAATGAACACAGAGCCATGATGTATGAATATAATCTTTTAAATAGCTATATGCCCTGATAGTCTTTACCAAGTGACTTTCAATTTGGATACGTTGTGAAAAATGTATTTTCTATATTTCAATTAAATAAATTTTCTATACCATTAAAGTAACGAAACGAACATCATATTTTGCAACTTGCCGCAGTAATTATCTGTGATGGTAAGTTTATTTTTTCTCTTCGATTTTGTATTTTTCTTTACCAAAGCTGTTCCTGAATGATTTATGGGAACATATACCACGTATGTGCATATACAAATTTTATTAAATAGGATAAACGATTCACTGAATAAGTATCACAGACAAACAGACACGAATGAAAAATTTATCAGGAAGTTCGAAAACATTGACATACCTAAAAAAAATTTTTGAAATCGGAACAAAACAGATATTGTATAGATATAACTCGGAAGTAATAACCTAGAAATATACGGATGAGATTTCAAATAACATCGTTTTGGAAACATCTAAAAAATTATGGATATATATTATATAAATGTATTTTAATATTGGCTTCCCCATTTTCTCCTGAGAAAAATAATTATGTTGCCAATCTGTATATTTAGATTACAACCTCAATGGAAAGTTTTGTTAACCAAACCTAATACAAAAGTAATTATATACATGTATTAGGTTTGATAGAGTTACTAACCGTGTAATTATAATACCTCTACACACGTGCAAGTTTCAGTACCCATATAAATATTTAACAACCATTTTATCAATATAAAAACTTATACTACTCTATGGTTCAAAAGTATCGTATCAGAATAGTGATGCATATAAATACAATATATATAAAATGTTCCAAAAATTGTGTGACAAAAATATGAAATTTGAAAAAAAAAAATGAGACAATCTGCAAAAGTGTTGGTAACCTCAAACCTATCCTAATCTTTCAAGACAGAAACTACAAATTTTATAAATAACTTTGTCCACATGTGATTCTTCTTAGAATTTCGTATACTATTTAAATAATCAATCAATTTGCTGTAAATCATCGACTAGAAAATTTTATCACTAACAGAAAAAGTGATTTTAACGTATACCATTTGCCTATTAATTGCTTCAATTTAGTTTTTTTCTCTTATTAACAGAAAGTATTCTTCAAAGAAACTGTTAGTTTCGAAACTGCTCGATTTTCTGCATTTAAGGAAGTATAATTTTTGAATCTTTCAGTATGTATTGGTTTTACAATATTGTATATTACCGGATGATCGATTTGATGTGATTTATTTGAATAGTTTCTTAAAAACAATTTCTTTAAATAAATTGTTAATGGAAATGTAATACACATTTGATTTGCTTTTATTAATTTTTAGCCTGTAACTTAAAATTGTTAAACAAATAAAAATTATTCTCAAATGAAAATTAATTTGCTTGCTTGAAATTTTTAAAATAAGTACCAATTATATTTTACCGCAAATTGAATTACATTACTTCAGTTTATTTTAATTACATGAAGAATTTATTAGTGCTTACTAATACTAACAAAAATTAACGACATTTTTTATTGATATATTTGCATTTTTTGCGAAAAAGTCAAATTTGATTAATAGCAATTTTATCATTACAGAAAAATATGTTAATAGATAATAAACACTATTAACTACATTGTTGAAAAATGTAAATTAATCGCAACTTTTTATTACTTATTTTTAAAATAGGTAAAATTATTATTATATTAATTGATGACTAAAATTTGTATTAATTTTTATATATAATTCATGAATATTTAAATTAACGAAAAGTTTAAATCATAAAAATACGATAACTTATGCACTAAAAAATGTATATAAAGTAACCAACTCGACTGTGCAATTTATATAATCGTTGTTGGAGTGACAAAATATCACTCCAATAATGACTGCCTGTATTATTTTGAACAATAAATGGAAAATTGTAACTCTAAATGTAATCTTGTTATTAGTACAGTGTCAGTTTTCAGGTACGATTTATTGCTTTATCTGAAGTTAATATAATTAAATTTAATTAATTTAATTATATTAAATTTTATAATTAAATGTTTATTTTTAGAAAGTAAGCCAGTTGGCTCTATATGTGATTCAGAATTTGGAAAAGAAATACAAGAATTATTTGAAAAATATCAAGAATACTTAAAAAATAATTCATCGTCTTTAACAGAAAATCCAACGGAGTCAAATGATGGAAATACATATTGCCCTTGTGGGCAATTTTCAGCACAAACATCTACAGCAGATTCTACAGGTTTGTCTACCACTGATTTTTCAACGTTAACAGTTGCAGGTCAAGATTCATCCACTATAGATTCTTCTGTGTCATTTTCAACTGGTTCTTCAGATTTACCTACAATAGAATCGGGAGATATGCTTACCTCCAATTCCCTAGGATCAACTAGTACAGAATCTTCTGATGTATCGACTATAGATTCTTCAGAATCATCTAGTATGGTCCAATCTTCAACAGATTCTTCAAGTTCAGGAATGACAGAATCACCCGATTTTTCTGCTACGATTTCCTCAGGATCAGCTTCTTCTATGGAAATTGCAAATTCAACTACTACAGAATCATCTGGTTTTTCGTCTACTACAGAACCAGATTCCCAAAATTCATCTTCAACTGGTTCTGCAACATCTTCTACTTTGGATGGTTCAGGAATTTATACAACAGAAAATACAAATATTACATATACACCAGTGACCATTACCGAAGATTCTTCACAGACTACCGCTGCAGGAGAAATATCATCAAATTCAGAATCTTCAGATTCGTTAACTACCATTATAACAGGAATATCGACTACAGACAATTCAATCATAACTACTATAGACGAAGTATCAACCATGGGTAATCCTTCAGGTACCAATAGTCAAGGTGCAGAATCATCTACTACTATATGTACAGATTCATCTTCAACTGATTCTTCAGATATATCTGCTATAGAAAATACAGAAGCATTTACAACAGATTCTTCAGCATTAAGCACAGAAAGTCCATTAGAAACTACTACTCTAGATGCACTTTCATCTACAACAGATTCTTCAGAAATGTCTACTGGTGAAAATTTCACTGGAACTAGTACGCAGAGTGTATCAACTACGGAAAATCAATCACCCGGCAGCAACCAAGGGTGGGCATCCTCTTCAACTGAACCTTCATCAACTACGGATTCATCCGAAACTCCATCAACAGCCTGTTCCAAGGTATCCTCCGAAAACTCTTCAAAGACAACTACTCCACAAGTCACCACGTCTACAAAAAAGAAAGGGCCTTTAATTAATTTAGTGATCAACCTTGGCTCAGACCAAAGTTCTGAATCACCTTCTACTTTAGAATCTTCAGATTCCCAAACTACAAATCCTTTAAACTTTTCTTCAATCGGTGATTCGACAATATTTCCAGAGATTCCTTCAGAGAGTCATACTCAAGAATCAGCCACCACGGAAAAACATAAAAGACCATTAATTAATGCACTTGTCAATACTTCCAGGCGTAGAAAAAACAAAAGAAAACAGAAATAGGAAAGTTTATGAAATAATAAATCATTAAATTTTTTTATATAAAATTAAATCATAAAAAAGCTTTTGTTAATACTTTTATTCAAAAAAAAAAAACAAATCACAAAATAGTCATTAATAATATTAATATAATTCTAGTTTATTGGGTAAAAAATCTTATTTATCTAAATAAATTCAATATAGTTGGTGATATAACTACAAAAGAATAAACGCAAGATGCTTGTGAACATCTATTCAACCAAAGATTGACAACATTTTTGTAGATTTAGCTGACAATTGATTTTTAAAAACCACTCTATATACATTTGCAGATTAAGATTTGGTACCAAATTTTCATAATTATCTGCGGCAGTTTTAACGATCACCGTTTCACGAATGTTTGATTCAGATCAATTTCCTTTTAAAACCATCGAAATTTGAGTCTCGGTTCTGGATAATTAAACCAAAAAGAAAAATTTTATTTAATAAGTCGAAATAAATTATTTAAATATCTTAGGTCAATTTTATTACGTCTATGATATTCCATTATGTGTTATTTGAACACATATCATGTTATCTTAGCACTTTTATCTAGATAGTTGATATGTTTGTGATTCAAAATAAAAAATACATGTTTTTATTGATTAAATTTAGACTCATTTTATTTACATTTATTTGTTTATTTATTTTCGTCACAAAAATTTCGACCCATTTTTTAATTACTGTAAAGTAACGAGTTCATGTTTCATACAAATTTCTTGAATATTCGTCTAAATTATATTAAAGTGGTAGAATAATAAAAATATAAAATTTTATTTGTAATAGTGAAATATTATATCTCATATCCCAGTTATATATAATGCATTTGAAACAAAATTTACTTTTGGGTTGCGAATTTCATCCATGTGCGGTTTTATCCAGTTTTTTTTTTAATTATGGGACATATTTCTAATAAGTTGGATAAATCATTCAGTATATTTATACAAGGTAATATTGATGATAATAGACAGAGAATATTATGGATGAAACAGGAATTAATGGTAATAGTATGAACCGTATTACGTTCATAGAAACATTTTGTTGTTTTTATGGTTATTTGTTACTTACGTGTTTTCTATACTCATCATCTTTATAAATACATATTATCAAATTCTATATTGTTGTATTCTTCATTACGATTGTATAATGCATATACCGAAAACGAATGGGTATTGAGTAGGTAAGATAATGGTAATCTGATTATAAGGAATTTTCAGACAACACAGTATGTGTAATAAAAAATTATTATTATCTTAAAAAAATTCTATATATAACAAGGGAAGAAAGAAAGTAACTATTTGTTAGATATGATTGAATATCATTGTTTAGACTATGAAATAATTGGGATAAAATATTATACGGACGAACAACTGGAAATGGACAAATTAGGACAAACACCTATATCAAAATCTTGTTTGTGCGGTCAATATTTCCTAGCGATATAGACTTTAGACTAAAATTAATATACTCTGTCATAATATGTATAAAAATTTATCCTGAAATATCTTATTGCTCCACTTATTAAAAGTTAATTGTTTAAAATTAAAAGATTTTAATTCCTATTTATTTTCATTTACATGTCATAATTGTTATTATTTAGGAAAAACATTCTATAGTAAAAAATTGGTACTAAAATACTCTTAAGAATATACTACAGTTGCTTCACTTAAATTTGTTATTCGTAATTAAGCAATTAACAGTCTTTATTTATAACTTTAAAAAGTATCTCTGAATGTATCTACATATTCAGAATTTAGATTCTGATATATTAAGATACTAAGATTCATAGATATGGCTTTTCTTAATATATCTGGATCATTATCTAGATACTTAAAATATAGTTGTTACAACAGTGACAATTTTCATTTCTTTATTTCATTAGAAGATATTAAACATTAATTCCATTTAATATTTTAGTTAATTTGCGAGTGCGTAAATTAATATGCCACCATTAAATGAATTATGTTAATGACATAAAGACGGTTGTAAATATAGTAACAACACTCAAGTTTATCGTATTATTTTCCTACAATGTTTTAGAAGAAAATTGATTTTTTTTTCAAAATTAATGTATTTTATTATTATAAAGTTTAATTAAAGTAATGAAAATGATTGTGTTATGTAATTTACAGTGGATTTCAAAATTTGTGATAAATTAATGGTCAAATCATCAATCGGTGTTATTATATATATGTGTTTTAAAAAAATCCAAAATCTTATCAATGGCTTGACATATTGAATTGAATTTTCTCAACCTTTTCATAATTTAATAAAATTTTTTTGACAGTGATTTGACGTCATTTTTTAGCGAACAACGATATTCTGAAATTTTTTCTAAAATTTAAATGGTTAATGTTAAAGTAAATCATGTATGTGTATAAAAAATTTCATTTAAATCGGATATACTGGTCACTAACAGTAGCTTATAATTCCGTACGGTAATTGACAGCAGTGATTTATAAAGTGACACGCCATGAAACTTGTTAAACCTAGTTTCAACTTTCGAAACCTTTCACTAGTTTTTGAAATAACATCAAATAATTTTTCAAAAAGGAACACAACCGAAATCGGAAGTATTTATTAATCTCTAAAACTTGTGTCATACACAAATTTTATCCAAAAGTCTAATTATTAAATAGCTTTTAAACACTTGGTATTCATATATGATATGAAGACAGTAATAACAAAATTTTAACAATAAATAATTTTATAATTATAATTAAGTGCATGACGGAATGAAATAAAATAGAAATATTATAACAAAAATTAAAATTAATTGTAAACGGTGTTTATTCGTAAAATATAAATTGGGTAGGTAATATTAGTGGAATATGTATGTAATATATTACAGTATGTATTACTTTTATAATTAAATAAATTTGAAATATTTTATAATATTTTAATGTATCACTCATTATAATTATAATTATATTCATTGTTTATTTGCAATATTATTGTGATTCTCTTAATTATATTATGGAATGAAAACCTGTTGAACAATACATGATTAAAAGAAAAATAAACACTTTACTAACACTATATTTTATGAGTCTACTTATGGTTCAACAGCAATTGGAAATTCAGAAAACTCCATTCAAATAACTTTAAGCATTAATACGCAATTTACGTAATTTAATCCAAAAAAAGGTACTAATTTTACGTACTGTAGTCAGATTTTTGCTCTGTTATTTTTTTAAGTAAATATTGCCTTTTAAATGATGATCAAACTTAATGTACTAAATAATAACGGAACATTAATTTTTATTTCCAATTAAATTCTCATCGATATATCAATTTAACTATTTTATTACATCCCTCTGTATTCATTTGTTTTACGTATATGATATCTGGACTTTGGATTATAATTATCAATTATTTTCTTTCAATTTGATATACATACAACATTAATGTTGTTATAGATAACAAAATTTCTATATCAATATAAAAGCTAGTAGTATTTATAAAAATACATAAATATAGTTTGTCAGATAATATATGGTGATTTTGGGAACGTCATTTTATTATTCTGAAGTTATATTTAGAGAAGATTGCATGCGATTTAGACCGGTTTATTTAAGCATATGATGTCATCTATAAACAAACCTTTATAAAAATAAATTTGTTTATGGCTTAATTCTGATTGTCTTACAAATTTTTACAAGAACATTATGTCGATAGAGAGTCTGCTTTGTCGATGTTTGCAATATTTTCGATGACACATTCAAGAGAAAATTGATAATAAAAATGCAATACTTTTTTCGGTATATACCGTAACGATATTTATGTGAAACATAAGAAAATAATTTTCTCTTTTTGTCAACCCTCAGAAACTTTACAACATGGTAAAAAACAAAAAAAAATTTGATTGCGAAAAATATGAACGTTTTTAATACGTAATGTCCTGTTGAAATAATAATATGTTTTGATCAGGGGAATTTACAAAGTAAAATTTTCCAAAAATAGTAATATATGAGTAAATTCGCGTAATAATTATTAGCCAATGGAATAACAAAGCGAATGAAGTGACTGAAACTGACTGAACTTCTTGTGAAAACATTCTTAACGACAAGCAGATTCCCTAGGACTGGGTTTATTCAGGTGGTATCGTAGGTATATTCGAATATGGTGCCCTGTTTAATTATTAATGTAAATTTTGTACTCAAAATGAAACAGAAACTATCAAAAATGATGAAAAATTTGTTTGTCGACTTTTGAATTGTGAAATGTTATTATATATTTAAAAATTTTTGTGGCATACTTCTGTGGTTTTTTCAGGTAACAAAATTATTGGCCTTTGATATAAATTTACCATATATAAAAATTAAATATAAAATTAAACATCAGGAAATAGTACTCTTTACTTTAGATCTATTATTTAAGGCTCAAACAAGTTTATATAAATTCAATTTGTTTTTTGATAAGTTTGGTCTGGTTGTATGTTGGCTCTTTTTAGATGATGCTCTGGACCTATATCTGGTTTGCATTAATGCATAGGTAATATACTGGATATGGAGTAACGTACAGTTAATTTTTTCTGCACTATTTTCTAAATTACTCTTTATTTACTCTCTAGACGTATGTGTGTCAACTAGAAAGATCTCGAAACTCCATACATACATCCATTTATTATACTTACCATGTATACTAGTGAATACACTTCAGTCATTTAAGCTAGAGGGATTTTAGCTTAGGTTAAATTTAGCTTAACTATAAAAAATGTATAGATATATATATATATATATGCATGTATGTTCTTTTCAAGTATAAAGATGATTCTTTTTCAATAGCCGGAACATTTCTATTTCCGATGCCCTAAACAAGTACTTCTAGCTGATTAAACACATTCTACAAATGTCCAATTTAATTTTATTCTTCATTTATTTTCAATTGATTTTTTAACTTTTTATTTAATATGTATCCCTTATAAAACATATTCATATAATATGGAGAACACGAATATAATAAATAGGGATTTTTTTTTTCATAACTTCTTGAACGATTTTGAATTTTTTTCGTATTAAATTGTAGTAAATATACGTTTTATTACACATCAATGCATGGATTACTGACAAGGCTGGTTTCATACAATATTTTTCACAAAATCAAACGTGTGACATTTGAGGTTCAAACCTATGACCATTCTCACAAATGTATGCCACCATGCAGAAGTATTTCAGGACTATTGTTAATAATGGCAATCATTTTCAAATTATTGTTTTTAGCTGTATTTCAGACGCTGAGAATGTTCATGAAAATTAGTAAAAATAAAATTTTTGTAAGAACCATAATAAAAGCATTTTCATAATTAAAATGACACATTTTCATTAATAAACTTTTTAATATTGTAGTTAATTTCTAAGTTCAATACTCTTTTAAATAAACTTTGGTTTATTGTACACATGACAGGAACACGTGTTAATTAACGATAGGGTATATAAACAATTTAAAATCGTTACCACATACATAGTAAAGAAAACTAGTTAAAATATTAAAAACTTTTTGATGTATTTATAATCAGCAATGTTTACTATATACTGAGTGGCGCCAAAATGTTTCAACAGTAAACTGACACTATAATTTATAAGGTTCATTTAGATATAAGTTTTTCTTCTCCGAATGGAGAAAAATCTTCGGAGAGGTCAGCATTCTTCAAGGATCGCTAGTATCTTAATAAATTAGTTAAAATTGAATCAGGGATAAAACTAGATTCAATATTTTAACTTCTGCTAGCTGCTCTGCGACAAAATACGTATCTACGGACAACATTTGATTCAGGGATATTCAAATTGTTTTGTTCAAAACTCACACCGTGTTTTCTGTTGTGTTTGAATGTGATATAAAATTAATAATATGGTTCATCATATATTGAAATGAAGACCTTTATCCCTTTATATTAACGGCTATAGTTATATTGACTCTTTTTTTCAAGTTGATTTATATAAGGAAGAACGATATAAAGATTTTTCAAAATATAACTATTCTAACAGTAATTTGCTCGTCAATACTGCGTTGTATTTTGTACGTATTTTAAAGGACAGTCTGTGTACTTCTGAAACTTGGAGCATATAATATTCTCTAGATAATAGTATCTCTCTCGTATGCGTCAGAGGGTGGCAAATAAAATTATAAGCTAGCATATTCTTTTTGTACCTGTACACATAATATTCTGGTATGGTATATATTAAACTTAGTCTCACATATAAATAAAACTATTACGAAATAGATAAATAGGAAAACGGAAAAAAAAATACATTTTCGTTGTAATAGAAAAAGATATTTACATTGTATTATGGTTGATCAATGCTTATATAATTACTACATGTATAACACAGCATCTGCAAGAACAAAATTAACACTCTTTTTTGTACTATTAACTTTTGTTTGTACTAAATAAAACTAGTTTTATATCAGCTCTAATAAGCCCTGATTTTCTTTCTAGTAAATATAAAATGGATTTTAATGTTCTACATGGGAAATCTTGATCTGATTTTGTTTTTGTAAACAGTTAAACAAGAAGTGTAGCCATTACACAGTACGAAGTGTTGTTGACACTGGCCAGCCTCACTATGTAATGCTATTTTAACAACTTGTAGGGGATAATTCTGTGTTTAAATCCCAGATAATACGACACCGTAATAGTGGCTTTGCTAACATTCACGTTTTCTTAGTTGCAATGTATACATTTGCTGGACTATCCACTATTCCATGACTAACTTTTCATAATACTATACTTTTTAAAGGTTTTATGTCAAAATGTAGTAATAATTTTATATGTGTCTTTCCAATATTCGAAGAACATCTTAGAGTCTGCAGTTTCAAACTATTTCAAACGTGAAAATGATCCAGAAGGTTCGTTAAACTTCTTCAAACTCCTGAAAGTAAATAGTGAATTTTATTTGATATTTACCTTAAGGCCTAATAGAACAAATGTTTAGTTCATATAGAACATACATTGTTATCATAAGCCAATTTTGTAACACGTGTTTTAGGATAAAACATACATTTTCAAGAAAATTGAATCATTATAAAAAAAAAAAAAAATGTAGATCAAAAGTTTAAATTTAAATTGAAAAATGCATGAGCTACATCATAGAATAGACTTAATATTTTTTTAAGATTCCTGTACGGTAGCAAAAATATTATTGTATACTTAAAAGATCTTATAAGTACCAATAAAATTTCACTTAATATTTAAAAATTAAAATGGGCTATTTTACAATTTACAAAAAAAGAAGGGAAAAATAATGCTCTCACGTAAAATATAAAAAATATAAACATACAAAACTTTTAGGAAGTAATATCATACACCTATCTACACATAAACACGTTTTACATATGTGCGGTTAAGAGGAAGTAAAACCAGCTGTGACGGGTATGACTTTTCAATGTTAGATGCTATTATATGTTAGGTGTTGATTATATTTCTCGACTTCTTCAATAAGTAAATTGTTATCTACATCGATAAAAATTTAGTGAAGTGAAGATAACAACTTAAAGTGTTAATGGTATAAATACGTGGCAAATGGTTGAGTAGTTTAATGGTAGATAATGTGTGGAATATGTTTAATCATTAGCATTAATAAAATGCAACAAATATGCATATTTGTGTTTATTTATTAAATTTGAGTTGGAATACTAACAAACTTTTTGTTACATTTCTTATTATCATTTATAGTTATAAACTTGGGTAATACCTTCAGTAGATCCAAACAAACAATTTTGCTCATTCACGAACATAAAATCAGAGCTGGATTACGCCACCGAAATATCAGCTCTCTATCTTTTTCGTATGGACGATGAGAAAATATAACTTTAGCAAATATTATATCAATATTTGTTAAAGTTATATTTTCAAGTGACTCCAATGTTTGCATTTCTCTGAAGTAATCTATATATGTCGAATTTAGAAACAATGTAATGATAAATATTTCTATTAGAAAAATACTAACTGATAAATATTAAATCATTTTGTCTCCTAAAATCGTCAATATTCCCGAATTTCATATTCTGAAATAGCATATTAGGTATTTTTTTACCCATTTTTATAGTTTTTCCATTGTTTCTCCAATACTATGAGGCCATAAAAATAACAAAATACACTGACATTAATGAACACAGAACGTAATCGTGATTTATGCTTGAATATGTTCAATTAAATAGCAATACGAGTTTTCCCGGATTGTCTTTAGCGAGTGACTTACAATTTTTATGAGTGGGAAAAATTACATTTTCTTCATTTTAATTGTAAATTGGTTGAAAGTAATTTTTTACGACTATTTCACTCAAAAGTTGAACAGATGGAAGCGAAAGTATTTTTAAAACGCCGATAATTCGATGTAGACACTTCTAACGTTAACAATTTGAAATATTATTGAATTACATTTTCGGGACTAATACATAGTTTTTATGAGAAAGTTTAAAAAAAAAACGTTTTAATATTTAATAGAAAAGTTTATTTCATAATAAAAAGTTTGATTAAATTTAAATTTTGTTTTTGTGTTTTTAACTCCACTATATTTTATTCTACATATTTCAAATATAAATTAAAATGGCATTTTTCAATTAATAGTTAAGTGCTTGAAAGGGAAGAACAGTTTTTGGGTTTTTTTTTTTATCAAAACAAAAAAGTAATTGTTGAGAAATAAACATATGGAAGCTTAGAAGTTTATATAAAGGTAATCCCCATGTCGTTTTTACATAATTAAAATTTTCACCAGTTTTGTTTTTTCGTCGTTTTTGTTTATTTTACTATTATTGAATTCGACGTGAAAATGTAACAAAGAATAACATACAATTCGTATAAAAATATATATTTGGAAAGTTTTTGAAGGATAATATTTTTAAAAACTTTCATGTTTTCTAAAGTACTTTTTTTTTTCATACTTGAAATATGTGTATGCCGAAAAAAAGGCCAACAAACTAACAAAACTTCCACCTACATAGTCCTTGTTCAGATTAAAGTGATAGCAGCAACTGGTTTAACCAAATATAAATATTTCTTTTTATAGAAACTAAATGAAAGATGCGTCCCAAGACTGGCACCAGTGTAGTAAATTATTAACTTGGTGATATTTAATCCAAATGCTTAATTGTTTTTTTACTTACACAGTTTAAGCAATCGTATTATCCGCGTTTGAAATTACTACTCAGATGTTTCCAGATATTATAGTTATTTAATTTAGGACAATGATACAAAATTTTATGAAAAGGTATTAAATTTTCTTTATAAAAGGTTTTGTTTTATATTTATTTGTTATAATAAAAATCTTTAACAAAGGAATTTTTGTACATCTCTTAATGTTTACAAAGAACAATAATATTTAATTAATTAATAACTATGCAATTGTATATAAATGTATAAATTTTGTATAAAAGTAATAGTGATTCTGATTTCATGTCTATAATGTATTCAAACCTAATGATAATATTAAGTAAGCAGGTATAGCAATATACCTGTATATAAGTTAAGCAATATATTTAACAATTTATGAAATTACAGTAACAAAACAAATAAAAATTGTAATATTTGACGTTTTCTATAATTATATATGCAATTTATTTATGATGGACGACCTCAATCTAAGTGCATTGGTGATGTATATAAGTATAAGATTTTGACCTAGTCTATTGAATCTATGCTTAACATAATTAACATAATGTCTGAATTCATCATATTTTTCCTCTGAAAGTCAGCCAAATAAGTTTTTTTTAATTTTTAATTTTATTTTTTCTTTTTAAGGGAAATTAATATAAGTTTGCAGTTATTACGCATAGATTCATATTATTTTAATGGGGACGAAACTTACATATTCCGAGTGTAACCAAATACAAATATGCTGTTTTCTTACTATATATAAGTGTGTACTATATAAGTCTTTTAAATTATTTTAAAAAACTTTATCTTTTCAAAAAACTTTTCTGCTCATTTTTATGGATTGAGGTGGTTTGTGTGATATATATATATATATATATATATATATATATATATATATATATATATATATATATATATATATATATATATATATATATATATATATATATATATATATATATAAACATAAAACTGTATGCCATTCAACACAAACTAATGTTGGATTGTGACGTTATATAAACAGAAGTAAATTTTTATTTATTCTCATGAATAAATTCATGTGTTCATTTCGATCTGTATGGCTTATATTCAGCAAACACATCATGTTTTACCTACGTTTTTACGTTACGTACCCATTGTAAAAATATAACAATGGGGACATGTAGTTTTGTTATGTAGGAAATAAGAAATATAATAACAGTTGGAAAATATTTTACAAAATATGATATTTAATATTTAATTCAATACCTAAGTTGATGGATATGCAGTTTACTTTTAGTGCTTAAATGAAATAAACATAATGGTTATTTGTGTAATATGGACTGAGAGCTGTCCATCAGTTTTAATGTTATTTATACTGACTTATGCTTTTCTGAAACATATGCAAATAGACTAAAATTTTACGGCTGGTTTTAGAGTCGTCAGAGCATATTAATTTTAGCCGAAATTTTTAACGCTACCTAATATTAACCGCAAATATAAAATTTTGGTATAGGTGTACATAGAAACATCTAATTCCGTCATCACGATAACTGAAAAACAAAAAGAGATAGAGAGCTGAAATTTTGGTGATATATTCTAAACATAAAAAATTAGTTTTGGTCCGTGAATGAACAAAATCTGTCCATTGGGTCCAATGAATCATTGACCCACCTTTTAAACTTTAAAAGATAAAAGGGAAGTTCAAATTCAAAATATATAAATTTTTTGAAACAAAGAATGTTTTGTTTGAAAATTTTTTTCGTAAAATGTTTGGATTCTCCACAATTTTAGCTCAAATTTGGCAAATTAACACACATTGATAATGACAATATACATTATTATTATGTATGTATCCTTATATAACTGTGAAGACTGCATATTCATAGTATTTTATGAATGATAATTAAAAATAATTCAAACAAAAGTTTTTTAAAACGTTTTTTAGTCTATTTTATTAAAACATAATCATTATTCAAGATTTATGAGCTAATTAAAGATATTTGAATAATATTTACAATCTATAGTTAACAGAATTAATTTAATTTTATTACTGAGGTATATACCTTTTTCCAAATATAATACGTAAGTATTGTTCATTTATTCTAACCATATCAATGGTCATTAAATTTATATCGAAATACAAATTACGTAGTTCACTTGACGATATGAAAGCCTTTTCAATGACAGAAGTTTTATCGTCTATATAAAATAACCCTCATTAATTTGATTTTTTTAAAGTATTAATGTTGGACCCTACATTCTATTGTTGAAGCAAATCGTAATTAAACAAAGTATTTTGTTGCTAATAATGTTATTATGCGAAACGCATTGCTAAAAGTCGTTATACCAAAAATTATATTAAAGTTATTGATATATTTTATCAATACGAAATGTTCTTTTTGATGCAATTACATGCAGATGACTTTATTTTATGCTAAAACCAATAATTGAAAGAGAACAATGTGGTAAAAATTATTATTTAATGTTTAACAGTTTGATAGATTTGAAAAAAAATTGACTATTTGTTCACCTGTGTGTTTTTTTTAAATTTTTACAAATATTTTTTTTGATATACTTTTTTTTTTTGTATGGGCTTATCCAGATTTGCGTCAATTATGGTCTTATTTAATAAACATGTTTTTATTTGAACGAATATACGTCTGAGATGGTCCTTTAAATGTTTTAGGAAAGTTTCAAGTCGTTATGGGAACTTCAACTAAAATAGACAAATATTTCGTAATAGTAATCAAAAGTAAAAATAAATATTTAAAAAAGCCCTATCTTCAGACAAGAAATGAATTAAAAAGTAATTTGTGTATATTCATGGCATTCTTCTTAAGTTCAGTATAGCGATCCCTTAGTTGATAATATAATTAATAAAAATATACGATTTATATGGTGGTTTAAGGTCACAATTTTTTTTTCGCTTAAAAGATTTAGTTTAAAAAGAAAAGTAAAATTATTTATTAAATCACCCTTCTCATGAATCTCAGAAAAATCGGAATCTGATTTTTATAATGCTTTTGAATAAACTCATAAACCAATTACTATATTGGTGTGGCCAATATTTACTTCGTAATAAGAATGATACACCCGTGAGTGAGGTCAACTAAAGAATGGACCTAGAAATATTCATTTAATTTTATGATGAACATACAATTAAATGTACTTTGAATTTGATACTATCATTTAGTTTGTAATATTCTTTTACTTAATGGCAATGCAAGTAGTAGACGTACTACTGAAACAAACATGGTATTAAATAGTCCTTACTTGTACAATATAAGTGTTATGTTAATTCTATTTTTGACGTCCATGTAGAAAGAATATGTTTTAAAAATTATTTTATTTTTATTTAGAAATCAATTTGAAATTTATCTACTGAAGTAAATACAAAACAATTTCTGGAGTTGTAGATTTTGCAAAAGATAATATTTTCTCTCTAAAGCCACGTCGAATAATCGTTACTAATAGTTTAAATGCAAGACTGTTGATCACGAAATTTTGTATACACGTTTTAAGAAGTACAGAAATGGATATAGGAAACTTTTCGTAATTGGCAGTTAAATTTTATAAGACAATATTTGATTGCAAGGAAGCTTCGCAGAAATGAAGAAGAGATTTTGAGTGATCATCATCTAAACCTTGCTCCACCAAAATAACATTATGGGAATCAAATAATTTCAGATTAAATGAAGTTCTATGAATGCGAAGTCGTTGGCTGATCAAGTAGAATAATAATCATCTAAGACATTTGTTGAAAGTGTTACTTTTTACGTATAGAATACGCAACCCAAATTTCAGCTTGCTATCACTTTTCGTCTTTGACCTCTTTAGTGACGGACAGACGCATCTGTAATAATTATGTGATTCTATGATCACCTGTACCAAATTTATTTTTGTTGATATTAGCTACCGTGACAAACTTAAAATTTTCATATTCTACTGAAAAACAAAGTCTGTATATTATATGTCGCGTATAAAAATGGATGTTAAAAGACGAGTATAATTGTAATTTTTATAACCTCTTGTCGGATTCGCCTTGCAAAGTTTTAATACATAATTTTTTGTGAGGGAATTCGCATTCATTGTATTTCGTTGCCTTCAATATGGTTACAAATGTAGTTTCCATATTGCGGTTGTGTTACTGTTCACACCAGATTTTTATACATATTATTATTATTTTTTTATATTGTACTTGTTATTCTAATGTTGCTTACTTATTTATAAAAATGTTATGTAATAGTCAGTGTATTTTTATAAACACGTGTATTTAAAAAAGTTGAATGTTTCATGTTTTATAAATGTATTATATATGTTTGTGATGTCCGTTCACGCTGTGTTATATTCACAATTCTCCATGCTAAACCAAGCAAACTTTTAAGATTCTTGTGTGCAATCTGTTGTTGTATTATTCTCCGACTGTAAAATGTACTTTATGTTATGTTTACACTTAGTCCGGAAAAACATACATTCGTACATGCAGACAGGGTGTAAATAATTTAACACATAATTTCTTTCGTCAAATGGTCTTAATTCGACCTCAATCTGTCAGAAGTAAGAAAATCTGTATGTGTTTTGGTATAAAGTATTGAAGAAAATATATGCCACATTTTTTTAATATGATTGCCTTATAGCACATAAATAAATTCTATGTAAGGTGAACCATAATTTAGAGAATGTGTTTTTAATTTATTTAAGAAAATAATCAAATTATTGCAAAATTTGTTAATTGATATCCCTAAAGTTCAATTATAATACAATGTTGCTTTGTCAGCTGTGGAGGTCAACCAGAAATAAATAGAAACCTCAAATATCTTGATTACGCAAAAGGAGACGGATTGCAAAAGAAAATATAAAGTTTCCTTATTTACTCTCTCAACATTGAACATTACATTATCTCTAAATAATTGAATTCAGACGAAAATAAAAATTTCCCAATCTTCCCAGTTTGCATAGACAAGGAGTTTGTATTTTTCTAAAACGTATATAGTGACTTTAATGACTGATAAAACTGTATACCAAATTTTACAAAATAGAGTAGAGAAAAGAGATTTCAGGAACTAACAGTATTTTCTTGTTAATTGAAAAGTTTAGAAAACCGGGATTTCGTTATGTTTTTAATAATTTTCAAAATTTACAATATATCTCGCTTGTACCAGCATTCATTAGTGGACCGTTCAATAACGAACAAACAGTATAGATAGCTTAGTTCAGACAACAAGAGAGTATAAAATAACATTCATTGTATAGGATATATTTATTCAAAAATATAAAAGTACCATGTTTTTTGTTGTTATTTTGTCGTTTTTATACCTATATAGACTTTCAAGTTTGTTCTTTTCTAGTATAGACTGCAATATTACATTATTGTATATATATACATATTAGGGATGTGATATTCAATATAAAAATCGATTCATTTGTTTTGCATGACGAATACCATAAGAATAATTATTAATAAAGATATACATTGTTGTAATAAAAATTTCAGTAGGGGGCAGACTCTAATGGTATTTGATACTTAAGAAGTGATCAATCATTTGTATGAAACAGTTAAAGAAAAACTGTGATGCAAAAGGTCCTTTGTCTTCCAACTAGTGTATTTTGATAGTTATATATTGATGATATTGAAAAGAAGATATAATTTTTGACGTTCTAAGGAACATAGATAGTTCAGTTCAGTGACCGAGGAGATAACTTATTGTTTCTTCTTCTTGTACGGTAGTCGTAGTATAATTCCAGCTTCTAGCTTTCTACTTATCAATGTGCTCGTATTGCCCGTCATAATTTAACTCAATAATTTCTTCTTGCTAGAAATGGTTTTTATCAATAGTCAATTGCCACACTCCAGTAGGACGCTTAAATGATTAAGATTAAGTTGGAACTAGAAATTATCTTGTATATTTTTAATTTGCAAGCTTGTGTATAAATGGTATCGTTGGTTACTAACAATATCGATAAGTAAAAGAAATCGATTATTTATTAACATCTCTAACATATATTTGTTGTTATTATGGTCAGTAAATTGGAAAAATAAATACTTTTACATAATCTTTACATTTACCTGAGCTATTCGTGTAGTCTCATCCATTTATTTATGTACATACAAAATAAGTTATTTGATTTTTTAAATTCTGTTTCGCATAGTTTTATAGTAGTTCAGGAAACATAGCATCCGCAATAGCTATGAAAAAAGTTTTATAGTAGGTGGCAGTGAGGGGGGGGACAAGTAAAACTATAGTCTAAAAATTGATGCATAGAGTATTAAATCACTTGAACTTCAATTTATTAAAATCGGTTTATGAAACTTTTAGAATTGTTTGAAAATCAAAAATAATGTATAATTTGAATAGATCGTATGGAAAATGGAATACGTTTATGAATTATTCATAATGTTGCTAAATAATTCGAAAATAATCTTATAAATTGGGAGGTGAAAGTTTTATGGAATTTATAAATAGAAAAATTTGATATTATAATGGCATGAGACGTGCCATTATATTTTAATGGCTTGAGACGTGATATCTGATTAACAATCTCAAATTCGATAAAATTTAAAATCTTCATACTTATAACTGAATGAGAAACTTTGACTTTTTGACATGAGATGTTGATCAAGGAATGTATATTATTACAATATTTTTTTTTCTATTTTATCTCGAAAAACCAGTTATTTTCAGTAACAACTTTGAAGAATAATAAAGTGTGAATTTTTTCTAAAGAATATCATTATACTATAGAAAAATATTATTTTAAACATTATTATTATAAAAATAATAATGTATGAAATAACAAAAAAATGAAACTGCGATGTATATACAAAATAACGGGTACAAATACAAGTGATTTAAAAGTCATTGCCTGATTTTGTCATAGAGGAGCTTCCTACAAAACTACGTATGAATTATAGGGTAAAACTACGTAATTCGCCTCAGTTGACAACGCCCCACACATCTATCATTCAAACTAGCAAAGATACGTGGTGTTTATGATGAGCATGAGTCGATCAAAGACGTTGTGGCAGATATGGAGTCGTCCTTATAGACATTAGTCTAAAAAATATTTAAAGATATTATATACATTTTGTGTAAAAATCAATTGTTTTGTAGCAAAATAGCTAAATACAGTAATCATTTCTTATAGTTGAGAATTTTTTAACTGGAACTATGGCGTTTTGTAAAATTTTTGAAACATATTATTTAACAGACACTATACAAAAAACCCCACTTTGTAAAATTAAAATATTTCGATTCCTGTAGTTCCTAAAATAAGTTTTTTGAACGCCCTGTTGTGATAAACAAATATTATATTTTCTTACGGCGTTCGTAAAAAATAAGAACCAAAGAATATTTGTGGATTTTCCACCAGGCATCAAAGGCATACTTGGGAACGACGAACAAAACATAAAACACTTCATGAGATTTAAAAAAGTGTCCTTATTTTAAGAATCATTCTGTATGTAAATACAAACTGATGTTATTTAATAATAATATAAACACTATTATGTGACGCATATACATATATACAACATTTCATTATTGAAAGGAAAAAAAATATTATTAACATGTTGACTTCTAACCAAAGCTTTTACAAGCAACTAACAGCAGATATTTTACATAATATGCCACCATTATGTATTGTGTCCTTTCATAATATTTTGTTTACAATTCAATTTTGCTTCAAGTCATTTTATTACCATACATTTCAGTAGATATCAATTCTGGTATATGTAATGTAAATGTTTCTGCTTCATGAAAAATGTATAATTGTTAAATTGACAAATGGTCGAGTATCACCAGTTTTCATGTAACAGAAGTTTGGCGCGATCCATGGCGCGCACGCCACTTTAAATTTAGTCAAATAGAAGAGACTTAGGCAAAACATTTTAGTAAAGGATTTAGGTATAAAAATGCTACTTGTTTTCATTAGTATACATATTCAGATATCATTTAAAACAAAAATACGTTAATAAAAATTAATTAGTAGAAAAGAAATCAATATGCCAAATTTGAGGAAGCATGGTTTGCAACTTCTAAATAAATCAATTTTCAATGTATTTTTTTTAATCATCCTACAAGTTTAACACAAATGAAATGCATAAATTTTATTATCAAACAAAAGCGTTTTGAACTGAAAGGCGTATAAAAATCAAATAGAATAAAGTCGAAGACTTCTGAATATATAAAAAAAAAGCAATTTTATAGAAAGTATTTGTAAATATTAATCAAAATCTAACAACGAAATAAAACATTAATAACTTTTCTTCCTTAAATTTGCATAATATATTAATTATTAAAATAATTGTATAAAATAATAGTTGTATAATTCAATCAACTGAGAATTATTTTAATAATTAAAGTAGGTATTTGGAGAGCTTTTTTTTTCTATCTACGAAAAAAAAGATAACACTGACCTTTTTTCGTGTATATTTGTAATTTGAACATTTTTTTCAGTCAAAGGTTATCAAATATGTAAGTGAAACAATGTGTCAAAATATGGGGGGCTGGGCGAGTTGAATTTTAAATTTAAAAAAATAATTATAAAACATGGTTTTGAAACAAGTTAGGATTTATGTTTTTGGATTTTGATAGTAATCTTATGTGGCACAATTGGTTAGTGTGTAGAGTTTTCAGTCGAAAGGTCAGTGGTTTGAATCTAGGGGGCGGTTTATACTTTTTTTTATTCAGATTAATTGATTATTGATTTATATGTCACTATTCTCTTTGTATCATATAAAGAGACAATTTAGCGTTATTGCTTAAGGGCGTGGGTTGTCAACCGATAGGACAGCGGTTCGGTTCCTATTCCGGGGTGATAAATTTTTATAATTAGATTAATTGATTATATATGTATATGTCACTATTGTTTTGGAGTTATTGTAAAAAGCCGAAATTGTGTGGCGAAATTGGTTACAGTGTTGTGTTGACAACCAAAAGGTCGTGGTTACGAGCCTATTTGGAGGCGATAAATTTTTATATTAATAGAGCAATTGATGATTATATAAATGTCACTACTAATTTGGATCACTGTAACAAGCCTTCGTGGCGCAATTCGTTAGGTCGTTGATCTATTAACCAAATAGTATGTTGTTCAAGCCTATAAAGGGGCGTAAAAATTTTAGTTTTAAAGTTATTATTTCATGATATTTCAGTCCTGTAAAGCACCCATCAGTAGTAACTTCCCCTTGAACTTAATCAGTTTCATAGTGACAGTTGAAGTGAACACATCAATAATTAAAAACAGAGTTAGAAGTATTTGACAGTTTTAATTGTAAGGTTAGTTTTAAAAGACGCGGCAATTCGGTGAGTCATATTAAAATATTGATTAATTGAAAAAAATTTGCTATTATAATTTTTATTTCATTTTTTTCAGGTCCTATTTATAATTTAAAACAGTGTTAGAAATATTTGACAGTGATTATTGTGAGGTTAGTTTTAAAAGACTCCGATTGTCAAATTCAAATATTTCATAATTTGCAGATTTGAACTTTATCAGTTTCATAGTGACAGTTGAAGTGAACACATCAATAATTAAAAATAGTGTTAGAAATATTTGACAGTGATAATTGTAAGGTTAGTTTTAAAAGACGTGGCAATTCGGTGAGTCATATTAAAATATTGACTAATTGAAAAAAATTTGCTATTATAATTTTTATTTCATTTTTTTCAGGTCCTATTTATAATTTAAAACAGTGTTAGAAATATTTGACAGTGATCATTGTGAGGTTAGTTTTAAAAGACTCCGATTGTCAAATTCAAATATTTCATAATTTGCTGATTTGAACTTTATCAGTTTCATAGTGACAGTTGAAGTGAATACATCAATAATTAAAAACAGTGTTAGAAATATTTGACAGTGATAATTGTAAGGTTAGTTTTAAAAGACGCGGCAATTCGGTGAGTCATATTAAAATATTGATTAATTGAAAAAAATTTGCTATTATAATTTTTATTTCATTTTTTTCAGGTCCTATTTATAATTTAAAACAGTGTTATAAATATTTGACAGTGATCATTGTAAGGTTAGTTTTAAAAGACGCGGCAATTCGGTGAGTCATGTTAAAATATTGATTAATTTAAAAAAATTTGCTATTATTATTATTACTTCATTATTTTTCAGGTCCTCTAAATAATTAAATACAGTGTGACTGACTGTGACTAATGTTAGATTAGATTGACAAGACGCGGTAATTCGGTTAGACGGTTTGAATTAGATTTTATAATAATCATAAAAATCATTATTTCTCCGATGATTGTGTGTGTACTAATGAAGTAGTTCTGCAAAGGATGATTTGTACCAAGTCATGATATTTGTAAGCCCGGACTGAAACTTCGGCAGTTATCTCTATGGCTTAGGTATATAAAACATACACATTATTCTTGAGAATGTTTGGTTTTTATTTTTAAAAGAAAATCAATTTGACCTGTAAACTGAATGACCGACCATACTTGAATAGGTTTTTGTTTGAATTAGATTTTATACTAATCATAAAAATCATTATTTCTCCGATGATTGTGTGTGTACTAATGAAGTAGTTCTGCAAAGGATGATTTGTACCAAGTCATGATATTTGTAAGCCCGGACTGAAACTTCGGCAGTTATCTCTATGGCTTAGGTATATAAAACATACACATTATTCTTGAGAATGTTTGGTTTTTATTTTTAAATGAAAATCAATTCCAACTGTAACCTAAGTGACTGACCATACTTGAATAGGTTTTTGTTTGAATTAGATTTTATACTAATCATAAAAATCATTATTTCTCCGATGATTGTGTGTGTACTAATGAAGTAGTTCTGCAAAGGATGATTTGTACCAAGTCATGATATTTGTAAGCCCGGACTGAAACTTCGGCAGTTATCTCTATGGCTTAGGTATATAAAACATTCACATTCTTGTAGCGAATGTTTGGTTTTTATTTTTAAAAGAAAATCAATTCCAACTGTAACCTAAGTGACATAAAACTGGATAGTGTTAGAGTTTGACTTAATATTTGTGTTTAATGGAGTGCCATGGAAGAACAATGGAAGGTTAGCTTCACAAGAGGCGGTAATTCGGTGAGTCATATTAAAATATTTATTAATTTGAAAAATTTTATAGTATCATTTTATTATTTTTCAGTTCCTGTAAAACATATTCAAGCAGCAACTTCTATTATTTAAAAGAGTGATAGAAATATATAATTGTGAACAGAGTAAGGTTAGTTTTACAAGACGCAATAATTCGGTGAGATATATTAAAATATTTATTAATTTGATTTGATTATTTAATTATATTTCAGGTCCCGTTTATTTTTTAATTTTATTTTCTATTAATAATTAAATCAATTTTTCTCTAATATTGGTGTATTTATTTTGATAATAAAATTTGTATATATTTTTGTTTGTATAAGACTGTAAAATAAATAATTAAAATCAATGTTTCTCACTTTTGTAAAATTTTGTAAAAAATAAAAAGTTTAAAATTAAAGTGTTAGTCATTATTTCATTATATTTCACTACTGTTTTGGATCGTTTTGTAATATGTACTCCCCTGTTATTAAAAAACCAAAGGTATCTTAGGATCGTGATAATATGCGGTTGAATTTGGGATTAAATTAATTGGTATTACATTAATTTTAAACTAAAGAAAATCATGTAAGAATTATTTTTATTTGAAACTATTTTGATAAGGAGATATTTTGTAATAATTTCGATATTTCACCGTTGAAATAATTGATCGTTTAATTGGGATATTTTAATGTTTTTATTATTGTCATGGAACATTTAATCATGTAGAGTAGACAAATGAAATGGCAGAAAATACACCAATATTTTTAGGTATTAGGTAATATCTATTAATTATTGGTAGGTATAGTAGATACTGGAGGTACCACCAATTCACATGAAATAATATAAATATTTTGACCTGATTTGAATGTTCCGATGGAGTGAAATTCGATAAAATGGTTTTTAATAACGTTTTTTGATCTAAAACGAATATTTTAATCATAATTTGAGGGGTCACAAGTCATTTTACCTTAAATATTAATAGTCAAAAAATTCAATTTTTAGGTTTGTTATAGGAAGTTTTCCGACAAAGAAAATTTTATGAAAATGGTTTAAATCAACGCCCGTTCATGTTAATTGCATAATCCAATAATAATTCGCGGGGTCATAGGCCATTTAAGCCGAAAAAATTATTTTCTTAAAAAAGTTGTATTGGTGGGTTGGTTTTGGACGATTTTCCGATGGGTTGAAATTCGATAAAATAGTTTTTACTACCGTTTTTTGATCTTAAACGAGTATTTTGATCATAATTTGAGGGGTCACAAGTCATTTTACCTTAAATATTAATAGTTAAAAAATTCAATTTTTAGGGTTGTTATAGAAAGTTTTCCGACAAAGAAAATTTTACGAAAATGGTTTGTATTAACGCCAGTTTATGTTAATTGCCTAATCCAATAGTAATTCGCGGGGTTATACTCCATTTGACAAAAAAAAAAAAAAATAACTTCAAAAAATCTATACTACTTTTATGTGTTTTTCTTTGTTTCGAATATAAAACTGGAACACGTTTTTGAAGGGTAGGTGGTGGTAGGTTATATTATAATGAAGTCGGGTATAATTTAATTAATTTTTATTAACGTTTTTTTTTGTTTTAATTGATATCCGAATATGTATTCTATTGAAAACAAGTAGCATTTTTATACGTAAATCCTTTACTAAAATGTTTTGCCTAAGTCTCTTCTATTTTACTAAATTTATAAGTGGCGTGCGCGCCATGGATCGCGCCAAACTTCTATTACATCATAAACCATCAAAAAATAGTATGAATATGCATTCCATACAATATAAAAGTTTGGTTTATAATATTACGTATTATTATTTATGTGTTCATTGGGTAAATTGGGAAAACAATATTAAAGAAACAAATACATTACATTATAAAATTTAAGCATACTCATTAAATAATTATTTTCCCTTATTTCTCATTTCGAAAATTCGAAAAATTTCATTTTAAAGAATGTTGAAGCTTACTCAATGATAAAATAATGATATAAATATTATTTTAAATCAAATTTTCACAAAATTATGTTTACGATAAGATAACAAATTTTGATGAATTCATTGAATTAATTATAATAATTATTTTTATCATTATATGCCTTGGTTTAATGGTATCATTATTAATATTATTATTAAAGATATTTGTGTATATTATTATTATATTCGACATATAAGTTTGAAACACTAGAAAATATTGACCTCGCAAACAAAATTTTGGAGCTGGTCTTCTTTGATTAACCTAATTAGTTCATGCTTATCAAATCCTGAAAGGTTGATTGAACTTAAATATTACATAAATATATGTTAATCGTATGACAATACGTAATTATGACCTATTACAATGTTAAAATAATATGGAACCGTTGCAAAACGTAACTACGTTTTATACTTGTGTTTCCACCATATGTTTATACTAAGTTAGCTCTTGTGAAAACTATATTTGTGAAGGTGACCCTTTTTTGAAAGTTGAAATCTGTTCTTTTATTCTGAACAATACAGGAGAATTACTTGTAAACATCTGTGAACACATTATGAAAATCGTACGATAAGTCTTATATCCAAACCTGAAGAAAAATTGGTTTCCTCTGGCCATTCTCCCTTAAGATGCTAAATGTCCCTTAAGAGTACTGTGGGGCTAAAATAATCACTTTTTTATTCTTTTATTTTTACCTTGATTATTAAAAGAAGTCAACAATAACCAATTAATTTTTATCAATTTCAAGTTAATTACTATAATTTAAAAGTAAATTAATATTTAAATAATGTTATTGGACTGTTAACAAATCAATTGTTTGGAAAATAAAAACATTCGGCAGTCAGTAAACATGAATGAACATATAAATTTTATCAATTAAAATCAATTTCAAAGCTTTTAAATTTATTACCATCGTTGGCGTTATAATTATTAATCTACGCGTGATATAATACATTTCCAATGATTTTTACACTTATAACTATAATTATTTAAAAAAAATCGCATTAAGAAATTGATTGAACATATTTATAGCGTTACTGTATTTATATCAATTGCTGCTATTGGTTCTTTTTTTATCATTTTTGATATGTAAATTTCTGACGGGATTTTTTTGTGAATCTCTGTTTATCAATGATATTCAGCATATTTTTATAATTGTTAAACTTAATAATGAGGTACTTACACAATACAAAATATACTTCATGTGTAGAGTAATGAAAAGAAGAATGGTGTAACTTGACTGCCTATATATTCGTCTTGTGATATTATACGACTTTCAATGCACTCTCTATCACTTATTAGGAGTTTTTATAACGTATTAATAAAATAAAAATTATTCAGTTGAACTTTTTTAATAATAAATAATTTAACTTTTTAATTATATTAACTTTTAATTGATAAATTAAAATTCTTTCTGATTGGATTGAATTTTGAATTAGGAAACTGAAACAGAGAAAAGTATATATTACAAAAAATATCGATGGAGCGTAATAATCTTTTATTAAGGATTATAACATTCCCTAGATGCAAAAAATTGAAAAAGTTCTTAAAGATTTTCTATCCAAATTTTCCAAATAGAAATTGTTAACAATTATCTGCCCTGGAAGGTATTTGCTTGAAAAAATTTCCAAATTTCTCAACAAAAACTGGTATTTTTCGAAAATATAATTAATCTTAAATTTTTTTGAGCACATCTAACTCGTACTTTCAAAATGAAATCAAAATGTTTCAAAAATTTTCTTATATGACCTCTGTAAAGTCACTGTTTTTATTTGAATAATATATTTTTTTGACAACATGAAGAATACAATGAAAGTTCTCAAAATTCCTATAGGTACTCAAATTCTTAAAACAAAATTGTGGTGTGGCTAGTCAGAATTTTCAAAAGTTATAGCAGTTTTTGATGAGAAATTTGGCAGCATTTTCAATTGCCTGTATAACTATTAAACAGGACAGAAAATTGCTTATTTTTTCACAGAGAAATTGTCAATAAAAATTTTCAAAAATCATTACATTTTTTCATAGGATACAGCTTTATTCCTTTTTTTAAGCTTTTCTTTTTTATCGTCACTTAATGAACGTATAAAAATATTTCAAGTTTTTATTTTATTTTTTATTATTATTATTTTATTTAACTTTAAATTAAAAATTCAAATTTTCCACCTACGAATATGAAAACGCTATGGAAATTCAATAAAATTTCTGTTTTTTATAATTCAATGGTTATTAAATATTATGTTTGGTATCGGATTATTGGAAATTTAAAGATAAATATTATTTTAAATACATTGATATGTATTTATGAATTCATAATAGGAATAATATTCAAATTCTACAAATATATTGAATATCATTAATTTAATACCAAAATATTTTTTAGTATAGAGTGTACTTCATTGTACTAGGATTATTTATTATAAGATAGATAATATAAAAAATAAATAAAAATGAAAATTTTATAATAATGATCTAAAACGACGAAACAAGATTAAGAATAGTAAAAAATTAAAATGAACTATGAATAAAGTATACCCTACTTCGGTTAAACAGACTATATTATGAACTCAAAGCCTAACTAAAATACCCGAAATTCTATCAGTAACATTTATTTTCTTTCAGTTTACAATTCGCTATTGGGTCTCATCTGCGACTAAACTTAATGCGCCTATTTAACTTATATTTATAACATATTTGTTTTGTATAAACAAAAATTGATTTTTATCAAATAATAATTGTTGCGATTCTGCAAATGCATATGTCTACTATTAAAACTTGATTAAACACACACTTTTGTCGCGAAACGGGATTGAGTGACCTAGAAACATGAAAAGAAAACATTATTGCTGGTTTAATTTTACGGGGAATTCTGACTAATATACATGGTCATAATAAAGTAGAAATAACTTATTTCACAATTTTTTACCAATATGATAATTATTTTGCGCGATATATCAATTTATATCGACCACTGATTTTTTTTTTAAACTTTGAGCATACATCTAACCACTTACATATGTTAAATGTTTTATTCCACACCACTAATTAGCTATATATGTAATATTATTATTTATAATATTAATATACACAGGTTGGAGTATTTGATATTATTTAATATTTATTTATTAATATAAACAAATATGTGGCTTAGTATTATTAGATTCCTTTATCCACAAATATGAAAATCAAATACCAAATATATGCATACATGATTCAATGGTCAATATTATTGTACATACACTTGATTAATTTGAATATGTAAATTTAATAAAAATTTTTTATCGATTTATTTCAAAAAGGTGTCTGAAATTTAGTACGTGTATTTAATTATATCATATATTACTTATATCATAAATGTTATCTTTTTAGAAGAACGTACTGTTTTAACCAGTTAAAATAAAAAAAGGTTACAAGTCATTTGTAAAATCAAGCATTAATTGCACTAAAATGAAAATAGTAATTTTATGAAAGTGCTTAAAAGGTTGTAAAAATTCCCAATAAGTCCAAACAAATTTTCATTTTTGATTTATGTAATACACAAATGTTTTTTTTTTTACGAATTAAAATTGTTTTCATATCGATATAAAGCTGTCTTTGCTTTTTATGTCTTTGGAACTAAGATAGCTGCGTTATATTGAAAATAGTTAATCGTGATTTTCGGGTGTACATCACTAATAAGATTAGGCTAGCTTTTCATAAATCCTGGTCAGTGGCTAATGCAATCAAATTTCAAACAGTGGTATAAATCCTTATTTATATCTGCATATAGATGATATCTATTATCTGTTTTTTAATTATTGGTACACAAAATTCTGCTAAAATTATTAACCATCGATAATATGCCTTGGTCTTAGATGCTTATAAGCCGTCATTTGTTAATAAGATTTTGTGAATAGTTTTCAAAATTATGGATGATTTTCCCATTGTGAACATAGGTCGGAGGGCTTAGGGAATTATAATCATAAAATTACATACATTTTTTTTTTCATTTTTTCATTAAAGATGCAAAAACCATACCCAAAATTCTAATTTCGTGATACAAATCGTCGAATTAAAAAAAAAAAAAATTACTGAAAAATATGTTAAATAGATGAATGAAATGATTCTGGTTATGTAGGCTACATTTAAATAAATTCTGGAAGTTTGAAATAAGGAGTAGAGATAATTTTTTAAACAATGAAAAAGCCAAAGGGCGTAATAGATGGTGTAAGAATTCAGTTTGAACAAGCATATGATCCGAATTTCCAATTTTCAAAAAATTATATTAATATTTCCAATTTGAAAATGGTGGTGTTCAAAGTCGACAAAATAAGACGTAATTTTTGGAGTACAATTAATATAATACATGCATTAATACAATGTATAGTTTTTAAGTTAACGAACACAAAAATGATTTTGTGTTCGTTAAAAGGTAAAAATAATTTTATTTCGTCTTTCTATCAAATTTTTTTGATCGTACATCCATCCATATTATCAGGTATTGGAAATGTCTATAGAATATGATTCAATTTTTTCGAATGGAAATAGGATACCTTTGAAATATGAAATTAACCTAACAGTGGAATATTCATTTGTCGATATTTCAAACAAACGTTTATAAAATTGAAGTGGAAGTATTAAATTCAATATTTTATATTTTTTCAAAAATCACTTCAAATAAATATTATTCTCACGAATATTTTAAAATCAGAATTAAAGTAGAAATAATGTTTCAAAATTTTTTTTACAATTTGATACTTATTCTTTAAACAACCGAATGTAACTCACATTTTATAGTATTATCGATTCTTTTAAAAAAATAATTCATTTTTCGGAATATTATCACAAAATAGCTCAAAATTTGATAGTGCAAAGACACTCATGTACATCTTTATCTTTATTTTTGCCACTTATAAATACAATTTACAATATTTGTGTACTTCTGTATACATTTGATGTCGTGTGATTTGCTATTTTACACATTAATTAAAATAATAAATGTTATTTAGTTCAGAATGATTATTTTCCACATCGCGTAAAATGAAATTCTGTATGTATTTATTACGAATGCCGTCATTTATTAAGTCCTTCTTCATTATTCAAGAATTTTAAACGTCCGTATTTGCTTGTAGAGTTCCAAATTCTTTAAGATATATCCTTTTAATTTTTATTGATATGAACTCAAAACTCCTTAAATCAAAATAGAGTTCTATTTACTATTTTCACTATTAACAATCAAAACACCAATTTCTGTTCTCATACACTAATTTAATACTTTAATTTGTCTCAAAGGTGTAACAATTACCATATGACCAGCATAAAAATTTGTATGTTACCATAAAATTTCAAACTACTTTAATTTGAAACCATATTAAAAAAAAAAAACAGTTTAAAAAATAAATAAATTTTCAAACTCAAATCGTTTAAATCGGATGATAAAAAAATTTATGAATTGAAAAATACATATGCTACACACATTAAATGAATATAATCGCAATAAAATAAAAAGTATATTGAATTGAACTTTCAGTTAAATAAAATACTGACTGTATCTCAAACCCATTCAAATGGTCATAACACACACATATTTCTATTCCAGCATGTATTTGTTGTATCAAATAGTATGGATAATATTGGAAGAAAGGTAATGTGTGCAGTATCAATAGAAAGAACTGTTATTATAAATAGTATGAAAAACCACTTTTTGGATTTCGAACGAAACTTTAATATAAAATTGTGTGTTCCAAGTTTGATGGCACATATATATAAAGAAACAAAAAAATTTGAATGATATGAATCTTGCATTAATTCGATTCACCATAACATTAAAATATAACTTACTGAAATGGAAAAACAAAATGTTTAATTTTTTTAAGAGATATAGTTGAATACACGATTGGATAATCTTTAGCAAGTCGAAACTCTGCAATTAATTGTTAAGTTGCTTTTTAATCTGAATTCGATATTTATAGTCTAATTTCTGATATAACAAAATTAATCGGTCTGACGATGTTTTAATATCGCCCAAGCGAAAAAAAAATAATGGAGGTGACAATATCTCTTTAAATGCGATATGTCGTGAATTGTTCATCCAATTTTGATGTTAATTTGTATGCTAATACCTAGTATAGATTTACAGCAATGGAATTCACTAACTTTTAGCGATATCGTTTGTCAAAATCATAGTGACTGTTGTTTGTGACTTTATCTTTGTATTACTAGATACCTATGTAAATTATTTTCATTATTAAAAAAAATTCAATTATTTTTGAATAAAATTTACTAAATAACCATAAACATACTACAAAAATAATTCACTATTATTACGAAAGTCACTATTATTTTTATTTAATATAAATATCGACGCAAGCTATCAAACAGAATTCCAGCCTAAACCACAACAAAATTATTAAGGAAAAGCTTATATCAGAAAATCACTGAAAAAGATATAGTCAGCTTACTTCAAATTTCAACTCAACCAGACAAACCGTTCTGGGGATATATCTTTGTTTAAGGAAACATATTTGTATATTTTGAAATATCTGATCAGTTTCATTTTATTAAACACTATAATTAATTTTTCTACTCTTTGCTACTCATTGTAAACATATATAGATTTATTGTATCTTCACCGAATAGCGTAATACTGTTAACGTTTTGTCCTGAACATGGTATGTACGTAATATACGTAAATATTATAAAAGAGTAAACCTATCGATAGGTTTATATCGTTAAAATGATACACAGAGCTACGTTCTTAGGTATTACGTTTGAATCATAGACATAGGATATTTATACTTTTATGCAAGAGGGCGAAGAAAGTGGAAAATGAATACATAGCTGGAAGCAACACTATGTGTTATAAAATACTATATCCGAAAACATAGAAAACCATCTCATCCAAGAATGTACAGAGCTTATAGTGAGTACAAGGTACCGACTGTGCTTGCTTATTCCTATATCTGCTCAAAGGTTATACATCAAACCTTTATAGAAGACGTGGGAAGGTTAAATATACATATAAATTTTCAACAAAAATCAATTCATTTGCAAATGTACACAAATATAAAATATATACTACAATAAAATTTATGATCGAGTTTTTATAATAAAAATTACAATTTTTTACCTCTGTATGCATATTAGGTATAGCCTGAATGTATATTCCATTGTCCTAAATCGATATCCTCTTATAATAAATCCATCCATTTTTAATGTATTCTTTATATATAGTGTTATATATTTAGAATACACAGCTGCCATAAACCCAATGCTGAATGCTACTTATTTAAATTTAATTATCTCATGACAGCTTGAGGTTTTATACACTGAAAATACTTTCCGTAAAGTTAATAAAGCACCGTCATTGGTTAAACCACTTCACATAAATGAAAGGGTCTGATAAAAAACGATAAGATTGAACTTACTCTATAATTCAAAAACAGTTTTTCAAACTACTGTTTGATTTGTCTAAAAATATCTAAAAAAGATATTTAAACAATGTTTTCTACGCAAAATAGAATTTTAGAAGACTATATAACTGCTTTCGTTTTTTTAGTGTTTTTTTCTGCAATAATTTTTTAGTTTGTTTCTAAATTTATATTTGCTTCAATTGTATGTATAGATGTCGCATGAGTTTTTCACTTTGTTATGTATGAAATAAATTTAAAATAAATATTTCTTAAAATTAAATATTGAAATTCTTAATATCGTTTATGTTGATTTAAATTCCTAATATCGCATTTTACATAACAAATATAAATGTTATTTTTACAAAAGAAATAAACATGAATATGGGCACAATAATAGATATAGTATTTGTGGACTCTGTGCATCAAATTCTTCTTTTTTTGCTCATTACAATGGCTACGAAATACTACGTTATGAATCAAATGATATATCTGTGAATAGTATATTATTTAATATAGAATGTAATTTTTTCTAAATATTCAATAATTTTTGTTTGACATTTGCAATACAATTTAAATGCAAACAGTTGAAAAGTAAGTCTTTTATAGAATGCGAAGTATATTTCAAAATTCTGCCACTAGTGGCGCATTAATCTAAAAAGAAGTTCCGGCCATACATTATGCACGGTAAGAATACTATTGCTAATACAAACGAAAACATGGCTAATGGATTGCCTAAAAAATATGTAAAGTCAAAAGTATTAAAATTTTAATTTTTTTTTTCGGAATTGAATAATAAACAAATTTGATGGATTGGTTCATCAAGAATTTTATAGTCTTTTAACGAATGAAAAACGATTATAAATATTAAATAGATTTCTATAGAATTTAAACTTTATTCTTCCCTACATCGTTCTTTCACGTATTTCTGAGAAATGACTAATAAAATAAATGCTAAAATTTTGAATGGCGAAATAATAGAATGGAGTATGGTAAAATAGCGTTGACAAAAAATCTTCCATTAATGAAACAAATTTTTTTTTTTCATTTTGGATTGTGTAAATATTTGTTAATGGAAAAAAATTACAATACTTATTTTTTACAGAACCATTTTAACGAATTTTTTACTTATGAAAATAGAGTTAATGATGTTGTATTAACTATGATATTTCTCAAACATGTTTATACTATAGGAATATAAATTTTTTGTTTGTTTTGTTTTCACACACGACTAAGGCTTCACGAAAAATAATTGCTGGTCATTTTATAAATTGGTTAAGAAATTTGTCCTTTAGAGAAATGAAGATAATCATAAAATTATCCAAATTTAGTTTATGTGAAAGATAACCATCGTTACAAATTAATATACAGTAATATGTTGAATAACTGTGTTTATTAAAAATATTTTTATGTAAAAATTCACTTAGTTGACAAAGCTGTGCCGTTACAGTTTTATAAACGCATAATCGTAGTATAGATGAAAGGAATGTATATAACATATAGGTAAGTTTAAGTGGCTTTGGTATCTCATTTTGAAAATGAAAGATAAAATCAATCATTTATATAAAAAAAATAACAATTTTGCATGCTATATTCTTTGATGGAAAATGGTATGACCTCTGTTCGTTTTATATTCATTAATATTACTGGTATATACGTTAATATAAAATAAAGGCTGTTACAAAAATTTGCGCAGAAGATAAAATGTTTAATATTGAATCCAGCGTTAAAAATTTAATATTTTTATCTTTCATCAACTGTCACTTCTTATGATTTTCCTTCTAAATGTGTAGCGATGAAAAAATTCAAACAACTCTATTTATACTAATTTTTTTATGCAATAATTTGGAAATAGTTTTAATTTGCAGCGAGCTTGGTAATAGACATTTTTAACGGTATATATTAAAATTACTGAACTATAATTTAAATACCTAATTTCCAATGTGCATTTCCCGGATCATGATCAATTAGTTGTTCAGAAAACTGCAACTGTAAACGGTAAAAAGTATTAAAAAAGACATGAACAAACAATCTCAACTTAGTATTAAATGTTGTTTTTTTTAAATATTGCTTACAAGATATCAACGGTGGTAATGTTTTACATTATATTAATAGAGCATTTGAATTGCCCTGGAATCACAAGCCTAAACAGCAGGGTGTAGGCAATTATATGTGGTATTAAAAAGGCATTTCAATAGATTGGGAACGAAAACTTGAAGTTTTATATCATATAATTGTAGAAAAAAGGCTGCATACGACAAATCAAATGTCCCAGTTTTATTCAAATATCTCGATAAAATTTTCGACAAAAAATTATTATATTGTTAATTTCTCCCTCCGTTTTATTAATTTTCATCCGGATTTTTTTAGTATTCCCAATATACACATGTTATTAATCAGTCTTAAAATTAAAACTTTTATCCAATTATATGTAAACGCTTTTGTAGAAAATAAATGATGATAAATTCTTAACAATATTCTAAAATTAAATATTATTCGCAATTATTACACATAAATTTACTGATGGGTATATAACTTTATAATATGGTGGTTCGAACTATATATATATATATATATAAAAGCATGAAGTAAGCAGTATTCTATGGTTGAATGCTCATTTTAATGCAAACAGTTTGTACATACATCAAGCTCTATCTTTCCCATATGCACTCATGTATATTTGATTTTGGTTAGTGTTTTATTTGAATGCGGTGATGTAGAGAGTTACTACTTATAGTACTGATGTGTACGGTATTAAAGTGTTGAAGATTAATTAAATCTAGTAAAGTATAACAACTGTTATTGTGTATGGAAAAGTTTCTTGATGGAATTGAAGAGAATACACAATGACCAAATAACTACAGGTGGAAACTTTCATAAATTTAAAATATTTTAAGTAGTTAGATAAAGTTAAATAGTTTATAAACTTTCCTGACTAATTTTTAGAATTGTATGCAATATTATAGAAAGAATAAATTCTAATATTTACAATAAATTCTAATGTGTTACTAATATAACACTTAGGCTAAATTATGATGAATTGCCGTATTATCTGTAAAATTGTTTTATAATATTTTTTATCAATGCAATAACTATACAATAATAATAAATTGGTATTTTTTAAGAAGATGGAAATAACAAATTCTATGAGACGAAATTTCATGTTAACCATTTTATTTGTGTGATGGTTGCAAATTTAAATATTCAGGTTTGCAATAGTTATGAAAACCATCTTCAAATTGTAATAGTGAGATTTTTTAAGAATTTAGAGAAATGTATCTTATAAGGTCTTAATGAGCTATTCTTTTTAGAAAATACAATATGTGTATAATGTACCGTTAATTATATAATTCAAATTAATCACTTACCTTAACGGTTCCTGTTTACGTCTGCGTGTATTATGTCTCTAACAAATTGCTTTGAAACATCATATGTTAGATATTCTTTGAATTTGGAGATTCATTCAATATTTTTGATTTCTCATATTCGATGTTAGTAATTTTGATAATTAATTTTTTTTTGGAGTCAAAGTTTGGAGTCGCCTACAGTTTTCTTTAAGTTAATTACTTTTATCCGTTCATTGAAATTGAAGAGTACCATCCTATTTTCAATTTTTTGCCTTTTATATGAACTTCATATATATATTATTAAAAGAAGTAAATAAATATTAAATATCGCTTGTGTAAAAGACAATATTTATTAAAAAGTATGCTCTAAGTGATTATAAGTATCCAAATAAATGCATTTCTGATATAATATTGTTATTTGGCGATGCATCACGTTTGTAATAATATTTACTATAAAATTTTATAGACATATGATAATAAATATCATTGATTAAATGATCTTTTAGGATATTTTAATACATTATTGTTGACGATAGATCCTGTAAAGGTATGCAATACTGCATATTTTACACTTAATAATTATTCTATACAACACACCTTTTTCAAGCAATATATAATATGTAATATGATGTAGGTGCTCTTCATATTTGAATACATATATATTTATATATGTGTGGAAACTCTACGTATATACATACGTACATACACGATTAAATTCTAAAGTAACATTAGAGGTACATTCATTATCTATTTGATTTATTTGAAAGTCTGTACCTATGTTGTATATGTATGTGATTGTCAAGTTTACTTAATTTGGTTTTGTTGAAAACAAAGAGTAGACGACGACAACGACGACTGGGTAGAGTACAAACACCCACACCTATGATGCTTATTATTTCCATCAAAATCTCTCTTCTCATGTAACTTTAACTATCTGTTTCTAATTCACAGTAAAATATACATCACAACAATACCACTATCACCGTATAAAATAATAGAATAGGTAAGTGTATAGACACGTTATACCTTTTTGGTACTGTCGAGATTATAAGAACTGAATCGAACTGGCATAAAAACGTGATTTACGAAATATCGAAACCATTGAAGCTTACCAAAATCAACAAAACATTTTTATTACACTACAAGCCAATTATTTTCGGAAACCAATTGGTAGATTTAATGATTTATTCACTTCTTTTCATGTGGATTACTAAAAGTAAATTCGTCCGGGGTAATGGGTTTTCCAAGGGAAAAAGTTTTTTTACGCCTACACATGTAGTTTCACGGTGATCAAATTTGAATAGAAGTACTTTAACGCCAAAGAACGGCAAAAAAACAAGAGGAAAAAAGACAAATAAAAAAAAATAAAGGTCATAAAACTAATATGGCCATCTTCCCCGGACACCTTAGGAGAGACAGCCAGTCGAGATATATAGAAAAGTTTTTTTTTTTATAATAGTTTTCGACTTTGTTGATTACGTTGTGTTATTTTATAGTTAAATGATTAAAGATTGGTTTAATATAAATATTTTGGAAAAAACACCAATAGTTTGATTATAACTACGGCCATCTCCAAATACAAGTCCAAATCATCAAGTGGATATCAAGAATTAGTGTGTTAAATATTTATGTTAAAGTGTGTACATTTAGACACACATATGTAATAAAGTTTACTTGGAAGTTGTATAATAAATATCATAATATGTGTATGTTGGAACATACATTTATTGCATCTTTAAGTAAGTTAATTCTAATGTTAGAAAACATATTTACAAACAACAGTACATTATTTGTTAACATTTTGTGTGTATTATAATTGTTAGTCATATCCGAAAATGAGAACCATTTATGTACAACTATTTCCTTTAACCCGGTATAAAATTTTGAACTTTGTATAATTAAGGCCTGTTTTACACTTACTTCATTATTTTCGCTACGAAACACTTCTACAAACAATAATTCAATAAAAAGAATCTTCTGACACAAATTGTTGCATTAAGAAGTCCCAAAATTAACCTAAATTAATTTTCCGAATAATCTAAATAAAGGTTTGGGATAAAAATGTTACGAAAATATATTTGGGACTAAGTATAAAGCGGTGTTGGTAGCCATAATTGATTATCGCATTTTTTTGAGCACTTGTCAGGCTTAGAGAAGACTTAGGACATTTTGCCAAAAAATTACTTCAATAATGTGCTTGGGTTTTCTAAACAATCTTAATATAGGCGTTGAATAAAAATATAGCGATACGAAAGCTAGGCGAGACATATTGAGCTGTGGGAAGCCGTAAATGATTATCGGAAAATTTTTCCGTACGTATCCGGCTTAGAGAAAAATGGACACAAACTAAATTCTACAGTGTTATTTCTTCTCAATCTACTTGTTTTTTAATTTAATAAACAATAAAAATTTTATTTCTTTTTATATATGGTCAAACTACAAATTTTGTATTTTCTTTTTTTCGTTTTATATTGCAACCTGCTTCTCGTGGTATATATGATAGAGTCTACATTAGTAAACATACAAACACAAATTATTTGATCTAGAAAGTATTGTTAGCGTCTTAGATTATAGGGCTAAATGTTCAATTTAGATTTTTTGATTAGCAAATATTTTTCTGGTGCAAGCAAAATTATTTTAGGAACAGGTAATTTCACTTTTAATAATTTTAAAACTTCCTGTATTACCTAAGGATGACAAAAGTAATTAATGCTAGAAACAAGTTATAAATTATGAATTTTATAATTATATACGTTTCGGTTAATTTTGAGAACAAAATAGAAACTTTAACCAAGTTTATTGTCTAGAAAAGCAAAAAGTATATAAGCTTTGTTGTAATGTTTATACCAGCAAGTGATACTCGCCATATTGTTTAATAAACTATTTCTTCTTTTATTTTTTAAAATTCATCGTCATAGTGAGTTTTTTTCTAATTACATATAATCAGATATGGTATAACATAACATATTATTATTTGGGGACTTGAATTGAATGGTCCTGAAAAAAAAAATCCATTCTCATACAATTGTGAGTATCCTTGTAAAATTCATTTAATTCAACTATTTTTAGAGAGTAAAGATTAGCGACCTGGGGCAGCTAGCAATACAAACGTTCTTTCTACACATTCATATATATATATATATATATATATATATATATATATATATATATATATATATATATATATATATATATATATATATATATATATATATATATATATATATATATATATATATATATATATATATATATATATATACATCTTGAAACACTGTTCATGTTTCAAAACAACAGTTCTTCATTCAATTGCAAATGTTACCAACAACTAACTATATCCTTTACTATCAAACTAGGTACATTTCATTTTATTTTGTAACCAAGGAGTACCGAAAAGATTTTACAGGATTGTATTGACAATAAATGACAGTGCCTCACGGCCCATATCATTGAAAAATAAACAATAAGTGAAAATAACTAACTTTGAAAAGTATTTTAATTCGAGTAGTTTACGAAAAAATGTATCTATTTTAATTTTTCTTCTTTCTATTATGGCATAAAAGTTGAGTCATATATCGATTAGAGTCAATTGATAGTATGGGCTCATTCACAAATTTAAGGTCACTTTTAACGTCCAGAATATGCTCCAAAATTTCAGATTGCGTACTCTGCGTTTATGAATTATCTTGATGACAGATACTCGGACGGGTTGAAACGCTTTAAAAAACAATAATATATTTCTCATATATGGCATATATGTAAGGTAAAAAATCCTTGCTGATAAATTATATGGAGGTAACGAGATCTAGATAAATAAGAAACATTGAATTAATTCAGGTTCACTTTTGAGAGTATAGTATATAAAATACCAAAATAAACGCGAAGAAGTCGTCAAGTTGATTTGACCATCTAAGTTTTAAGTTATTTCTAGTAGAAGTATTTGAAGATTTTGATGTATGTCGAAAAATAGAAGAAGGTATAAATGACCCTCTTACTACTGGTTTGCAAATTTAAATATTTCAAGTAATAATTTAAAAAGTAAGTATGAATATAAATAAAAGAATAAATGTGAAAATAAATAAATATAAATACATAAAGCTGTTATTTATGTAGAATGACATATGGAATTGATTTAAAAAACAAAAATTCAGTTATATAAAGATTTTGCCAAGTTGAAGCAAAAGAGGATTTAACTTAAGTCCAGTACTGAATTAACATAAAGCTCATATATAGTTCGTTTTCTTAAAAGAAAAAATAAAATATAAAAACTTCTTCTCTTGAGATTTTCTTACTTTTGTACATATAGAGAAAATGAACGAGATATTCTTTAGTAGACATGCACTATGTGGGATATGTTGTAGTAGATGTTCATTTCTAGAAGGGGTTAAAATTTATATATATATATATATATATGTATGTAAGGGGTTGGATGGTTTAGTTAGCACATATATACCAAAAAATTGTGTATGGTGGTTTTAAAAACACAGCCAGTTTATTTTACATCGGTTTCAATTTTATATGCAGAAAGTAATCGCTATTTTTTAGTCCCTGTTTCACAATCGAGGAATAAATATTATGATTTTATAAACAAATGGTCTACGTTCGACCAGCAAGGTCCACACAACGATCTTCCCAATAAAGATAGTAAAACATACTTTTTTTTTAATTAAGAATATGTAGATTGTTTTACTCAACAAAAAATAGCTGGACCGAACGTTTTAAGTTACATAATTACTCGTTGAATGAAGTTGGTTCCATTTTGATATGATTTTTCGTTCCCAAGATAATCGGGGCGATAAAAAAACGAACATGTTCGTTCTGAAAATACAAAACGATATATTAAACAATTTGTATTATTTTTATTTACAGTTTATTCGCACTCTCCTTTCTTAGCGATGTTTAAAAAATAAATAAGTGTATACCTTGATCAAAATCATATGTTTAAACTTAATATGACTTATTTAAATTTTGTTGTTGAGAACGGTACTAAATTTTGCTTTCAACATTATAACATTGGCTCACATGAAAATTGAGTTGATTCTTATTTTCTTGAAGTAAAATGGTTACACGTCTCTATAAATATAAAATTTCAACGCTGAAAGTAGACTACCAAATTAAAAGATAGCAGAGATATGAGTTTCTGTGCTGGTGACAATGTTTTATTATTTTAAATAAAATAAATTTTGATATCTACTTCATAGCTGTAGTATTACATGAATATACATGCCATTTATAGAATATGGCACTGTATGAAACAGTAAGATTTATATCAATTTTTAAATCAACTTATATGTTATGTATATATTATATAACTCAAATTTATATAAATATGGATATAAAATGTTTTTGGAATTTCATAATAAAATTGTAAGGAGAATATTTTGCCAAAGGGGTTTTTGTGTATAAGTTTTAGTGTGTTATGTACGCTTGATGTAGAAAGGGAATACACTTTAAAGAAATCTATACTAACTGTATGATTTAGAAGTTTCTAGTCACAGTATATTTATGATTGTCTTATCAACTATTTGAAGAAATACAAATTAGAATATGTGGCGTAACTGTGGGCCGCAAGGTTCACATGAATAACTTCGCAGTGAAAAGACAAACAAATAATTTGTTTATTATTCCGAATGTGCAAATTTTTTTGACTGAACAATATTTGATAACACGTCGAAGTAGTTTAGATATAATTATTTGTTCCCAAAATAATTTTGACGAAAAATTATTACGAATGCCCATACGAGAAACATACAAACTTAATTATCTTTAATAAAAAACAATTTTGACTTCAATTCATGACATTTTAAATAAAAATTGATGTGGCGAAAATTTACAGAGCAAATGCATGATTTTTAAACTCGGTAAAAAAGAAGGGTACATGCTTACATTACGTTATTAAATTCGAAAAATTTGATTATAAATAAATGATTTTGATTTATGTCACTTGGAATTTTTCTAAACATTTCCTAATCGGAAACAACTAGCAGGCAAAATAAATTTAGAAAAAATTATCCATGTCAATTATAATTATGCAATGTTAATAGAATGATAATCTAATAACTAAACTATATTTACCTTTTTGTTATAGTTTTAGATCACTATCACCATAGACAGTATATATTGGCGACAGCAAGTTATGAATATTAATGATGCATTAATTAGTTTTCCAATATAAGTTAAATTACTCAACTTTATTATTAATAATAGACAACCAATATATTCATACACTTTTTACAATATAGCTCCGTTAAAAGCTTTAATTGAGGTATATTCTTTTAACATATTATGGTAAACTTTAATAGTTATTTAATTTATTAATGATACATACTTAGACACTATGAATAGAGAGCTAAACCATAAATGGTTGATATCTCTTATATTACAAAATGTAGCATAATGTTGCCATTAAGATATGGAATCAGTGTGAGAAAAAGATTGAATATACGATGTTTATATTTGCCAATTAATAATTGTATTTATTTACATTCGTTAATTTGGATTCCATTATTCATTAAAATTTAATAAATAATGTTGATTTGTTATTATTTTATTAAAAAAATCAAATTTGTGAAAAAATCCTGAGGGTCCTTAGTACGCAGAATGTGACATTTATTAAAAATACAATCAATGTGTACTATAACATAATAAGTATTGTGTTTTCTCAATATTTGTACACAAGGACCTCCAATACTACAAAATTTTCTATTTTTGCAAAAAAAAAACTTCTATTCTCTATTAAAATAAAATAGATTTCTCATTTGGCGTTGATTTCGTGAGTAGTCAGTTTTCACTAGGCTCCAGATTTTTAAAACAATCTCCAGATTCCTTGATATTTTATATAAAAAAAAAATTTATCCTCTAAATACTAATCATTTTTTCGATTATATATCAAAGACTGAGCAAAAGTCGATGCTAGAAACAACTCAAAAAATTTACGGAAATCAAAATGATTATAGTTTGTGTAATTTTACAGAACAAAATAAATCTGTAATCTATGAAAGAATCTCACCATAAATTTTCTGCTATAAAACTATGTATCATGTTCGACTTTCTGTATTAAAATATTACTATAAAGAAAACTACACTTAGTTTATATATTCTTTTGTAGTGCTGTAAACAAATTGGACCACGGAGTGATGAGAATATTTCCAAAATTTATCGATTTCCGAAATGTTTTCGAAGGAAATGATATGATTGAATCTATTCACCACAGGATTCACTAATCTTATTATTGGATTCAACAACATTTAACCGTTTCCTTCATTGTACAATGTGTTAATAATATGGTTATGTAATACCTAATAATAATAATATATTATAATCACATGATGTAATGTCACAGCTATATGTTTATAAAATATAATATGCACATGGTAACAGATGGCACCAATATCGTGTAGCCACATAACTGCAACTTAAACTAGCTGCCTGTATGCATATTGAGAGATCTTGAGGAATGGGGAAATTATACATTACTTGAGAGAATTATCTGTATTTCTATAAGAAAATTTTATGATACTCCAAACTTCACTATATTATTCATCAATATAGTGTGCTAGAGCTGACGTGCGATCAATTTCAACGTTACCTTTTTCCAATTATTGAAATAGTGTTTAGCCTTAAAAAAATGACGATTATAAAATATCATCTAAATTGTAAGTGATAAACAAAAAAAGTAATTAGATCGTAATGTTCTATTCTTTGGTTAGAGAAGATAACATCACATAAATGTAGCAATATTTGGGCATAACGGGTTTTGACCTCGACCGTGGGATACATCTATGCTTTCGTTTGTACTGTAGGTAATTTCGAAAATGGGAGCTTATGGGCTCACTCCATCTGTAGGTACAGAAGTGAGCGAAGTGTGAATTTGTAGTATATCCTCAAATAGTAATTAAATTATTAACGTATTTTATTTTAGTAATTAATAATAATTTTTTTTCATTCATTGATCTGCGTTTAAGAGTCTATAAAACATTTAATGAGATATACTTAAAAAGGACATTACCTAATGTATTATGATGTTTTATAGTTCCGGTACTTAAGTATAAGCACATCATATAATTTATGAATGTGTATGGCTTAATTATGAACTTTCTTGCTTGTGTATACCAAAGTTTTAAAAATAAATCGGCTTTAAATACCTTTATTTAACGTTTAATTTTAACGTTTATAATCCATATAAATTTTCTAGCAAATTATGAACAGTTATATTCGTATAGAAACAAATCCCTTTATCCAAATTATTGCTCTGAATAACATCCATTCAATTCGAAAACGCAAGATAATGTTTCTGTTATTTTCATACTTATTTTGCACTAGTTGTAATTATATACAATCGATTTTTAGACTATAAACATCCAAGATGAAATTGGAAATATATAAATCATACAACTTTATAAAAGATGAATTACTGTAGATTGAATCGACTGTTGATTTATACGAATAACAAAACATCATATTTTCATGTGTATATAAATAACACGTATTTCAAAGAATAATTTATTCATCACATATTCTAACATAAACAATCATAAAATTTGTTCAAATTTTCTCGTGAAAAACTAAAATGAAAACTTTATATTTGGTGATAAGCTTATCAAGTTTTAAAGCAAATTTTATTGTACACACACAGATCTTATGAATTTTAAAAAAAGATATAAAACTATTTTACGATCGTTTACAAATAAATTTAAATTTTATTATGAAAATAGACTGCGTTTGTGGGCGTTGGGATTAAGAACAATTTTCGAATATAATATTTTTAACTAATCTGGTGTAATTGTGACCACCTTGTAATTGAAATACACACCAAGTCAATACTCACTATACGCTAGAGTAGGACTTTGGCTTTTTTCATATAATACGACTCCAAGTTATGCGATTCTTGGCTGACGAGTGCTAACTATTTACCTGTATAGGTCATGGATTTTCGAAATGCCAATTAATCCTCTATTCTGTAAACTTGGAAACAGTATTTCAATTTTACCATTTAAAACTTTACTCTGCACCCTTTAAGTCTTAAGGGTGCAGAGTAAAGTCATTAAGGAATATATAATCAGGATCACGAATTTTGTTTTTGAAGCTTCGTGATTACCTTTCAAAGTTAATATTATATCACACGATTGTTAAAACTTATTGACCTGATAATATGAAGAAAATATTCCGCTTGGATTTATTTCAAAACGCCTACGTCCAATTCACCTGGTCTAATATTATGTTGTTGGGTATAAATATAAAAAGGAACTAATTTAAAGGAGAGTAATAGCCGACCCACCTATAGAGCTTTTATTTGAAGATAAAATATTTCTATATCAAAATATGTGTTGTTGTTATTGACATAGCCTCGCGCTCACTTCAAATTTTATGTGTATTTATTAGTATTTACCTAGTAAACTTTTTATGATCATACATAAAATTTAGGAAGAATTTTTGTTTTTAGTTGGAAAGATAGAGTTGAATAATTATTGGAGGTGAAAATCTCTAATCTAACAAATGCTGTTCTTATGTGGTTTTATTTTTAAGTGCATAATTTAAGTACTTTGTGTTAAAAGTAGGTTAGTTTTTATTATTTGGCACTATAATACATTTTAAAGAAAATATTCATCAGTTTGTATCTAGTAAAACTGAATGAGACTTCATAATAAACAAAAAGTGTAATTCGATACACTTTGAGATTTATAATCGGATCAAGGATTCTATAGATTAAATTTATTTAAATAAATCAAATATATTTATGGCGTTTTAAAATTTTTTATCACTAATTTTCAAGATAATTTGGAAGAGGTTAGAAATCTGTATAGGGTTCTAAAATTACGAGCTGAATTTTGGAATTTTTATATCATCTTAAAATCATTCTCATATTAAAAGTTTTAAATGTTTTAAATTTTTTTATTATTATTGTTATTATTGCTTTAAAATTTAATAAGAGTTTGAGCTGCTAAGGTTATTATCATATATAATTAAATTTTATGAATAAAACTTATTATTTATTTTTAATATTATTAAAATCAATATAATATATTCGTATGTTCCTATATTAGTGATGAAATAAGACTATTTCTATTTAAACCATAAAAAAATAATCAATCAATTACACCTGAAAATCATATAATATATGTTATATAATAAAAGTAGCAAATTTGCTAAAGTAAACAATATTTTTTATTATCAAAATTATGACTAAAAAAATAATAATTTATTATCTTTTGCATTTCCTTATCCACATATTCAAAATTAATTATTGTTTATTGTATTTATTTTTATCGTTGTTTTTTATACAATATTTTCGGCGCCATGCCATTAGAACTAGGCTATTCCTCATCTTCAAGGTCTATTTATTATGAAAAATATAGGTTTCACATTTAAAACGAGATCGTCTACGGTTATATAATATACATATATGAATAATCAATACTTAATATATGCCTATAGAAAATACACTTATCTATAATTCTTTCGAAACAGAAAAACTTATTTTTCAAATTTATATTTATACACTTTTATTTTACAATAACATGGTAGCCTTCTATGAAACAAAAAACGCAGCATAATATTTAACAAATAAATAAATATTATACCGCAATCTTATCAATGAAGAATATTAAGTTTTTAAACAGTCAGCTTATATAATAAATTAGGGATATATGCATCTGTACAGTGTTTCTACTCAACTTTAAATAAAAATTGTATCCGGCTACAAACATTTTTGCAAAAGCGGCTTGTATCCATTATCCTACAACTATTGCAAATAATCCATTACAGATGCTCTAGTTACCCGTTCCTTAAATTAAAACAGTTTCTTCAATTTTGATTGATGGAGTAGTTTGTCCATGGCATTACCTGGGAAAACTTCTCACTCAAAACTACGCCACGTACAGTATGAATTAAGAATCGAATACAATACAATCCAAAAAAATGTTTGCAATTATATTTTCAAACTTCTTAAAACTGTCAAAATCGTATATATATTTAATAATGTATCATCGTAAATCTTATGTCAGTAACACTATAATATGGTAATAAATTATTTTTAGTTAAAGAAAAATAAATTGAACCAGCAATACGTTTGCATAAATAATAATTCTTTTAGAAAAAGGATGTGGTAATACCTCTTTCCACATTTTTTTTTGTATACAATGTTCGTATGTACATCCTAAAATATATCCTAATATATCAGAAATTTGATTGATTCATATAAATTCCCAGACGTTTTCTTATTCATTCGTTAAACCAATATCACTCTCTCGAGAAAAGATACACTTCCTCCTTTCGATATTCCTTCCCATATACATATACTTTTTACATTTTACCTCACTGATAGTATATAATGTGAATTATTGTGCGTAAATAGAATGATGAACAATACCGCCGTCTCCCGTATGAACCGACACCCAGCTTTGATGATGGAAAAAGGGCGAGATAAAATTATATCTATTCCCATTGATAATATATATACGTACCTCACTTCTACAACTCGGTCGATACGCAATGTAACAAAATATAAATAACAAAAACTTGAATAGAATTCATTAAAATAACATTTAAGTCCGTATATTGTATTTAATTTTATTCAAAGAAAACCAAAATTTAAAAGCAAACAAGTAAAGATAATATATAAGAATTCATTGTCTTATAATCTCCATATGGCTGAGTTCAACGAATTTTTAACTCGCCGCTATTCACGCGTTTTTCCCGTTTCAAAAGTTAAAAAATTAAAATAAAGTAATATAAATTTTGAAGACCGGATTATTCAATTTCTAACCGACTTTAAAAAAACAGGTATCTTAAGTCGACAGCATATATATTTTTTTCATTAGTGTATTCGCGAATTCATTTATAAACAGATTTTGATTATTATTATCTTTTTTTGGAAGGAAGTTTACCACCCAAACGTGGTAAAGAAAACTTCAAATTCCAATGAAAAATTTTCGTGGTTGTAACGATTTAAAGTAAAAAATAAAACTTAAAAAAAAAAATGCCCTTAAAAAATTAATTTAAATTATTTATAAAACTTTTTAATTTAAAATGATTTTTAACTTTTTAGTTCATTTTTTTGAAGGTGGTTCTTTTTTTGTAATTTAGCGTAGCGTAGCTCGTTTCATGAAGTTAGGTTAACATTAATGGATACGTTCTGGATTGTTCCAAATCATTCTCTCCGATAACCCGGGAATCGTTTATTCAATTTGGATAAAATTGTATATGTAAACTTTTGTATACATGTTGTGTGCTTGTATATTTGAATTTTTTTGAAATAAATTATCTCTACATCTTTATTCAAACAATAATTCGAAGATTATATTGGAAAAATAAATAAATCTAGTGATATAGTCCATAGCTATTAATAAAATAAATAAAATAAAAATTCACTTTAACAGCAAAAAAAAAAATACTAAATCTTTATATAAAATTTATTACGCGTACCCAGATACAGATCATGATTTAGCATATTTTTAGAACAAATGAATTTGTGCGGAATCAATAAGGTTTTCTGTAGGAATGTATCACATTGATTTGACTTTTTGCAACATATGCTACATAAATTGGCCTAGGACTTTTTGAAACAATATAACTCGTTTTTGAACTCATGGTATGAATATATATATATATATATATATATATATATATATATATATATATATATATATATATATATATATATATATATATATATATATATATATATATATATATATATATATATATATATATATATATATATATATATATATATGGCATGCGTTTAACAAGTAGCAAAAGAATCAAATATTAACATAACCTTTATCTACAGAGACCCATTGAAATAGAAAGTGCCTATTATATCTATCTTGCCTTTAGTTATTTAAGATATTCAACATTACTTTTGATGAAAGTACCCTAATCCTCTTAACATATAAAACTAAATTTACACGAAATAATGGACAAGTGTGTCGTTTACATAAATTTTATATTGTAATTTATTTTGTTGAATGCATATTGATTCGCTTAAATATTTCAGACCATTTATTATGATAAGATATAAATTTAGAAAAGGTAATACTTCTATTACACGAATTCTCCAGAATAAAAGTAAATGTAGATATTATAGTTATCTGCATAGGTGAATTAATAGTAAAGAAAGTATATGTATGTTATATACATACATTTCTTTGGAAGAAATAATATTTCAATTATTACCAGTTTCAGGAAAGAGAGTCAATTTACACGGTATATATTGTGAAACAAACAACATTATCCAAATATTCAGCATACGCTACTTAGTTTCAATATTTTCTATTAAAAATTATTAAAACTGTTCAAATAAAAATTGTGTCGGTAATAAAATAATGGCTAAATTCATTCAACCTTTTAATTTTCATAGAAGTTATATAAACTCTACTAAACTTCATGTGAGCATTGATGTTATGCTTTCATCTCAAAAAGTCTGTTAAAACGAAATGGAGATTAGTTTGTTTTTAGTTAATTAATCCAGTTTTTTACTTTTAAAAATTATTTTTTATGTATGAAATTTTTGGTATAAACAATCTTTTACTTTTGCTAAATAACAACCAAATAGTTTTTTAAACAAATGGCACGAGATTTGAAAGTATTATCATATTTAAAACTAACTATGAACGGTATATAATGACAAATGGTACTTTAAACAGTTTACCGTGAATATAATAATAATTTTATTGTTTTAAATGTATCAAACCATATCCAAACGACACATGCATGTATACGTAGAACGTGTATGTATACCTTGTTTATGTGAATACAATAATACAATAGTTATATTAAAAGTAGATGGTTGTTTATCCTTTATAGAATAATATAGTAATTGTTTTTGAATTAGACACATAAATAATATTATGGTCAAAATATCTCTACTGTATAAAACCAAAGTGGTAATATAATATTTTACTTTTACAAACAATACAATTATACATTATCAAATGCAGGCAAAATTAATTATAAACAAATGCAAATAACAATTAACTGTATAGTTTGCTTAAATAACCTTTATTTAATGTTTTTGAACTAACAGTACTTGGACTATACATTTTCTTTAGAAATAGTTAAAAAAAATTAAAATATTAATATTTTCTACCAATAACTGAATTAAGAAATGTAATAGAATTAGTTATACAGAAGGTACAATAGTGACAATAGTGTCCACTAAAGTAATTTTTTTTTTCCAGGCCAATATTCAAATATTATACATAACATTAAAGTAATTCTGTCCACACTATTTCTATTGTATTATGGAAACAGAAAAATTATATGAATTATCAGATGAAGACAGATTTTTGTATTACTACAACTATGTATTTATTAGCATATTATACTCATTTAAATAGAATGTTTGTTTCGACAAAAAGAAACACTGTGATTTTCTTGAAAACTGCCTCGGTTTTGTGCAGTAGATAAGCGATTTAAATTCGAAAAATACTGAAAAAAAAAACATTAGAAAAAAAATTCCCTTTATACATAAATTAACGAGTAATTATTTTCAGTGCTATTCTTATAATTTCCCTTACAAGAAACTTATTAAAATATCGCTCAAAATTAGTATATTCCATTGTATAAAATTTTAAATTACTTGTTGAAAATATTTTGTTGATTTGTATTTCATTTTGCAGGCGTAATATTTAACTATCCACCATCAAAATTTTTGGGTAAATAAGTTTTAATTAACGTTTTCATTTTGATTAAATTATTCGAATATGTATTTTTTTTTTTTTTTTTAATTCACAAATTATACATTTTTTTTAGATAAATCATTGTTATCTAGAATATTTCAATTTACTTCCGTGATTTAAAATTAATTTTAATTGTAATATCTGTTCCGTGTTGAAGTAAGTTTAAAGCTGTAAATAAACACTCTGACACTAACATTTAAATACGCTCGGTACATTTTTGTTTCTGAAAAAATATTATCTTTTTAATCTAAAGAAAAGTGGGCGAACATATTTTATTCATAAGTATAAGTATCGCAATCTTGTGTGATATTGATTGTATTCTTTCGTCAAAGGTATTGTTGACTGCTCATGTGAAGTAAATTTATTGTGCATTATTATCGTTTCATATGCCAAGCTATAATTTTTTACTGCATATTGAGTAAAATGAATAACTTAATTGACCAAATATCTACTGTTAAGCTCAAATGTTGTTGTTCAGATCTAGTTAGTTTTGAACAAGACTTAACATTTATGGAAGATATTACAATAGATAATTCAATTTAAAATACAAAAATGTTCTTTATTAAAAGTACTCACACAAATTCGTGCCCAACAGTTTTCCGAAAACAGGCATAATAGATTCAGAAAACACAAGAAGAATAAACAATAATTAGAAACAAATTTCAAATATAATAATGAACTCATTAAGAAACTAGTTTCAGTATTTAAATCATTAGCGTTGTTTGTTTTGAGAAAGTGAACATTTTTTGTTTTTAAATTTTTCTATTTTCTTTTATGGATCCCAGCCCATGGGCGGTCGTACGTATGGAAAAACGAAAATGGATTATAAGGTTAGTTTATGAGCACTTGAACCAATATTTTGTTTGTGCTGTGAATTTTTGTAAGCGTTAGGAAATTTGAAATTAATTTACACTAACATATTCTATATATGTCGAGTATAATGAGTATGGAGGTTTTGAATGTTGTTATTATATTGTTTATATAAAACTAAATACCGCATACACAATTCAACTAAAAAAAATAATACAAAGTATTTGTTAATTGAATGGTTTTCACCAATATTGTAGTAAAAAAATATTTAAATTTAACAAAAAAAAAATCTGAAAAAAATAGTCTATACAGATCTGGACAAAATATAATATGTGGTATTTTTTATTTTTTTAATTCCATCATGTTATAAACAGTAACTGAACGAACGGCATATTAGTCTAGTAAAAACAAGAAGTAAAGAGTGATACGAAGTGCTTGAATATCTTATTGACATAACGCAAAAAGGGGTAGTCAAATAAAAGGTCAAATAAAAGATTTTGACCACATGATTTTTTCGTTTAAAGCTCATACGTAACTTATAAGGAGTGTTTTGAAGTTTTCTTTAATAATCATGCTTATACCCAGAGCCTGTCTGCCTGTCTGTCGATCTGGCGATCTTTCCATTCATTCAAACAGATGCACATTGTTCCTAATGTATTAAATAAACTTTCACCTCTCCTATCAATTACCGTTCAAAAAATACAGCTCTCGAAATGGACTCAGTTCATTCGATTTTGTTAAAATTTTGTATGTACATGCTTGACATAAGCTCACATTAACTGTGTTAAAATTTATTAATAAGGCAAATCTTAAATTACGAAAATAGAAAAAAAAAACGTGAAAAAATAAAAATTTGCTTATTTTCAATTTGAGAATTTTATATGATAAAAATGTAGAAAAGGTATTTTATTATCTAATATCTAAACTTTCACAAATAAGGTACTGTTAGAAATAAGTATTTTGGTAATTATATTCGATATTGGGTTGAGCCTACAAATATGATGTAGTTTAGTTTTATATAAGTGATTTAAATTTTATTGAAATCGATTGTTTTGCAACAGAATAACCGAAAAATTTATTCACGTTATATCCAAATTGTATCATATTCGGTGACGAACTGTGATATATAAAGCGATTAATATTATATATTCATTTATCACGAGGTAGTTCTGTGTGCTTTAGTTATTGTTAATAAAATTTTGTCCATGAGTGTATAAGCTACTGTACAAAAAAAAAAAATTAACAGTCTAGTATTGTTTTTGTTTGTTTGGTATCTATAACTACTAACATACAAAAATTACAATTGTTCTAACTACTAAAATATTTAAAATGATGAAAACCAATGTACTGGCAGTTTTGGTAAATCACAGAAAATGGTTGTGAACTATATAAAAGTGTGTACAGTACAGTATCGTATATATTGTATCTACACCAGCTACCAGAGCTAACTGTGCTTTCCATCTAAAAGTCCAATGGGAGCGAACACAAAACCAACCATTATTACACTATTTATTATTCCCATTTACCCTATTATTTCTTCAACATAGTCTTCTTTTATTATTTTCTACGTATGTATATGTGTAATTTTTTGTGAATGCTGTTTTAGATACTTATTTCTTATACATCTACATTAAATGACTCCATTGCCAGCACTTCTCTGAATCTTATGTCACACATTATAATAGATTGTGGTACATACTCAATTATCTGCTCAATTTGACCTGCAATTTTGGCCAAGCAAACATTTTTTGTTTTTAAATTTCTCTATTTTATTGTCAAAAAATTGGATCATGATTATACTAAACCAAATTGACTTTTAGTTCATTCACGAACTAATACAATTTCGATGTCTAGAATTTCAGCTCGCTATCTGTTTTAGTCTTTTCGTAATTCTGATGACGGACGGATAGACAGAAATAGATTAATTATGTAAGTCTATGAACACTTATACTAAAAATTTGTTTGTGCAATTAAATATTTTTAAAAAAATTACAAATTTTAAACTAAAACTAAGATATTCCATATATGTTCAGTATAAAAATGTCAAACGTAATCTTCTCATATAGAATATAATGATGCCTAGACATTCTACAAAAGAAAACAAAAAGCTACACAAAAAATTAAATTTTCGATAGCTCTCTTACATATATAAGATTCGTTAAAAGCATCCAGTAAAATAAATTACAAGTGGTGACGGCTATGGGGATCCATATGCATTTTTTTTTTTATTATATAGAATGTATCTCTCAAAATTTAGGTCAGCCACAAAGATTTTTATGGAAAATTTATTGTGAATTGAAAAATTACAGTACAATAAACTATGCGATGTGTAGCGTTACCAAATCAAATTTTAATTGTTCACTGAATTTTGTATACGTTTATGATGCACAAGCATATTACGCTTATAAATTCGAAAGAATGCAGCAACAACAGTACTTATGTTAATAAAACGTAGTGTTCAAATTTTAGTTTTATAAAAACTAAGTTTCGTACGTACGTATTCAATTAGTAATAGTTTATTTCGAACTCATATTTTATTTATACATATTGAAAAATCATATTCTCCTGATACAAATAGTAATTATTTTTCACTCTCATACTGAAGATAGCACCCATTTTTTTCTTTTACAAGAACGTCATTTCAAAAGGTTTAAAAAGAACATTACTTTTTTACCATTAGAACGGTATTCTTACAATGCTTTTAAGTTAATCAACTCTGACGTTTAGAGCCCTTTCAAATTTCAAATAAAATAATATTTTTTATGTAGAAAGTAACAAATTATGAAACTTTTTAATATGAAACATTAAAATTTGTCGACCTTATTTAAAATATTTTTCTATTCATGTTTTTCTAGATGTTATTGTAAACCACTGGGTCATTAATTCTATATAATATTATGGTTATGGTTGTTATGTAGCTTTTCCTTTTACATAAGTACATTTAATTATCACGAAAATGGTTATTTTCTTGTCTAGTTTTGACACTGATTTGATAAAACAGTTATAAAGTCACCTGAACCCTTGTCACAACGTTATGTTTGTAGTTTCGTTGGTTCTTGACAAAAATTAAAATATGTGCTGGTAAATGACCAGTTTCATATTGTTTGATAAAGAAAATCTGGTTTTTCAATTTTCTATATCAAAATTTATTTTTTATAAATACGTATTTCAACCACAGAGTAGTCACCATCGATATGGTTTAGATAATGGTAATAATGCTCCTAGGAGATGCTTGCAAACCGTCTTCAAATTTGAAGAGTAACATTCCTCGGAGAATTATTACGATTAACTATTTCAGGCTGATATTGACAAATTTATAGTACGTTTTTGATCTAGGAAATTAGAAATTTTGGATCTAGAAAGTTGGAGTCAAAAAATCCAAATTTATTCGAAAAATAGAGTTACCTCTATTAGCATTCATAAAATCTGTTTTTTTTTTGTGGGAAATGAGGCAGAATCCTTCATATCCTAGTTTCATATTGATATAAGTATTATAAAAAGTTCTACCATTCAATATAGGCTAAAATGTAAGTTCTACGGATATGAATTCAATTTTTTTAGGTTGCTTCGCTTAGCATTTAAGATTGGTGTTCTTAAATACTGTATTTGATATGTCGTTCCCTTCAACTTATAATAATCTAGATTAGACAAATAATGTAACACGGATGATTTGTGTGGATCCCACAAAGCTTTCCTGATTTGGACCCGATTAGGATTTCCTGATCGAGTCCAAACCTATCATGTACGTTACATGTCTTGTCTAACCCAGATCAAGTATTTCTAGTCCCATACTTGTAATGGTATACTAAACAAATTTTAGTTTTAAAAATTTTATATACTTATCAGTAAAATATTGAATAATTTTCCTTTAAATAATTTGTACAATTCTATTCCATAAAGCAACATGTACATTCTCTAAATATATAAAACAAAAATGACAAAAATAAAAAAAAATATACATTTTCTTGTATTTTGTGAACTGAATTTTAATATAAAAACATTAATATTATAAGGAAAAAAGAGAAGAATATACAAAGACAAGAAAGAGAGATAAGAATTAATAACAAGATCGGCACCATCACCATATACAGTATTTTATTAGTGTTATTAACTTTCAGAAAGAAAGTGGTTGTATTAAAATTTCGTATCTTTAATATAAAATCATTTAAACAAATAAAACCTTCACATTTCTCAGAACTCGACCTTCTATGAAGAGCCTATATACACACATTTATTTTGCTCATATAGAGTTAACATTTTAAGTGCATTGGAACCTTTAATTTTATTTTTAACAAAATATTTAATACAAATACTTCGATCCATTTTTTTCGATGACAAAAAATGCCAAACACCTCAAATAACGACAAACTTTTATATCTGTCAAAAACATCTAAATTGCAACTACATGTTTTGGGGGATATGTGTAATAACACAACAAAATTCAAAATAGTTCATTAGTTAAAATATATGCAATTTAGAATGTATGTAGTGGCCAAAAATTAAAAAGTCACCTTTTATTAACAAACTTCGTATATTATATAATTTAAATTATTTTTCGTAAGTAAATTTATTTTCATTTCATTCTTTAATCTAACATATTTATTTTTCTACTTGGTATATTGGGTAACATTAGTAACTTTACTAAAGAGTTTAGGTTTACTCGAATTCTTTTTGAAGAGCGAATATTGAATTTTCTCAGTACATAAATCCTTAAAATTAATAACTCTTTATAGAAAAAAAACATTTGGCTCGTTAACATTCATATTCGTTTCGTCAAATGAATTGACGAATTTAGTAGTTCAGAAAAATACTGGTCTGATTTAAGATCATATCTGGTAGCATCGTTTCTTTTAAGTATTAGAATAAAACTTTAAGCACACATATTTTGATTATTTAAATGTAATTCTTTTTTATTTTAGTTTTCCTGTATAATGTGGACACCATTCTTCACACAATAGTGAAGAAAATGTGTTTTTCTGTGCTGTTTGTTTTATAAATTATAAATTCGATTTAAGTACAAAACATAAATTTTTTTATGGATTATTTGGTTGCAATAGGATTAGTTTTTCTTTTTAAATTTATTATATTTTATTCTTTTACGTTTATGTATACTATCTTGAATACGTTAATAAAAAATTATTTGTATGATGCTTTATATATATGTAAATCGTTTTAAGATTTTTTACTAAAGAAAAGCAAGGATTTATTTACGTTTGAGAGTTTTTTAATTTTTAAATTGTTTAATGGTTTTTAATTTAATTATTTCATTACTTTACGGTGTGTTTCTTTTATAAACCAACAATTACGGTAATTTTCATGTATTTATTAATGATTAGAAGTAAAAATAAAATTTAATTCATTTGACAACAAACTGCCGCAATTTCAACAACCAAATCTTGTTCTATGTATGACGGGGCTTCTTCGTTCAAAATGAAAGCATCTTCATAATTACTGGTATCAAACATTAGCTATTTACTACTTCACGTCATCTTCTTTCACACAAAATTACCTTGCTCCTTTACTGACTTAAAAATTGCTCAAAATCAAAGAGTCAATAAACACTAAACTATAAATCATATAATTATACAAGTAACTGTTTAAAAACACAACAAATCTATTGAGGGCCCTCATTCATGTTCCATCATTCATCAACATTTATAAGTGAAAATAAAACTTGTTAAAATGTATACAATATTCACAAGTAGACCAAATTTTATCGAAATAAACAGAATTAAAATCTAATTGTATTACATTCTTATATACTAATTTGTTTCAATTTACATATTCATTAACATTAAACCCCAATATAAAAACGGTTATCTTTTGTGTTAAAAAAATAAAAATAAAATAAATAAAAAAACACAATTACGAACTTTATACATCTTTATTCGAATTAATAGCTTTTTCATTCCGAGATTTTTTTATACACAATTGGGGGAGAAAATTTCACAAGTGGATGAAAAATATTTTATATTTTCTATACAATTTTAATGTAGTATCATTATGCAAATGAAGATAACAATCGACAGTGTTAAATATTGAATTACCCTACAAATGGTGGATGATCAGCGAAGTTTTATTTATTATTATTAAGAAAATACACTCGTTATATAAACTTTGTAAACTGACAAACGAAAATAACCAATTAAATGATTCTATGACAAGGTGAAAATTAAAAGACACATGCTTTTATCAATATGAAATGGCTTTTTTATTTTTTACTGAATAATCTTCCTCTAACAATAACAAAAAATAGATGCCAATCAATTAAAAACTTGTTGGGGCTATCGGTAGTTTCATGGGTTCTGAAATTGAAAACCTTCACGTTTCAAAATTTCAAATAAGAAACACAAGCGTATCATTCTAAGCTATATACAAATTAATATATGGTTTTTTATACATGTGACACATAGCAAACATCCTTTTAATCCCCATAAATGGCGCTTGGTCTAAGGATTGTCATAGAATTATCTAAGAAATTGATATTATTTTACCTTACCTTAAAAAAATGTTATTGGAATAATTTAAGTAAATGTAGGGAATAAAACAAGGCAAAAAAGAAAACAATTGTATTTTTATTTCAATGCCTGATACACTAAATGTGACAATTTTTTCTTATAATCCTCTCTAAATTGATAATTGATAGTTTATAAACCTATCAGACTAGAAAAATATATACTTTTATATCGAATGTATGACACTATCTCTATTATTATTAAACTACAGGTACCTATAAATGTATATGGTTATATTATATACAAGTTGAACATGTTAAGAATACAAAAAACATTTATAGAATACCTAACAACGAATGGTTTCGCACTATGAAAGGCATTAAAATTGTAATTTTCGTATATGCATGTAATATGGTTCAGATGAATACAATACATATAAAAGTAATAGTATATCTCGCATAATGTTTACAGAGTGTTCGAAAAAAGTGTGTATCGTCTTTCCAGTTCACATTAACAAAAACTGTGTCACACAACAATAAAATCATTTAAAAAAAAAAATGATTGGTGTACCACAGAGAAGTGTTATTGGCCCCGTTTTATTTTTATAACATGCTATATAAACAATATTTTGTATATTTCGACATGCATTATGTATGCTAAAGTATATTAATTTTAGTCTTAAGTTTGTAATGCAAGGAAATATAGACAACACAAAAAAATTATGGTATGGTATTTAAAGAAACACCTAATTAATCAATTTTCGGTTGTCCGTCCACCTGTCGATCAGACATCACGATACCTAAAAAACAAAAATAGATAACAAGCTAAGATTTTGGTGACATAATCTTAACACAAAAAGTGAGTTTAAGTTCACGAATGAGCGAAATCGGCCCTTGATTCCAGCGAATCCTTGACCCTACTTTGAAACTATAGAAATAATATGATTGCGTTTGCAAATAAAAACATATAAAGTTTCATATATACATAATCCAAAAATTATAGTTTCTATTTTTTGTGTCAATATTTGGCAATTATTTAGTTTTTTCTTGGAGTTTTTGACATTTATTAATACTTAAAGAAAACAACAAACTTTTATGTTTATTTATTATTTTGATTTAATTATTTCGGTATATATTTCAAAAGATATCAAATATGAATTACAGGAAATTTTGAATAAAAAATACTTTATAATGAATTGTTAAAATTAAGTTAAAGTAGTAAGTTCTAGACTTTCAACCATATTCTGTTATCCAAAATCTTTTTTTTTCCTTTTTGAAAATATCAAATTTTTCATTACAACGCAAGTAAATGCGATTTATGTTGCAATCGATGTGAAATGAAGAGATGACTTAAGATAACTATTTATTTTTTTCAGTCCTCATTTTGGAAAATGTTAAGGAATTCCAACTTTTCCAATGTAAGGTAAGAAAAAAGGGTGATTTGAAATTGTTGTGTATTATAATGAGAATCAAATATCCTCCTCCTTGTTAAGTGAACTGATATTAGGTTTTTTCTCAGTGAGGTCTACAGCTTGCAGATATGTTCTATTAGTTTCTATTTGCATGAATAATGCAAAACTTGACATTCTGTACCATTACTAAGTATTTTATGCAATAGTAGTTTATTTATATAACTATCTAACCAGTACAATATATATTCTATGTATGTTTTAGGTGCATGAACAATAGTTACTCTTGTGTCTTCTTTAACGATGATAATATAATACCATAAATACATTTTAAGTAAACCATGTACTTACTCTGTCTGTCTGCATTACCGACTGAATGATGATGTTAGAACACACAAATTGAAGTCACCAAATTGCATCTCATTGATTTTAAAACATTCATCGTCTGTCTGTATGATAGAATGAATAAAAATCAAAGCGAATATTATTATGTATGTAATTTTAAAGTATTTGTTTAGTAATGTGCATTGTTCAATTTTTTCCCTTTGATTTAATGATTGTGTTTCAAGCATATGCCAAGAATTGATTATATTGGTATAAGAAGTTTCTAATAAAATTTTTCAAATTTATAAGGTGGCTTTAAAAAACTTAACCCTCATGATTTATAGATCAAAGACTTAAGATTTCCGAGTAGAATTAAAAAATAATTCTGTCAGCCATTAGTTTATTATAGAGTTGGGTTATATCTTTGTCTAGTCTCTAGTTTAGAATGTAATGCCATTTTAGATAGTTGTTTGTTCATCAGTTAATGACATGACATAATTTTTGGGCTTATATTTGATTTAATCATGATATAAAAACTAAAATCTGTTTAATTTAAATAATTCAAATTGAAAGTAAGCAATAGTCAAACCAAATTCTATAATCCTTTGGCATCTTTAAGTTTTTCATAAAAATTATTTTATATATTTAACCTTTGTGACTCTTCCAATTATAAAACTAGGTTCAACAAGTTTTGCAGAGTAAGCCCTTAAAATTAAATTATAGTAGATAAAGTAAGATTAAAATAATTGTTAAATACGTATTGCCTAGTAAATGGACCACCTTATTCTTCTATACAATCATGGAAATATATATCACTTATTGTGTCTGTATGTTAAGGTAGGTACTATTAAAAACAGAATCAACTATATATTTATTATGTGTAAACATACTCTAAGTTAGACATACAATTATCTCTTTCTAATCATTGCCATATTGTTTGTTTGTCGTATGTATATTATATATAATATATATATATAACATTTATCATCATATATACCAACAACAAAAAACAATATACAAAAGAATAGAAAAGCTTTTGTTTTCTACACATCAACAATTGCTTTCCTTTCTCTATAAATATGTGTACAATGTTTGTTTCTTTTTATATATTCTCTATGATTTTCTTCTTCATTAATTGAAATAAAGGATTTCTATTTGAGTTTCGTTTATAAAAAAAAAAGATATGCTTTTTTTTGTTGTTGTTGTTATGTTTTAGTTTTAGTAAATATGTCTTAGGTTACCTTTGTTATATTCTTCTCTGCTATAATGTAGAAAATAATATGCTTAAGATAAGCTGTATTAAAGTTCAAATATGTACATTTCATAGATGTTGTAATGTGTTTCAAGTTTTATGAAAGTTATTATTGGTTTATAGTATTCTTATACTCTCTTTGAATTTTAATAAATGCGATTTAAAAATACATGTTTAAGTATTCTTTCGTTCTTGTAGTTCATACAATTTTTTCATAGTCAAAGACATGGTCTACTTACCTATATTTTTATTTGAAGAGTTTTTACTTCCCGATAATTTGAGATTGTTGCTTGACATAATGATATTCTGAACTCTGAAATTCTTAGATTTAGGATAAAGTGATCGCCAATTTAAGAATTTAAGACATTCACAAGATTATACAAAATAAATCTTAAAATTTTGTAGTTGGAAAAAAGTTTAATTTTCAAAAATTATTCGTCATAATCTACTTGATTTGTCAATAGACACGATTTTATGTGATAAGTGAGAGGTTCGTGGTAAAAACCAGTTGCACTCAGTGCAACATTAAATCCTAGTATTTTAATTTGTTCGAACAAACCACAAATTTCTCCACTCTTCCCCATTTAAAGTATAGTCAGTACGATTTGAACACATTTTAATAAACAAAACTACTTTGTTCTCACATAATGCGCTGAGAGCATACTCCATAAAATAAATATATTTGAAAAATAACTCTGGTTTAAATTCTTTTCCATTTTAAGTATACCTTAATTGTGTACGAAAATTTTAAATGCATTTTGAAATGTACTATTTATTACCCTCTTAAAATATAAATCATGCTGTAGTTTCCATATTCAACACAAATATTAGTTACAGCATAATGGTAGACACAGAAATTAAAAAAAAATAAACAAAGATACATTGTTAGAAAATTGTAACAATGTTGTCATTTATAGTTTTGTATTTAATTTAATTTTGTTTAAATAATAACACTTAACTTAATTTGTGATACATTCATTTATATTTTTTTTATGGAATCCATGATGTTACATCAACATATTATTCCTATGGTTCTGCAGTATTGTTAAATGTTTTGTAGACAAAACATTGTGTACTTTGCAAATACAAATTAAAGAATCGTAAAAATATAATACTAATTATATTTATAAATAAACAACAATACTCTTGACATTTACAGAGAAACAATCACGTTGAAATAACAACACTTAACAAGTGCATTCATTTACTTTCTATGTTACAACAAAAAAGTGATTAGATAATTTTGTCAAATTCTGATGTCAATGAATGCATTCGTATTACGAAATGTTTATGGGCTTAATTAAAACGATAGTTTAAAACAGTGTATTAATTAGAAGCTCTATCAGCTTTAGAGCTCATTCAGAAATATACAAAAAACTGCATCTTTCTTGATGGAATAAAACGGGCGGTTACAAAAAAAAAAGTTTCTTAACAACTTTGTCTATTTTATTTCACATCGATTGCAAAAAACTCTCTTATCTCAGCTTTGACTTGTCTACAGTATCGTAAATTTTACCTGACTGTGTTTTTTATTGAAACGATTTTCCTTAATAAATTTTTATGATATTGCTAAATAAATGATATTGCTCATACACGAACTTATTTAAACCTGAAATGTAGAGAATGAATTTCTGCTTTTTCTTTCCGATTCTGAAATATATTGTTGGTACACACACTAAAGATAATGGACTGGATAAATCCATAAAAACTGCATAAGAATATTTAGACCATTCTTTTAATGATTGCTAGTGTTTTATTTATTTTATTTTAATAGCTCAGGTTCAGAAATTGTAATGTAAGTGACCAGTTTTAAAATTACCTTAAAAAACTACAGAAAAAGATAATTTTTAATAGCTTTGTGATATTTTTCAAAATGAAGGGATGAAATTTGATTGAGTATTGAGATACCAAAAATGATGTAATACGTTTTCCCTATTCCGATCAATATTACCAAATTCTGTTGCTTAAATAAATTTAATTTTTTTTTGTAGTAAGTTTATTGAAAATGATACTTGTGAAATCATCGAAGAAAAAAAAAAGTAAGTGTTGGTCGTGTTCATTGGAAAAATATGTTTGTTTTTCATTTTCTCTCAAATGTTGAAAGTAAGCAAACTTATAGGTATAATGTATGTGAATATAGTGACTACGATGGTACTGAACTTCTACTTGCTGTATATCGTGTCGATTGACTATATATATTCCCATATTATTTTTATCTTCGTTTACAATATCATGTATCTTACCGTATTTGATATTGTACAAAACTATTAGAAAACGTACAAGTAACATTTTTAGTTGAACAAAACCGTACATTCATATCAACACTTTTCGTAAACCGTTTGTATGCGCGGAACGATATTTACATAAAAAATAAAAAAATCAATTTTTCAATATTAAATTTTCAAAATAGCGATGGTTCGAAGCGTCCCATAATTCGATAGTTTTCGAATAATTTCGAAAGAAGTGAGACGAAATTTTATCCAGTGTTCTGAAAATAAACATTGCAAGCTACATTCGAATAAGGCTACGTTATCCAAATACTCGTTTTTTATATCATGTGAATCTATCAGAAACTAGTTAGAAGGTTGAAAATATTTTTTTTCTTTTTGTAAATTGGTTCATTTTATTTTTTATATGAATAAAGATTCTAATTATATGTAAACAAGAATATATAGAATCTTCTTATAAGTTTGTGGCAATAAAGTTTATACGAACAACTAACAATAGTATCTTCATGCGATTAATGTAGCTTCATGCGATTGTTGACTATTTTTCTATGGAGTAGGTTTTTTCAGTGTTTAATAATTAATTCCAATTTGACCCACTAAAGAATAATAGAAGCCCAAAAATATGTAAATGATATATTTAAAAAAAAGAAAAATATTTATATATATATTTTTAGAAATCAGATAGGTGTCTACGCATATTTTTCAGGAAATATAAGGAAATATTCAAGAAAAATGAAATATAAGTATTAGAAATGGTCGAAAAATTAATAAGCTAATTAACAATATAATTTGCTTTGACAAAATCAAACGAAAGTATATTGAATCTTATAAAAAACGTGACAAAAAAAATGAAAATCTACATTTTCTTCAAAGCAGTTGATTATAGAAAATGAGCAGCTATCCGTTGGTCACGTAGTTTCTGAACACTCTATATCGCAGCTCAGTATTCTTCCATCTTCACTTCAATGTATAGTGTGGTGTAGTAAGTCTCTCACATACTCATTTAAAACATACACAATTCTTGTATAATATTACAGTACAGTGCAGCGAACAGTTGCATCGACCGTATGAGTGAGCCACTTGAATACTGTGCCTTTTATTTTAACTTTAATGTTGCAATTTCTTAAACAATGAACAAATTTTCTTAGACAATAGAACCATTTAAGAAACACATGCTTATATGAGTCTAGTAGTTGTATGCAATTTCTCTCTTATTTTACGATTCAGAATTCTATAAAGTTACATGTATAAGATTTGTATACGACATATCCTATTGTTTAACGTGCTAAAGTTATATTATCTTATATACATGTGTACATACTCATCGTTTATATTTTTTTTTTTGGCAATTTACAAAGATTTTCTATAACATTTTCATAACAAGCAACATTTTTAAGCTAAATCAATTGACATCGAACCCAATATGCTGAATATAAAAACAAAAATTATCATGAGACTATGATATACCATAAAAGAAAATGAACTTGAACTTAAACACATCGAAATAATGAACAATATTTCGTATGCCAAATAAGGGTTACTTTGAACTAGTTTAAAAAATGGATTACTGAAAATTAAAGATCTAAAATATAATAAGTTAAAAAATATATTTCCTGGATATATAAATTGATTCCTAGACATGTTCAGAATATAAGGTATGATAAGTTGTTGGAAAGTTGTTAAAAACGCGTTTATAAGGAAACAGCTGTTAAAAGTTCTGCAGCTTGTTTATGAGGCCGAAAAATAGGAAATAATACTCTGTGGACCAACAAGTATTGAAGGTTTATGGTTTGCTAGATCGCACTTTAATTTATAAACGCGACTTTCCTAAAACAATGTTTTTGTAACTTACCTCCACCATGTCTCAAAAACACTTCAATCGTTTGTTTGAAATTTTGAAGAAAAACTTATAAAACTTACCATATTTGAAAAAAGACTTCGTAAATTCGTAGTATAAATTAGATGTATTTGGAAATTCCGGATGGGTATCAAAAGAAATTTTTTTTTTGAGTATCTCAATAATTCAATTTTTAATACTTTTAAATAATCCCAGTTCATTCTTTGGCCTCTTGTTTGTAGACTAAAATACTGTTTAATTTTTGATTTCAAATAATTCAATCAGTCGGAATTATGGAAACCAATTTGAAAGAGGAACAATTCGTCTTTCTTATCGAGATTTATGTTTTGATTTGCTTTCTAGGAAGTATTAATAAATCCATCGTAAATGTTGCAAGTTCTATCTCTTGACCGGTCGCCAAAAAAACAAAAAACCGTCATAGATTTGACGTCTATAAGTTCATATAATAAACTAAACTTTCATATTTAAATTGACTGCTTTCTTTTTTACACTGCTTACGTTAATCCATGCATTCTTTTTCTCATCGAATTAAACAAACAACTCAAAAATTGAATAAACACATAATTTTTCGTTGAATAGAATTTATAATCAAAGAAAAATATAAATATTCTCCAATTGAAAATATGAAAAAAAAAAGTGTATAAATTATTAGCCTGTTCAAATATTATATTCGTCCAACTAGAAATTGAGTAAGTCAGCTAAGTTCTTGTCCGTTTAAAACGAACCATGTTGTGTATTCTTCAATGCAATATAGCAAGCAATATACATTTAATAAAATAGAAATAATAATTGAATTTGCTTGTTAAATTAATTCTCAAACAAACCAACATTAAAACTGTTTTTATGTTTGATGATGTGAATAAAAATATGCTTAGTTATGCTTATTTATGAAATATATTTTTCTTTATATATCTGAATATACAATGATATCAAGTTTGTTGATTACCTCAAACTTATTTTATACATTGCAAAAAGAAATGTATTTGACCTCTATTGAAAGAAATAATTGAGTGTATAGAGTGATTCGTTAGAAATTCTAAAACCGATAACAAAAACAGTACTGTCTGGAAATTGAGTAACCTAAAACCAACAAGTGAAGATAACAACTAACATACTAAAATGCTTAGGTACTCTATATATGATTAAATATTATTTTTTGAACTATTTTTAATAATCATTCATAAAATACTATAAATATCCTATAGCAATACCGGGTGAAATATTGTCACAGGTTTCCTACATCAAATACTGGGTGACTCATAACAAATACCGGTTTAATTGTCACAGCATCGTGTGACGGGTGTAGTTTCAAATAAAATATTAGATTTCCCCTAAAATATCTCTATGAATATCGATTTTATTTGAATGATACTTATAGACATAGTTTTAATCAAAAATAAGGCCCTTAAGTTTTAAAACTTAACGAAAAAAATTATTTAGAAATGAAAAACTTTATTTGTATAATTCGATATTTGGAGAAACTCTTTAAGAATATTGAATGTAATTAAAATAAATTCTTTCAGACTTTATAATTGCAAAGTTCTCATCATGTTCCAACTATACTAAAATAATTAAGTGTATCATTAAATGTTATTTATTAAGAAACATGCTTTCTTACAGCCATAAAGTTTAAAAAATGTCTTTGAAAAATAAAATATTTATTCGAATGATATGCTTATTTGCTTCATATCATAAAAATGAAAATGAATTATTACAAAAATTTCTTCTCATTCAATCAACAGTGTTATTAATTAATTATATTGCACAGCACAATTCGTTTTTATGGCTCTTTAAACAATAAAAAAAAAAGTAAAATGAATATATAATTAAAATTAATACTTCATCCAAGTCGTTTCTTTTATAATTCATATAGAACTAATTATTCTATACAATACCTATGTAGCATTTTATTTCAACACACCAAAAATATATTTTAATAATAAAAACAATTACTAACACATGAATTAATTTTCATAAAACGTCCTAAGTATATTCATTTAAGCAATTCCCTATTCTTTTAAAGAACAAACGTTATTTTTAATTTTCTTTTACAATCAGAAATGCTCGAATTTTATATGCGAATGCCGAAATACTTGCGAATATTAATAGCGAAAATAATATTAATAGTTTTAATGAGTTCAGAAATCTATAGATCTAGTAAATCAAATGAATTGATAGACATTTTTTCCGAACTAATATAATTCATTCAAGTTATTCAAGAACTATATCAATCGTTACCTAACCGCATGGCCTAAGAATTTACGACATCATAATTAACAATTGGTAAACATTAATTTAAATCGATTTAAAAGATACATGTTTTGCCCAATATGTTGTTTGACGTCAATTTTTTCAGAATGCTGATAAAAATGATTTTGGAAAATTTCTTATTTAAATTAAGTTTACCAAAAATACCCACCCAGTTCTTAATAATTTTTGCCGCTTATCAACGTATAGGTAAGTTCATTATGTATATACTTCTCACATTATATTTCGATGAACTTTTAGTGTATTTTGTGCTTACGGAATACGAAACATTAAAAAACCGTCAAAAAGTTCAAAATTTTTATTTTGTTGTTTCTGTGTTTTCTAGAATAAATAAAATCTGAGAATTTCAAAAATAACATTTATTTTACGATCGGTCGACTAGTTTTTGAGATATTACATGAAATACATTCGCTAAATCGGCATCAAGATCGGTTTTTTGGTGATATCTCAATAACCGTGTTTCCAATCGTTAAATAGATATTTTTTTTGAAATCTACGGGTCAAATTACCCTTGTGAACATAGTTTTTTTGGAAATTGTATAGAAAAATTTTTTCCCGAAATTTCGTAATTTTTTTAAGGGAAACCCTTTGAAAAAATCGAAAAAATCGAAAAAATTTTTTGCCTTCGATTTGGACGAAATATATGTTCTAGGACTGTTTTGATACGCAGATTTCAAAAATAAGATTTATTTAACGATTGGATGAGTAGTTTTTGAGTTATAGCTAAAAATCCAATCTAAAGGCCGATTTTTCGGATATATTTTATGCAATATCTCGAAAACTACTCATCCGATCTTGAAATAAATATAATTTTTGAAGTTTTCAGATCCCAATCATCCTAAAAAGCTCATAAACAGAGAACGAAAATTTTTGAAGTTTTCGTCGGTTTAATAAGGTTCCATCTTATACTCCCAAAAATCTCAAAAAATTAATATTATATAACTTATATTACATTTTCCACATTAAATGTTAGAACATCATCTTTTTTTGTTGATTTATAGAACAGAAACAAAATTTTGGTATGGGTATTCATAAAATCTCCTAAATTAGTCCATTCCTGCATGTACTTACCGCCTGCCTTACTGTCTTTAAGATAAGTCAAACGCGAAAAGAGATAGCTTGTTGGAAATTTGGTGACGTGAGTTTAAGATATATTACCGGATATATTATCGGAAACTATTTTTTGATTTATTAAAATGTTTTATATTTTATTCAACCGTTTGTTGAATTATTCAAATTTTCAATATTTTGTACTTCCACTGCTATGTATTATAATTTCTCAATACTTATTTCCATTTTAAATTCTATTCAGATAAACCGGACAATATTAGTATGAATGGTTTATCGAGAAGAAAAGACTTCATTCATATATATATCTCGATCAAGATCAACTGAAATGCAGGTGAAATATTTAAACTATTGATATTTTACTATCCAATACTTTTCAATAAATATTATTTCCATTGTGTATAAATAGTAAGATACTTTAAATGCTATACTTTATTTTACAACAAGAAACTGAGCATGAAATAAATGATGAAAAGTTTGGTCATCAATCATGGGGCCCACTACCCACCCATATGAACAAAATAAATAGACTTGACTTGCATCGAAAATTGCATGTACATGTCTTTTTCAACAATTTTGTTTTTATTTTTATACAATTTATATTAACTTGACCAGTCTATAAAATGAAATGTTTTGAAGTCTCCCAGTCTATTTGTTTATGGTGAACTTTTAAACAGAAAATCTCCCAGAAATGAGGTTTTGTTCATTTATTGGAACATAAATCTGCAAAAAAAATGCGTTAACATCTCATATCCCAATTGCAACTCGTTCGTTAGAGACGTATCGAACAAACACAGCTTTGTAAGAGAGCATATTCGTATATCACTTGGAACTTTTGTGTTCATTAATGGTAGCGTCTTTTTTTACTTGTATTTATTTTTTTATTGTAATGACTTCCATAGTAAATTATTTTAATGAAGTCAAATATACAGTTGATAAAAAACAATGCAAATGCACACATTATTACGAACTCTTGCAGTTGTGTTAATACTGTGTAAACTCAAACAAAATGGAGACACTCCCTCACAATACTACAATACAAAATAGATAGATTCAGCAAACACATTTGTATTATTAATCTTCTCTATGAGCATGAGTTTAATCGTATTTAAAATGAAATGTAAAGTTTTGTACGGTAGATAGAGCATAAACTATTTTATCCCAACGTTTCATAACCTCTCATCAAGCTTTTAGGCTACATACACATAAATGAAATGATGTAGAATATCAGGGCTGTATTAAAACATTGACAGTCGGTTATCAAAAATAGAACTCATAGTATATGGGTACTTGTCTTGTATGTGCGTTTTGTTGATTGAACTGCGACACAAATTCTGCGCACATTTCACAGATTCATAACTACTTTATGAATGATATAAATTCTTTTTACTTCTAAATGAATGTGAGGAAAAAGAAAAATTACAGGTAATTTGTTAAACATGTCAAACTTTGGAAATAATAATTTTGTAAAATTAATCCAAGACTCGTTGACTTTGCTATATGTTCTATAAATATAGTAGCAAGCATGAACAAATCCTATTGGAACTAATTTCCTATTGAAGACGATATTAATATCACAATCAACAGTATTTCAACCGTCATGCGTCAATTTGAAACTTGTGAATCATCTTATCCTTTTTCCAGATTTCTTGTACTAAGCAAAGTTTTTACAAACTGAATATTTTTGTCTTTGTCTGTACATTGTTTTTTTCTTTGTATGTTATCTCGTCAGAAGCCTGTTTCTTACGTCTCTTGTTGATTATACATATCTTGCGATCCTAGTTTCTTGTTTATACGGTGAATCTGTGATTATCCTGATCTTTCGCCGTTTAGTATGACCATTTAGGTATCAAGTTGAGATTATCTAAGTTAATTAACATTCCCTAAATATCGTTCGGAGACGATATAAGTTATGAATGAATGGTTGCGATAAAAGGAATTTCAGTAAATTATAATTCTATAAATAAAAAAATTCTCATGGATTCACTTAAAATTTGTTCTATTATTTTCAATCATATGGCATAAACTCTATTGTGAAAAAATTTCCGTATCAATTAATCAAACACATAAATTCTTAATCAAATCTAAAAATATTCCATTCAAATTTCTGTTTGAATTCACAACGGAATTAGAATAGTTCCGGTTCTGTCGAATATGGTGTTTTTATGGTGTACGTGTAGTGTTACTGTTACACTCATGAAATATAACACTAGTTCGTTTATTGAATAAGCAACACCGGCAAGTAGTGAAGACCTATTTCTACGTTGGTATGAAGTAGATACAATGTTACACTTGGACAATTTCAAGAATGTCCGCTTTTCAAGTTGACCAAGAACGAACGAATCGACCATTAGTTTTGTTGTTCGTTGCATATTATGTCCATTATAATACTGCGTAATATTTAATACTGTGTATTTTATACAACATTCGTAGAAATCTGAGAAATCTGTTAAGTGTGTAGCATACTAATTCCATAAGGTTTCATAAAAATATCTTACGCTTGAATATTTTCCTTTAATATTTCATATTTTCACATATGTCAACTAATAACTTTGAAGGTTTATTATATTTTTCATATTATTATACGCGCATTTTAGACCTTTTCTACATTTTGCTTTAAAAACATATAAGCAATGTGAGTAAATTGATAGCCAACAGATGGATAATTTTGAAAGAGTTTAGTAGGTCAGAAAGTTAACGCATCGTCACAATAAAAAAAAAACATAAAACGTTAAAAGGTGCAGTTAATTGATCAAATTGTCGTGGTTTAGATTAAAACTAATAATATATTAATACACACAAAATGCTTTGCCCTGAATGATTAACAATCGGATATACTTGCAGCCTTAGCCGCTGATAGAAGAGACTTGAAACTTGGAGGATGTGTTCTTTGTATGTTTTAGGCATCCGAAAAGTAATGATTGTTCGAAATTAACTCTTCTGTATACGAATCGCAAATAAAAAACAATTTATCTTAGGAAAATATGTGTATCTTTCAGTAAGTAACTTGTAATTTAGCAATAGCAGTTTAACAATGTGGCAAAAAATGGGGATATGTAGAAAAAATAAAAACGATTGTTTTAGATAACAACCTAAGCTTTTACTGTCTTATAACTTATGGCTTTCTTATTTACATATGTACAGATGGCTACATACCTCATCAAATACATTACGAGCAACGCAAGGATGTTTGATATAATCTGCAGACACCAAAAATAAGCATAGCTGAAAACAATATATAAACGAATATATAATATGATTATTTAGCTGTAACTGTAACAGTAAATGTAATATATACATACAATTTGCTAAATTATAATAAGCATAGAATTATTCAAAAAGTTCATTCATTTTGACTCTTGTGTATTTGTTTTAGTTGATTTATATAATTTGTATTATATTATACTTTTTCGAACAAAATTACGTAAATTAAGGGATAATATTATAATAAAATAATATATAATATTTTGGTTGATCATTATTTAGGTAAAATTTAAGATTTATGGAATACCATTAACCTCTTATACATTTCATTGTACTATGTTAATGTTTGGTTAGGAAATTTAATTTTATAAATTTCACAGAAAATGTTAATTATCAAATGACTTCTTAAAATTATATGCTGTTTTATTATAGCTATCGAAATGTCTAAATGTCTATCGAAATAGCTATCGAAATGTCCAAGTATTTTGTTTCTATTTCAAACTACAATCATGATTTCAACAGATTTAATCAGATAACAACTGTCTATTTGGGATTTAAAAATGTGGTTATAGAGTTGAATTAAAATTTTAAGATTTTTAATTACATACATTGCGAGTTATTTACAATACAAGAAATAATAAAATAAAATATACATATTTTATATCTTTAAAATGAGTATATAATATAGATAAAGCGTAAGTGATATTAGCTAGTCATTCATGTCCAACGACCCTTCTTTATCATTTGGAACCGATTGTCTCAAGATTCTTTAAGAGGTCAATCGTAAAAAGAATTGTCTTATGAATTTTTGTCTATAATTTCCGAGAAATTTCATTCCTATTTCGATCTCTTCTTGCTGTTTCTTTGTAAGTTTATTTATAAGAGCGATGTGATAGCGGTTCAAAAACACTACACACTAATTTCTAGTAAGTTTTTTATATTAAACTTTATATTTCGATAATGGAAACCGAGATTAAATGAAGTTGTCAACATCGATGTACTTGATCGAACACTCTAAGGTAGAAAATCCGACTTCAATTATCTTGTGATTCATTATCTTGTAAAGATAGCGGCAATCATAGCCTTGCTAAAAAATTGATTTTCAAAGAAATTATTGATATAAGTTTCTAAGTTAAAATTATTCTTACTATTCTTTTCCAGTTTTTTGAAGTTTGTTCTACTTTTTTGTATTTTCATAAAAATAAAATGTTTATAGCCTCTCGATATTATTCACAGAACATAACTTCTTTCTAGATAAAGTCATTAGTTTTACTTAAATATGATATTAAGTGTAATAATAATATTTAAAAAAAAAAAAAAAACGAAGAGGATAAAATAAAATAAAAAATAATCTTTATTTATTATTTCACTGTATATTTAAAGTAGTATACATTGAAGAGAATTACCTATTTAGAATTGTATAAAACAATAGGGAAAAAGATATCCTCACCTTTGTGTTGATATATGTATGGTAGAATGGATAATTGTATTCTTAAGTTCTATGTAATTATAATGCCTTCTGACTGTAATAATTATATATTTTAATATGAAAGAAAACGATGGGTTTTTTTTTTAAACATAGTGTATTATTTATTTTATGAATATTATCTTTTATTCGTATAACAATAATTATTTTTGCATTAAACTTGACCTTTTCAACATAAATTTTTTTTTGAAACAAGCTTATTTGGAAACTGTATAAATAATATTTGTGCTACATAAAATGCACGTTAAAAATACTTCATTAAATTTTATTTAGCAACGGAATATTTTTATGTGGGTTTTTATGAAATATATATTTGTATTTCATTTTTTTATTGCATAACAAATTGCTTATTTGTATAGTAGCAATGACCGGTAATATTTTTTGGAAATTTAAATTCGTTTTATCAATTTCGTTTTACCAAAAAAGAATATATAAACTGAATATGTATAATGCAAGTAATATAGTAGGAACTGCGGAAAATTTATTTTTGCTAGTCTATATTCCCTACTAGACAGATATGCTCAATTTCATATGTGTTATGCATGGTTATACGAATATTTGCCTAAATGATTGACTCACACTGGTAATTTTCACTGAATTAAGTATTAATTCAGTATTTTGGATACACCGCAAAATTTCATTAAAATCCGCTTAGTAGTTTTCAAGATATTGGCTATTTAACTGTTAAGTGTTTTATTCACTGTAATATTAATCTCAATGGAAGAAATGTTGTTGTTTAGAATATAACTACTGTAGTCACTGTATGACCTTAGTTATAAAAATAAAAAAAATAAATTTAAGAAAAAACATAAACTTGTTTCTAAATATTTTTCCGTAAACTGTGTTGATTCACTACAATTTCAGTTAAAATTTAACTAATAAGCGCCAAATTGGAAATTATCACCAAATTAGAGACTAGTTCGTAAACAAATTATTCCGTGTATTTATTGCTCCAACTGTTTAAAAAATAAATTAAAAATGAACAAAGTTCATCTCTCTTTAAAAAAGAATAGAAATATCCAGAATTAAAATTAAAAACTACAAAAAATAAAAATTAACTTTCAATATACAAATATTAAATTCAATAATACCACATGAAAAATGAATTATATTTTGTAACTAAAGCAAAATTACTACAAGCGAGATGTTTTCCCAAAAATGAATCATTTGCATATGTATTTAAAGTAAAATATACCTATATTTGATAAAATATTTTTACCAAACTAGATAGAGATAGCGACATACAGTCATATAAAAGTGTCTTTCTTTATAGAATGTTATTTAAAATTGAATGAGAGTCGTATATAGATATAATACGTATTAAAAAGTTATGTGACCTATATTGTAAGCCTTAGTGCAATATGCATTATGTTTACGTCAAGAGTGGTAACAAACCAGGGACCCAGGAGCTTTTAGTTTGCATAATATTTAAATGCATTTTCACTACTGTGTATGGTATGTTTAGTATAGTATGAATGAATTTTGAATATAGGTGTGTATTAAAGAAGACATATAATATTTTTACATTTAGCTATAATAATTTTATTTTTAAATATTTTGACGTCTATATGCAGGTCAGGAACTTTTAAGTAGTATAATCGAAGAGCAATTTTACTGTAAAAGCTTTTATTTGCAATTGTATCCGTGTTAAACATTTTAAATCCTGTAAGATCGTCGCATAAGTTCTAAAGATCAAATAACTTACATCTTTTTCAAATTTGATATAATTTGAGCATATTCACACCAGAAAAAATAAATCTAATCGAATTCTAAAATAGATTTTGTATTTATGACTTCTTACAAGACTTGAAAAAAATACTTATTAAAGCACTCAAGCAGTTTCTTAAAGTACTCAAGAGAGTTACAGCGATCATAATTCTGACTTTCTTCGAAAATCAGAAAAATGACTTTTAAAAAATTCACAATTCTGAGTTTTTTGTTTGCATATTCAGAAAAAAAGGACTCGAAGAGTTCTTAATTATGACTTCCTAAAAAAGAATTACTCACGATGCCATAGTTAAGACATCTTAAAGAAGTCTTGATAAACTATTATTTTTTAAGTATTTCTGAGTTGAATGTTTCCTGGGAAGTGGTGTCATAAAACTGTAAAAGAAAACATTTTTGTTGCAAACAATAAGACGGCAAATCAAAATCTTAGTGAATGAATAGTAACATATTGACAAATTTGTGATTGTATAAATCAATACTAAGTAACTGGAATTTTCAAATAAATAGTACTGAATAACTACTGAGTCAAAAAAAAAAAATTAGAAAACCAATTTCAAATAAACAAAAAAGTGAACCTGATTATATTGGAAGTGCTTATTTTGATATTGTATTTCACTATATGTGTTAAATTAATATGTTTATTTTCAATGTTTGTTCTTTTCACAAGAAAAAAATTATTTTAATCACAACAACTCATGAACACATTTCCACACTGTAAAAGGTTTATAAAAATAATAAAATATTATTCGAAAAAAATTTTCCATTATCTATTTTTCATTATTTGTTTTTCCATATCCATCATATAAAAAAACATTATTGATTTAGGATGTAACATTTATTTTATGAATAAAATTGAAAAATTAAGAAAATTTTCATACGATATGGAAAATAGCATTACAACACATCTTTTGATGTATCTAATAGAAACATGAGGTTTTAATGCCGAAAAACAAAATAAAAATTTTTAAAATATTTTTTTTTTAAAGATTTTTGGGTGGGTCAGATTATCAGATTTTCAGGGCGGTGTTTCTTGTAGGACGGAAATTTATATAAAATAATGCCCGTTTTATATTTTTTCAAATATGCGTTATGAAAATCCAGTATCGCAATGGATATTTTTTTTTCTTGCTGGTCTTAGGACTTTGATTGCCTTGTTTCGAGATAAGGAATATGCAAATAAGAGATACACACATAGGAGGTGTGTGGTTAGTACTTCTTACGGCCCTCCAGGTTTTCCACAAGCAAACATAAGGTAATTATTTTCGACGGGTTAGTTACCATAATTCCATATTTTAAAGATCGTTAGTAGTTCTTAAAAGAAAGGACACGATTATTGCCAAAATGTAATTCATGAATTAAATTTAAAATTTGGAATAACAAGCTATCATTAAATGTCAAATATATATTATTTTCGACAAAGCATTCAAGGTTTTTTAACCTACTTCCAACAAAAGAACCAGTATGTATGTAATTATTGGAATTGTGAAATATTCGTATATATTAGTCTATATGACCACTGAATATGTATGCTAAATAATTATTGGAGTAGGCTTGGAAATATGCTTGATGAAAGCACATTTCCAAGGGAAGTTCGGAACTCCCCTGCGGAATAAATTAATCATCAGTTTCTAAGAATACAACAAAATCAGCAAGTTATCGATCGGATCTTCAAGGATCGTTTGTGCTACGTCTTATTAAAGTATTAAGAAAATACCATTTTAAACGATATTTTTTATTCACAAAATTACCATATTTATGCGGGATTTTTTAACATACAATTATTATTGAAATATTTGTGACATTTTCTAATCTTGTGTCTAAAATGAAATTGATTTCTTTAGAGAATAATATCATTCATTGTATTTTTTTACAATTTAATAATCTATTTTTATTAGATTTCATCAGTTTCTGTTAAATATTATATTTTGAATAAAAGAAATAGTCTCAAATTTACAGATTAGGTTTGATACTACGAATAGGCTTTTTTTGTTGATTTAACAAATGCATTAAATCTCGAATTGAGAATATTTTAACTGAATAATCATTTCAACAGTTAAAAAAGGTATAAGTTAAGTTTTATAGTTAAGTTTGGTCTCATGCCCATCCCGTTAACTACTATTAAGCTTTAAAAATACAATCACAATAGTTAAATGCTAGATCTACTTTGGCTCTATCTAAATATTAAAGTAACGTTAAAAAATCGTTTATTTATTACACCAAGAAGTTTAAATAACAGCCATCATTTATATTACTATTGCATTATTTCATTTGATTGTTTTATAAAATTTTTTTGTGACCTGTAAATGATGGTGTTTTAAATCTTAGAAATATTGGGTATATAAAATTGACTATGACACATTTTAATATTATTTTTTTTAGAAGTTAGAAGTGTGTTTGAAGTTTATATTTGTATATGAGGCAAATAGGACTTACTTTGCACGCTAGATTAAACAAAAAGGAACATATAACGTTATTACTTAGAAAAACGTTATTACTTAGAATCACCATAAAGATTCAATATAAAACTCCGCTTGGTAAGAAAGAGACGGGGAATAATCGTTGGTTTGTTTGGTTTTAAATGTATTGAGTAAAGTTTCTCATTTTTATGTATAATACAGCAAATTCGATATCAGTCACAATGCAATTTGGTACTCACTACCAAAAACTGATTAGTGAATGAAAAGAGCTATAAAACACAATCATTCTTGATACACGCATTTAAAATAGAGCTAAATTAAAATGTCCGACAGCGTTAAATAAAAACATTCAACAATTATCTGTCATGTTATAAAATGCACTCCATTTTTAAGCATTCCCCATGAATTGAATTTTCGTTTTTAAAAGTATATTTCATAATATAATTTATATACTATTTCCCGTAATCAAATGTTATTGTACATCGTCACGTAATATATAAGAGGTAAATAATAATAACATGAAAGCATAGTATAAAATAGCAAATAAAAACGTAATAAATAAAACACCAATTGGTTTTACACTTCATACTTCAAACGAATCGGAAGTTTTTTTAAAATAGGTAATAGTATTATACAAACTATAGGTATTGTATTTTATCCAAGTGTAGGGATACGATATCGGAATGGAAAGTATCGATAATCGTGAGTAGTATCGATTTTAAAGTAACACACTTATTTAAGTATTGAACCCATATATTTGTGAATCTACCAATACTCTTTCGATACCTCTAAATTGATGCATGAAGAAAAATTGTTTGGTAAAAATTTGTAGACACTTTGTGGGAAAAAAATTACTTGAGAAAATTGAAACATAAAGAGTCATCGATACTTCTTGTTTTATATCGATATTTTCAGGTCTCCATACTTGGAGTTATCGATTAGGTATCCATACTACGAGGTATCGATGTATTATCTCCATACATTTTCCTAAAGATTTTTCAAAAAAATAATCGATTTTGTTTCTTTTTTATTTTATATACAAAAAGTGTTCGTAAAAATAAGAATATATATCGATACTTTTATCGCGTCTCTATCTAGGTGTAGGTGTGCTATTTTGATGAAAGATGATTTATTAACTATTAAAACATTTTTATTAGTATGTTCAATAATTTATTAACTATTTTAATATTCTGTTTTCCACCTTTAGTATTCGTATTACAAACATGCTATTTTGTTTTTATTTCGTAAAACATATTAAATTGCTATTTTACCGTTTATACTATAATATTTACAAAACAATAAATCTATTAAAAATTGCGACTTTTATTTAAATGATATTAAGATTCCAAATATCTGTCGTGTTTCGTTGGATTTATATAGGGTTTTTATGATTATCATGACAGCATGTATTTTTACACGCTTTATATTAATTAAACTTGTACTTATGATTCATGTAACGGAATATTTAAAATTAATTTTCACTCATTTCCAAATGTTTGAATAATCTGAAATGATGAAGACGTATAAAAACCCACTGATAATATCATATTATGGTAAATATCTTATATCATCACAAAATTCAAAAATACGACTCAAAATAAGCGTTCAAATGAAAACGGGTACGATAAGTTATATGATGTGATAAAAAAAGATAATTTTTCTACAGTATCATCCTACTACGCAATTATAGACATAAAAACATGTATTTACTCCACGTTCAAATAAAGCAAATCTTGTTATTTCTACCCTTGGTATTTAAATAAAGTCTACTAAAATAATCTATATAAATAAAGTCCACAGTTTTTCCGATTGGAATATATATACTACTAATCATTAAAAATGTACATTTTCCACCAAATAAGTATGCATATATAAGTTTTGGAATGTATTAAAAATATTTTATTTAAAAATAAAATATAAATAAAAATACACTGCCAATAATAGACACAGAACTTCCTCGTTATGTATGAATAAATTTTTATTTAAATAGCTATCTATATATTAGGAATGGTTAGGCATTTAATTCAAGATACAAAGTTCCTGTAATTAAATAATAGTTAAATATTTTAAAAATTGGGCCTTCAAGAATGCTTTGACTTATTGGTAACTAAAAATTGATAAATGTAAAATCTAAACTTTCATTAAAATCTTTATTAATGAATTTTCCATGTTACAAATAATGAAACTAAATAAAGCCACAACTAAACGCCAAAACATATTAGATAAAGAATTTTTATCAAAGTTTTAAATGGGAACTACTATACTAAGAAACAAACCATGATATTAATTTGTCTGTTTATATTTCATTAATAGGTTTTTGTATCCATGGTCATAATAAATTGAGTTCCACACGTATAAAGTTTTATATTCATGAGGAATTGTTTTTGTATTTTCCCCTCTATGTATCCAAAATAATCACATCCAACAATATTCAAAACATTGATATAAAATTACATTTTACATCGACTCACAAAAGCGGATGATACCATTCGGCATTTATGTGAAAAAAACATTTTATCGAAAATATTTACTTAAATATCTATAACTCTGTAACGGCATTACCGATGAAAATTGGAATATAATCTAAAAAAATTCATTTTACATTTTTTATAGCATACAACTTTCTGTTACAGTTAACTGACTTTACGTTTAACACGTTTAGAAAGTTTCAAAACGTTGGCATAAAAAATATTTTTGTAATGGGAGCAAAAAAAACTATTTTAAATCACGAACAGAATACTTCTGATATCGTAGAAGTAACTCGGAAGTAAAATACCGAAGTAAAAGTTTTTAATTTTGTTGTTCTGGTTATAATATTATGGCATCGCATTGTTTTTTTTTTACATGAATTATGTATAAATTTATTTATACATTTTTTTTAGTTCGTTAGTTAGTGCCTGTTGCATGATTTTTATCCATTTGTATTTTATATAATTTTTATATGAATAAAATAGTTCAAATTCTCAAAACAGTATTAAATACGTTATAAAATATTATAAAAAACGTTTATGTGTTAATAAAACTTGTTCCAATGTAATACAAAAAATCTAAGCCATCTAAAAACAAATAATATGATTAATAATAAAATAATATAAATAAAACTGCTTTAAATCACTACATAAGTTAAAAGTTAACACCAACTTGTCTGTGGAAAATGTATTTTAGGTAAGTAAAACATATGATTCGCTTATAAAAATTCAGAAAACGAAAAAGTCCCGAATTGTTTTTCTCTAATTCATACAAACATATATTTGCTGGATTGTTGTTTTACATCTACAACTCCTCAAATTTGACTTGTTTTTACGTACGTATCACTGCTATAGGAGCTTAGAAGAAAATACAAAATGTATAATATCTATATGTTTGTATAACATTGTCTTTGTCAACTAAAATGATTGTATCCTTTATAATGTTCTTTTTATTTGTTTGTTTTCCTGTAAAAATGGCGTCGTATATTCATTTTTGTTACCGTTAAGATAAAACTTTGTTCGTTTTTTGTAATATTGTAGTAAGTACTAGGAAATTATGTTTTTAAATAAATTTTATGTTTCAATAATTTCTTGTTTTTATTTGTGGTTTAATTTTTTTTCTAATGTTTATATTGATTTTTACTTCCTTGTACAAAGAAAAGGAGTAGTTTTAAGTAAAAAAAAATTTAGTACTGAGTTTTTTTTATAGAATCATAGAAAATGATTAACAGATCAATGAATTTAAAACATTCGATAAAATCAGATTTATTGATTCATATTTACATTTGATGAAAAGTCGATAAAATCTTTATAAATAAATAGTTCCACATTATTAAATTCCACCTTACAGAGATACGCTTGAGTGTCGCAATTTTTTAAAGATATTGGTTTTTTTCTGATGAAAACCAGCAGTTAGGAAGCTTTAAGTTTGCTTACGGAGGGAATTTAAAAAGTGACTGAGTTGGAGATTGGGATTCAAAAATAGAAATTTTATGATATACAAAATAATTTTTATATTGGAAATTTGTGTTTCTGAATGATAAATTTATAATTCCCATAACCTTAAATTGATAAAATAAAATATAATGAAAAATAAAATAAATAAAAATTTATTAGTATTCTTTCCTAAAAGTCATCCATAATCTATAAAAAAGGAAAAGAAAAACAGAAATATATAATTCAATTTATATATCCAGAAATGTTTTATATTTTGTGGCTCATTTGATTAGTATGAGTTAAAAAATATGATTATTTTATATCTCTTACTAAAATATTGTTGTCTTTATTGTGAAGCGGATATTTCTATGTTTTTGGTCTAGTTTTTTTCATAATTCATTGCTTTGTTTTTACCATTGAATTTATGCTTGTTGCTTATATATTATTTTGCGAATGTTTTTCGTAAAAGGATGTAAGAAAAGAAATATATAAATAAATCAAAATTATTACTTTTATCTACTGGGTGTACCATGAAAATATAATTTATTTTAGAAGCTTAATAGTATTCGTAATATTTAGTGGTTCAATTTGTAATTATGATACATTACAATTGGGTAGTTGACTAATACTGAGTCTGCAATATGTTATCTCAAGTTCTGATTATGACTTTGCTTGAACAATGTAGTGATTGTAATATATTAATAGGATATTGGGAATGAAAAAATATTTTGAAATATTTTTAAGCCATAAAAACACATGATTAATTTATTATTTTTAAAACAAAAATATATATTTTTATCCGTATAACACGTGACCTAAAATACAAGTCATTTTTGAAAAATTAATAGTTGTCTTTATCAGTTCAATCTATCAAAAGTTTCTTAATTAGTAAAATAATATCTGAAGGTGTTTGCTTATGTTTTTTTATCAATGTCTTGTTATATCAGTTTTCGTTACATTATATACCGATATAACGTCACTCAAATGGTAGACAATGTTTTTCAAAATTTTAATGTTATTTTATGGCAAAGAATCTTATTTATTTTACAAAAATATTAATTTTTTTGTGACTTTTTATTAAGAAATTAATATTTTGAAGTACTTATTATACTAATTAATACTATTACAAAGCATAAGTAACAGGAAATTTTTTTATTCTTTTCAATACTGTAAAAAATTACTTAATTGTGGTCGTTGATATAAGTAGTTAAGGGAATATTATTTATTAGTTAATAAGGATAACTCTGACCACCAAAATTTAAAAATTCATTTAACTTTACGATTATATTCTATATATAATCTTAAATGACTTTGTGAATTTATTTTCGAATCTGAATTTGGACGCAACTATTGCTCAAATTGTTAAATGCAAATTATTTTGGGCCAAATTACTTTAAAAATCTTTAATTTTTTTCATTTAGTTAAGAAACATTTTTTGAAAGGGGAACATACATAAGAAAATGACGAAATATGGAGACAAAATTTTTATTCTTGATTTCGATACAAATTTTCATCTAACATGATCCAAAATAAATGTTTTCACTTCGATTTGTACATTTTTATTCATAAGGAATTTAAAAAAAAAAGGAATAAATAAATAATAAAAGAAAATGAATAATTATTCGATTCATTAAATTTGTATTTCAAAGTTATCAAGTAGCGTTACGAACAACATAAATGCATTGAAAATAGAAAATAATTCCATCTCTTTAGATACTCACATTAATTTCATCATCTTAAAAAAAAATAAACTTGCCTTACATTTTTACACAGTTAATAAATACTGTGACATATAATTTGTAGAAAAGTTTAATCGACTGATAGATATGTCTGATTCCGTTTATGACGACAGGATCAAGATATCTAAGAACTAGAAGACGATGTGAAAAAATCTCTGTGATGAAACTTAAGCTGCGTATAAATTGTGTGTCCGCTTTGTCCGTGGTTTGGTTAGTCTATTTATATTTATTATAAGGTCAACAAGTATATATACATGCACAGACACAGCATGCTGTATACATTGGGGATGGATAAATAAGAAGGTGAACAAATCCAATGGGAATAACAGGAATTAGATTTTATTCATGTTTTGAATATTAAGATATCTTTACCTCATCTCATATAATAATAGTACAGTACCTACCGACCGATTCAAATAAGTATTTATTGTTTAATTTGTCTTTAATTTTGTCGACGTGAGCAATTACATTCTAAGTATAATTAACAAATATTTGTCCTGATTTTTTAATGATATATTCTTAGTTTAGTGTATGTTTTTTATAAAAACTTTTGAATTTTGTTATCTACAGATAATGGAATTACTTGAATGTCTTTGAAAATATGCTATATTTAATTGTTATTCAGAATTTAATTATCCATTAAATGTTTTCTTTGTTTATAAATAACATTATTGAGTTTTTGTAGATATTGTAAACTTTCGGATCGAAATCTTTTTCCATAAAAGTTTTTATTTAACAGTATACATGTACGTACGTAGCTATTGTCATGTGCGAGGGGATTAAGCAGTTTAAAATCCCTCGCGCTGTCTCTCTGTCCAACACTAGACATAACTGATAATAAATTGTGTACTAAAATAATTTTAAATTCAAAATTGGTTATAATTCTGACTATTCTATTCTTTGGAGATGTTACTCTTTGTTAATTTAATGACGGTCTGCACAAATGCTACGTAAACAAATCAACTTCGATCACCTGTATATACTCAATCAGAATATTATTGGCCCAATGTTCGTTGCTCATACTCAAGAAAGCTTATTATAAATTTAAAAGTTGAATTACATTTTAATACTGTAATGTTTTGATAATGTTTTTGTTCGCCAAGTTTTTTTGGTTTTTGTAACGTCACAAGAATAAAAAAAATTAATTTTCCCAATATCTTGGCCAAATATTCACCGATTTGAGTGAATTTTTTTCGATATCAACTAATTTTAGGTCGTAATTTTCAATTTTAATATTAAAATTTTGCTAATTTTAACCTTTATATAAAATATAATGACCAGGGTCTTAGTATCTGGTAAAATATTATAGTTATGTTTAATTTAACAAAAAATTTAAAAACAACGACCCAAATTAAGTTGGATTAGATACTTTGTTCTCCAAAATTGGATAAATATTTTCCCCTATAGAGCGAAACTAATTTTTAATGGTTTTTGTGACGTCATTAGAATCCAAAAATTAATTTTCCCAATATCTTGGTCAAATATTGACCGATTTGAGTGAACTTTTTTTCGAAACCAACTAATTTTAGGTCGTACTTTTCAATTTTAATATTAAAATTTTGCTAATTTTAACCTTTATATAAAATATCATGACCAGGGTCTTAGTATCTGGTAAAATATTATAGTTATGTTTAATTTAACCAAAAATTTGAAAATTACGACTCAAATTTAGTAGGATTAGATACTTAGTTCGCCAAAATTGGATAAATATTTTGCCCTATAGAGCAAAACTAAATTTTAATGGTTTTTGTGACGTCATTAGAATCCAAAAATTAATTTTCCCAATATCTTGGCCAAATATTGACGGATTTGAGTGAACTTTTTTTCGAAACCAACTAACTTTAGGTCGTACTTTTCAATTTTAATATTAAAATTTTGCTAATTTTAACCTTTATATAAAATATCATGACCAGGGTCTTAGTATCTGGTAAAATATTATAGTTATGTTTAATTTAACAAAAAATTTAAAAACAACGACCCAAATTTAGTTGGATTAGATACTTTGTTCGCCAAAATTGGATAAATATTTTGCCCTATAGAGCGAAACTAATTTTTAATGGTTTTTGTGACGTCATTAGAATCCAAAAATTAATTTTCCCAATATCTTGGTCAAATATTGACCGATTTGAGTGAACTTTTTTTCGAAACCAACTAATTTTAGGTCGTACTTTTCAATTTTAATATTAAAATTTTGCTAATTTTAACCTTTATATAAAATATCATGACCAGGGTCTTAGTATCTGGTAAAATATTATAGTTATGTTTAATTTAACAAAAAATTTAAAAACAACGACCCAAATTAAGTTGGATTAGATACTTTGTTCTCCAAAATTGGATAAATATTTTCCCCTATAGAGCGAAACTAATTTTTAATGGTTTTTGTGACGTCATTAGAATCCAAAAATTAATTTTCCCAATATTTTGGTCAAATATTGACCGATTTGAGTGAACTTTTTTTCGAAACCAACTAATTTTAGGTCGTACTTTTCAATTTTAATATTAAAATTTTGCTAATTTTAACCTTTATATGAAATATCATGACCAGTGTCTTAGTATCTGGTAAAATATTATAGTAATGTTTATTTTAACCAAAAATTTGAAAATGACGACTCAAATTTAGTAGGATTAGATACTAAGTTCGCCAAAATTGGATAAATATTTTGCCCTATAGAGTAAACTAATTTTCAATGAATTTTATTTGGACGTCATTAGAATCCAAAAATTAATTTTCCCAATATCTAGGCAGAGAAAAATGTTTCACCAGAAAAGCACTTGTTGACTAGACTAATAGTTTATGTTACTTGTATTCTTATTAAAATTGTTTTGTTTACATAATATGTCACCATCATGTAAGACTGCCTACAAAGTACTTGGATAAAATTAACTTCCTACTGTTCTAATTTATAACAACAATAATTTAATAAAAGAATCAACATAAACAAAACAAAACAAAAAAGAAAAAAAACTTAATACAATGTTAAATGTTCATGAAAACTAACCGAAATGCAAAAATAGTGGTAGGAAGGAGGCAAAAATTCATTTGGTTTTTATCCTTTTGATATTACCTACTAGTGGTATTAACAAATACGTGAAAACGCGTCTAATTAGAAAGGGAATCTTTTAACAAAATTAGAAAACTTAGATAAACCTACAATTCTTTACCTCATTTCTTGGTATTGTAATGTGTTCGTGACCGTCGTTAAGAAAATAGAACTGCGTAGATGAAGTGAGTTTTCCTCCTGATGCTGCCATTCTCAAGTTAATTTTTATTCGTCGAATGAATTCTATCGGATAACAACTGATTTTTGAATTTCCTCAACGTGAAGTTAATTATTAAAATCGATATTTCATTTTCAAAGGCTTGTATTATCAAAAAACAGTTGACGTAATATATTTTATGTAAATTTAAGTAATAATAAGTTTTAGTCAACTACTTAATTGAAAAGTTTCTGCATTAATTCTACTGTTCGAAATTTAATAGTGAAATTAAAATTTTTCAATGCGTCTTTCAATGCGCAGATTATCACTGTTTAGATTTAAAGTCACCTGTGGGTTGGAGGAAAAATGTTTAGGGTGAGGCTTGCATAAAACATGGGCACAGTTCTTTCATCAACAACAAATGCATTCATAAAATCTAGAAGAGGTAATTCGTCCACAATAAACAATTGAAATAACAACTAGAAGCTCCTATCCACACGGAACAAAACCACACGACAAATGTTATACGCCACAGTACGTATCACTTGTGTTTATTTATAACATTGTGATTTTATAATAATAAAATAATTGATAATTTATTACTAATTATGGTAGTTGTAAGTAAAACTTTTTTAATATGAAAAATTCTCGAAATGGTTTCATATAATTGGTGGGGATTCCGCAAGTTCATAATTTCCAAATCATCTGAAAATTCGTTAAAGCCTATTTGATATTATTATTCTAAGAAAATGAACATAAAGAAACAAATAGAAAAGAGAGTTGCTTTGCAAGACAGGATTTTCGGCAACAAAGTCAAAGGAGCCATTTGGATCGTATATTATGATGAATATTATCTTCAAGAAAATAATGTGACTATAATGACTATAAAAAAACCATGTAATTTTATAATTTATTTTGAATATGACATACAATAAAAACATATGTTTGCTAAATAAAAAAGGGTTTCATAAGTTTTGTCATACTGTGGACTATTTTTTATCACTTGTTTTTTTCAGTTATACGATTGTATGTTGATAATATTGTGTATAAGATAAATAAAATGAACATGAAAAACTCTCTACCGTTAAATACAATTTTTCAAATTTTCTGTAGATTGCTTTACTGGAAACTTTACAAAATATGGATTGTATAAAATTTTTTAATGTTTGCCTTAACGTATAAAGTACAATTTGAAAATAGAATAAACTATACTAATTCGATATTAATCATGATATTCAATTGAAATTAGATATTAATCATGTGTATCGAAAAATAATAATGTATTTTCATAGACATATAGACATAGAGATTATATTTCCTTCTCGCAGCAGTTTAAGTTCAGCGTTACCATTTACTTATGAACTTCCACTTTGCAATGTCTTTAACAAAAACATGCCAAACACTTAAACATTCACTTGTGTTGTGGTAAGCAGTGAATAAAAACGTTTTAAGAAATATGTAACGTATTAAAATTCTGATATCTCAAAATCCCAGTAGGGAATATTTTATTAACACTTATACGAGCTAGATAACTTAGAAGCATACGTCTACAGGCGAAAGTGATATGATTTACATCATAGTATTGATAGCCACAGCAACATTTAGTATCGGAGACAACCAATATTCGATGAAGATGAACAGGTAGACAGATGTACTACGTTCTGATTCCGCTTATTATAGATATATTTTTCCTGCCCACATCCTATTTATGGAACCATAGTTGGGCTAGACTGAAATTCACTTTTATTTGTAGATACATTAAAGTTATTGATTTTGACCCAAGAAAATAAATTTTATTCGAAAACTCAAATCTTATTTACTTATCTGTATTTTGAATAGAAATTTAACAAATTTTTGAACTTAATAAACCTCGGTTTTATAAAAATATGTGTTTTATCTTATCTCGTATTCATTTTATTAAGTAATTGCTATTTTGTAATTTTATGGTCTTTTATTTAGTTACTTGAATTATACTTTGTTTAGCATTCTTACCATTTTATGCGTAAAACACCCCTGCCGTTAGAAATAAATTAAAAAATGTATATTATTTTGTAATTAAAATGTTTAATTGCATTTTTAATGTGGACAGGTAGGTAGGTATCTTTTTATATTTTTATATATCTGTAATCATAAAATCTACAATGAACGTACAAAGTAAAAATATTTATATAAATTTTATTTCAGAAACATACAATTAAAGCACATATAAATAATATTGTTAAATTAAAAATTTAAATTTTCTCAAATTCTTCTTTATATTTTTAATATTATGTAAATGTTATTCTCAAAAAAGAAAAAAAAATGCACTTGAGTGAAATGTGATGAAAAACTATATTCATATAAAATTAAATATTATCTAGTTGTTTTTAGTTTATTTATTTCCATCAAAATTTTGCTTTGTTTACAACTAAAAATGAAAGTAAATCATCTAGGAACCATTTACAAACGTTAAATAAACCCTTCTTATTTATTAAAGACAGTAATTTATAAAATTTTGCTCAAAATTAGTCTGAGAAAAAGCAAATAACTTCGATGTACAAAATATTATTAATGTGAGGTATAAGTTAGATGGTTTATTTTTCTGTTAATCAAAAATGGATTTATTTCTGTATAAAACAATTGAACATATTATTTTTTGTACTTTCCATCGATGACTACTTATTTTTTTTCAGGGAAACTTTGAATTTGAATTTCTGAAATGGTCAACATATACATACAGCGATAAAAATTACTACTATTTTCACTTTTGCATTGAAAATCGTTCCTTTAATTTTAATGTATCATACGCTTTATGCACAATACAAACTAATTTATAATTCGTTAATTATTCAAATAGATTAATTTAAAGACATTTGAAATAAATCGATTAATTATGATTGACTTCATAAATGTTTATTCATTCGCAATGACTTTTACAAATATTTACACTGACTGAACTTTATAATGAAAACTAATATTTTCTTACAACAAATAATAAATAAATAAATAAATTTATATGTAATGTGTGACATAAACAAGTTTTATGTATGTAATAGCATATTGTGATGGTTAAACATACGAGCATTGTAGTAGCAGTCATACCTTCAACTTTCTAATAAATCTATAAAAGGAAGAGAAAGCTTAAAATGAACTTCCCAATGCAATTATTTTTTATTTATATTAGCTTATTTTGAGCTTCAATTGTGTAAGATTTAAACAGTTTACGAAAAATTATTTTCAACAATAGTTGTTTATTTTGAAAAAATTAAATATTTTGTTTGTTTTGAATTAATCTATTATCTGTTATAGTTTAAAAGATGGGTCTGATTTATTGTTACGAAACTTAGACTAAAATTAATGTACTTTACATATTCTATACATATTAAGTATAATAACTTAAAGTAAACTGTCTGTTGATAAAAATTGTAAAAGTATTAAATTGTTATTTCGATTTTTAAGCTGAAAACAATAAGTTTCTATCTAAAATCTAAAATCCTAAAACATAAAACACAACAGACGAATGACTTTCTATGTTATAAGGTTGTGGTCGGGATATCTGATAGAAGACATAGAATAATTGGGTATAACTTACACAGGTAATGTTTGTGAAGATTTCCACTTTGATTTCTTTACTGCACATTACATAACTGCTAAATTTATATATTGGTACTCTACTAGGTACAAACAAGTGATGTGTAATAATATTGTGTATAATACAACCGAGTACAAACATAGATACAATATGATTCTAAAATAATTATAAAACTGCGTGTACATTTGATCCTTTTTTTTGTAACATTCGCTCTTTTTCTTGTTTTATCGGAGTAAGAAACGTAAAAAAAAAACTGTTTATGAGTTTGGACGGTGGTCCGAAATGTTTCCGATCTCAGCTTGAAGATAATAGCACTGGTAAATAAAAGCTAGTGAATGAAGCTGTACATCGTTTGTCAGTTATTCACATAAATTTCACCCTTTTGGAATGCAAAGTGGTTATTGGACAGTTGTTTCTGCTAAACTCTTGTTAAAGCCACACAGTTTTTATATCACCCTGGTATTTCTTACTGATATCAAAGTTTTTCACAGTCATAATTGGTCATTTTAGGGATAAAAAACAATTAAAAAATGTAGCAGTTCTTTTAATTTGCAGGTGAACATATTTACATAGTAGCAAATATTCTGCTACTATATAGTGTTTATAACATGACAAGTAAAAAGGTCGAAAAAGAAGTTGAATCGAGAAAATTGTTTCAAACAAAACCTTAATCATTCGAAATGCCGGATTACAAAACAAGTAGACATTTTGTAGAAGGATGGTGAGTGCGTTTAACTATGTCTTTAATTTTAACATTTGACTCCGTATCAGGTTTGTTAGACTCTTTGATACTGGTATAAGAATATTCTAAAATATAGTTACAATTGTCCTGTATGTTGTCCTAAAATTATATACCATACCTAAATAGACACATTTCTACAGTAATTTACTTAAGTATATGTGTACGAATGCTATATCTTTCGTTATATATCTATCTTATAGAAGTTTCCTACTTTAATAATCATCATAAAAATAATGGTTTGAGTTTTAGTCGATGAAACAATAACGAAATACTTGTACAAAGTCTACCAGATACTAATATGAAAAGCCCTGAATAAGCATACATGGTAGATGAATATGTTGGGTATGAAAAAAAACATTTTTTTTCTTTGGAAGTCGTTCCAAAAAAAACACTAAAAGGCGATATGATTCAAAACTTATCTAACAAAGCTCACTCAATGGACGCCTTGATTCCGAAAAATAGGACGAGATTCAAATGAAAGCATAAAGAAATTCAAATGAGAAGATTTTCCATATATATTGCATTTCGTTTATCTGTATTAAAGTATATTTGTTACACTATAGATTTTTTTTCTATGGAAAATTTTCTACTAAATTTTTTCAAGCCATGCTAGAAAGAGACCCACATCTCTTTTGGAGACAATACAACGGCTTAAATATATTTGCTTAGCAATTGCGATTAAATAATTGATGTTTATGTACTGACTTAAAACTATCGAGAATGCAACTAATGTTTTATTGTATTTATTGTACAAGTATTGAATATTCTCAAAACATACGAACTTGGATTTATTACTTATACATTAGTCTATATTTGTATTTTACTAGCGTAATTCGTTAAATCATTGAATTTCAAAAATATTACACATTTTTTACTAATTTATGTCCACATTAACGATAGGAATTTTAAAAGAGTTTAGTAGTTAGGTTTTATTCAAATATTCTAAATGAGTTTAAACAAAGCTTGCCGAAATAATTTACTAGAACATGCTGTATATATACCTACATATGTACATATATCAAGGTACGTACAAAAAATCTATTTCAATAACACTGACTATTTAACTTCCATTTTCCTCTGTTTTTATTGTTTTGTTATTGTTGTTGATATAATTTTTTTCCTGTATTTAGCACGCCTCTATACAATACCAAATTTTCAGTTGGTGTTACGGGTTTTTTGTTGTTATTTGTTCCACACGTGAGGTTACTTTTTTGTGGGTATATAATTGTTCACAATGCATATGTTTAGTAAAAAATAAATATAAAAATAGGGTATTGTTTATTTAGCTAGTAATATAAAAAACAAGGCGTTTTGGTAAATAATTCAAGCTTGCTTTTTATTTATTCAACATAATGTATCCGGAACATTGTGATCCGGAATTGTTAGTATGATTTAAGATATTTTATAATATTCAATATTCTATGACAAAAAAAACCAAGCAAAATTAGTTATTCCTATTTATTATTTAAATTAATTGATAGAATTTTTATTTGAAACTTTCGAAATAATACATTTTACGTCATTATTTTCTAAATCTTTGCTTTTATCATATGTTTTTATCGTCATTTTAGTCTATTTTAGCTATCCTAAAAATTAATACTTTATTCGTTTCATTTACAAAAACAAATAATCTACTTTGGTAAATTTTTCTGCGTTACTGATTTAATTTTCAAAATTTCAAAAAGCAAATAAATAAACAAATTTCGCAATAACCAAAAATGTACTACACGTACCTTGACGGCTTATTTCATTAGGGTTAGAAATACTTCCAAGCCTTTCAAAATTTGTAAATGAGAGTAATAAATCAAAATTCAAAGTTATCAATAACAAATTGCTTGTAGTTATTTTTATATCTACGTATCTCAGTACACGTGTAATAAGTAGAATTATAATACAAAACTTTGTGTAAGAGATAATTGCCAATTAAATTTTGTTCAATAATCGAATATTAATATGTAAGTTATTTTCATATATATTGAAGAAATTTTCGAATAATAATTAACTGATTTCTTCGCAACGTATATTTTTAGTAAAATTTTAAAAGTTTTGCCATAATGTGCAGTCGCGATGACGGCGCCGCTAAGAAGTATTGTCAAGTAAAATTGCCAAAATTTATATTCGAATATAATTTTCGAAACTAGTAATTTTATTGGTATTTTAGTGGATTGTTCATTTGGCATATTTACAACAGTTGTGATGTTTAAACTATTATATGCACATGATACTTCTTTTAGAAAAAAATGCAAATTTTTATTTCTTTGCACAAAGTAATTGAAGAATTATATCGTTACTTAATTGGATAAAACATTTTTCATATCGAATTCAATTTGACTATTTTTATCATGACATAAATATTTATGAACGTTATAGTATACTCCTACTTTTGGTTAAATATAGTAGTATCTACGTCCATACGCCCTACTTTTGGTTAAATTGAATATTTGCTAACGTATTTATCATAAAAGCTTGGATATAAAATGACCAGTGATGGTAAATTTTATCATTGCAAACAAACTATATTTCTATCATCGTAGACCGCGTGTCTAGAAGAATATCAACACGTCTTTACTCTGTATCAAATTTAGTTCAATTACTGTCTTAAACACACACGTGAAATAATTACTGTTCGGTATGACCTCGAATGCCCGTTATATTTTAAATTGATAAAGTTTCTTTAATTTGTGTTATAATAAAAATAAAATGTCCCAATTGACGAACTATTTTGGGCTTTAGCAGGCGCATAGTCTCAACGGCGTTAATAAAGTATTGTCTCGAAAAGTTAAAAATTCTAATTCACAATATAACCCCAAATTTTTAACCCGAGACCAAACCTAGTTTAGAGACTTTCTTATCTCCTACCTTTGACCACTCTTATAATCCTCAAAATGAAGCGATCGATTGAAATTAAAAATATCCTATCCAGTAGCCCTTCACTTTCTAATTTTAAAAATTAACGAATCATTGATCTTTTAAAAATAAAACTCTTGCAAGTCAAAACTTGCAAATTGTAAGAAGTAAATATATTTGTATTTATAACCTAATTTCGTCCACTTAAATACAAAAATTCTGAAAAATTTAAACTGACTTCATAAAAAAAGAATGTACGCAATTTGTCTGTATAAATATAATATTCCATAGTTCCTTTATTTACAAACCGATTTTTTTAATTTTTTTTTTGCGTTGTTATCTTGTTGTCAGTAAGGCCTAAAGTTGTCCTATAAAAATTAGAAAATAAAAGAAAATGGGGAGGTCTATTAAAACTTTTTTTTAAAAACAAATGTTTCGATGTTTTACATATATAAAGAATAAAGTATAATTTAATAGTTTTTTTGTTTTGTGAATTCAGCAAATATTTCTGTATTAGAGAGGAGGTTGGTTCTTGGTTGTATAAAACGCTTAAAGGCAAAAAAAACCCAAATCAAACCAAACCAAAACCAAAACAACCCAACCCAAACCCAAGCCAACCCAATCCAACCCAACACAAACCCAACCCAACCCAGAGATAGGTTGTGTATCAAAAGCTTCTAAGGGATTTATTTATTCAAGAAATGATAATATGAAAATTTTTTAAAAGAATTTGAACCTAGTTGACGTGTGCTTTTAGATACCTGGTAATATCTTTGATTTCTAATATTTATGAAAAACGATAAAAAAACACAAATATTAAGAAAAAATGAGGAAAAATTTAATGACTTGAGACGAGACAACAAAGATAATAATATATATTTGTGGATAGAATAAGATATAGAATTGGATATATTGAGGTGGATGAAGGATATAACTATGATAAAGTAAGCTACTATCTATATATATATATATATATATATACTATGTAATATAATGGTGATAAAAGGATTAGTTATGTGATTTGTAAGATGTATCTCACACATTTCACTAGACCAAATCTAGGAAATGGTCAATACATGTCGTTGTGGTTAAAACCCTTCTTTATCATCATACACAATGTGTTTTATATATATATGGAGGGTATGTGGATGAGCCTAATGGTACACCAGCAGACCAAAACGTCACACAACATATATAATGATATAGAAATTTTCCATTTCATTCTATTACATTATATTTTACCTACGTTTTTCCTACAGAGTGTACCTGATAAACATACAACTAATTAAGACAGTATTTCTTGTTTTAAAAGTTTTAATATAGGGACCAGTTCTCAGTTAAGTGGTTGCTTTACTACTAAAACATGGCACGACAAAATTGATAGAATTTTTATCTAATTCCATAACAGATTTTTGCACGTCTTCAAGGTAATTAGTTATTTGTCCAATTTTTAATCAATTTTTTAGAGAAAACCGTAGAGAAGCATCTATAGAAAAAGTCTTATAAAACATTAAAAACCTACATTAGAGTCTATCAAATTGTATACATGCATTTGCTTATGATTTAAATTATAATTGTTTTTTTATCCCACAAATAACAATAACCATTTGATAAAATCCAGTATTTCTCCAGGTCTCTTCATAAACGCGAAAAAATTAAAAATTTTGTTATGTTACAAATTTTAACAATTTAAAATGAAATAGATCTGAACAATTTGAAAATAGTTCATTAAAGTGTTGACTATTTATACCTCTGCCCAATATTTTTTCAAAGTATGCGACATGGGAGATAAATTTATAAAAGCACTATATCAGTTTTTAGATCTTAAGTTCAAGAATCGGCTGTAGGAACAATGGATCGCAACAGTTTTGAAAATGAATACGCATCATTCGTTTGCTAAAATTTCCTAGCCATACTAAACATTAGTGATTATACAAATAATTAATAATCATTATTTAATATCTATATAACTTCTGTATTCAAAGAAATTCCGGGACTTCGACATACGAGATGTTGCAATGTATAATTTTTAGGCATATAAAATATGTGTCATTCTGTGAGCATGGCGGCTTTGAGAGTTTCTTTGTCACATTATTGAAAAAAGTATTATTTTGGGACATATTGTAACAATAAAATAAGATGTATTTTATAATGTGTTGTATAGGGGTTTATGGTGTTGTATACACTTTATATTACCAGTATAAATATATTTCTGGGTAATTTCTCATAATAATTGTATTTAACCATTGTAGAGAAGTGATACTCTTGTTGTATACATATTTGATGAGGTATAAGATAATTTTAAATCTCATCTAATATTGAAGCAAAATTAGATGATATTAGTTATAACTGAAACTCAATTATGTGTTCAGTATAATAAATATTTATTTTTAGGTAAAATCAAGTATGTATTTCCTAACCAAGAGTCGTAATGTTTGTAATTTTTAACTTCAAAAATGAATAATGTTCTATGATTGTATATACGTATTTTTTAAATAAATGTTCATGGATTTCTGCATCTGTTCTAGTCCAATTAAAAAAAATCATTTTTGATTTAACTGCTTAGCAAAAAAAAATATTCAAGTGCCTTTTGACAATTTTTGGTATAATTATGTTGTAATTGTGTATATGAATGAATTTTTTTTTTTAAATCAAACCTCATTATCTTATAAATTTTTAAATTTTAAATTTCATACAGCTGTTTCATCAAGATGAGCATATTATTTCTGTGCATCATAAATTTGGAAATATGGATTAGTTCAGACCTCTGGCACATTAAATGTTTATTAAAAGTTTTAAATTAATTATAAATTTGAATAATCAGTTTACTTCTTTTAGTTAAAAAGGATGCTAAATATCTATCTTCGTGTAAAGAACTAGCTACTCTACTGGAGTATTTACGATATTTATTCATAGTTGATAAAATCTATTCTGGTATCCTTGTTTATGATTGACGTGGCCCATAAAGTTTTATTGCAAAAATGTAGGGAATGAAATATTAAATTATCAAAATCATAAAACACGAAATAAAAAATATACGATGATGATAAATCATTTAACTTTGAACCCAAGAAACCAATATTTTTATTACGAATTTTTTGAATTGGTTTATAGTAACGTTCTGACAGTATCTCACGGTTATAATAACGAATGCGTTGTAGTAGAATTGTTTTTGCAGTTAATGATCAAGTTCTAATGTGGTCACAATGTTGATTAAAAAGATTACGAACCAAAAATTGATCATGTTTAAATAGGACAATCTCGAATGCACTATAATACATATAATATTTATCATATTGAACTTATTTTTACGAAGATTACCCAAAACAAATTTTCAAAAATGTATTTTATATAAAGAAATGTTTTTTCGAAAAAATTCTTTGGTATGATTTCATGTGTTCGTATCACGATTGTATATGCCAAATTGCTTAACATTTGTATAAATATTTTTTAAAGTTGCGCGAAATTTGAAAATAATATTACCTTTATGTCGGGTTTTTTATTCTTATTCTAAGTGATGCATGATTCATGGAATCATTAAATAAAATACTAATAAATTTCTTATTATTGATAAAAATATTTGTTATCCCAAATACCTAAAACAAATTTTGTTTTAAAAATTTGTATTTACTTAAGTGCACCGAGATAAAAAGAAGGTTTTTGAGTTATTTCAAATTTAATCGTGTAAAACAAATTTTTTAAATATAAAAATTATGTAGCACATTTAGACCAGAGTAGAAGCCTTAAAAACTGATAAAAAGTTGAAGAAAATTATAGTAGGATGAAACCCATTGGTAACGCAAGATAATATGATAAAAATGAAAGGATAAATAAATTATATTTATCCTTTATCGCGATCTTAGTTCGGGAAGTGTGGAAGGGGTGAGTTTTTAAGGGTAAAACACGGTTTATTTCGATTTCTGGCAAAAGTACAAGTCCTGTGGAAAAAAGTTAAATGGCAAAGTTGTGGTAATAAAAAGATCTAAAACTTTAGTAATAACACTTTTTTCACATTTCCTCAAAATTTTTCGATTGAAATTAGGGTGCTTTTTCGATATTTATTCAAAATAAGTTGAAAAAATAAATATTTTAAAACATTATAAACCCTGGTATAATTATATGAAGAAAAATTTTTTTATTTGGATAGTAAACAAATCAAAACGATTTGATTTGTATACAATATCATAAAAAAAAAGTAAATAATTGGTAAAAATGATATACAAATTTTTGTATTAAGTACCTATAGCTTAACGAAAAGTGTACGGGCGACATAAAAAAAGGGTTTCTGACTATAAAATTGAAAACATCTTTTATTCCTGTTGTGAATACCGCAATGTTGTTAAGTGTTTGTAGGTTGGACTGCTAACAAAAAATAATATAAAAAAGTTATAAAATTCAGTCGTAAAATGCAAATAAATAAAAAGTAGTGAAAATATTTGAATCTTAGTTATAAAATCATGGACATTATTTAACAATAAAAGACCACGGGTTAATTTGTAATAATTTCCTTAGTTATTTATATTAATAATAAACATATTCAATATTTTATATATGCGTTATTAAAATAAATAAATAATATACTGCCAATAATGGAGACAAAAATTAATTGAGACTTACGAATCTGGCCACTTAGCTGCCAGTAGCTAGCTCTTTTTGTGGCTAGCTTTATGACAATGGTCACATTTTTAACATACTAAGCCATTCGGGTCATAAATAAGGATAAAGTGAAAAGTTAATTTTCTTTTAAGGAAATACACTATCAAAGTGAATAAACACCACCAGGTCCGATATTTGAATTAACACGTATACTTTCAAATGAGTTTGGAATACGTAAAAATAGAGAAAAATTATTCATAATTTATCATTCAGTAAAAAATAAAAGAATTGTAATAAATTGCAATAAAATTCATAGAAAATAGATAGAAGTTATATATTTTCATTTAATGATTTTTAGTGCACAAAATCCCAATGAATTTTTATTATGTTTTCCGCATAAGCTGTTACATTTATATTTATAAAAGCAAACAGTAGGTACTTACCTATGTATATACAGCGTGAGCCGTTAAGAACGTCTAAAATGTAGTGTAATATTAATTGTTTATACGGCAAAAAACGATTTCTATATTATTTAATCTTTTTAACATAACATATGTATATAACGAAAAAAGAAAAAAAAGCAGTAGTATTTCTATATATTGTTTATTACGAATATGGGTATTTTTGTCTATCAGTTTCTACTGATCTTATTAATCGAATGCCCAAATTAAATTAAAAATTCATTCTAAGGGTATGAAAATCAAATGGCATATCAATTGAAATTTCATATGTGAATTTTGAATGTAAAAATAAGTTATAACTAGTTGACCTCTGTGCTGCAGCATCAATTGTTGCAAATATTTTAATAGCTTAAATTTGAATCTTGAATTCGAAACAACTGTGGCATTTTCCAAACATACTATTAATCATTCAAATCACTGTAACAACACCCAATGACCTAAGACTTTTCATTATAGGTATTAAAAACTAAAATTAGATGAGAGAGCATGGCGTGCATGTTCAACTCTTTATGGGATTTTCTCCACTCAAAATTAGGTATCTCGTGTTCTAATCAACAAACAAAGTTTTAGTTTACGAACACTCACTGACTCGAGACCTTCGATTAGAGGTTTTCAAGACTCAAATTGAATGACATGGAAGAGCAAGGTGCGAATATTCAACTGTTAAATTACATAAACCGTTCAAATTACATAAAACATCTGTTTATGTAATTTGAATGGTGTATCCGACTCGATGGGTTATGGAAACAGCATAATTTTAAGTGAGTCATTCTGTATTATATGAAACTATAACTCTTGGTTTAAAAACATTTCGTTTATTCGACATTTGTCTATAAATAATGGTTTCAATTAATCCCAAATAGTTTATGATGAGTGTATATGCATTATACACATTTAAATTGGCACAATTTCATACGTTTTGGTATTCATCGATTTTTAGATAAACGATTCATCATAATTGAATCGAAAATGTTCATAAAATTCAATACGATTATGGCATTACATACATTACTATTATAAGGTTGAAATTATGTGTTTCATGATTAAACTGGGTACGTGCTTTTTGATTAACAATTTGTTCTGGTTTCCCTTGAAATTCTAGCTATCTAAAATGTGTGAGATGAATTCAATTATCTTCGTAAAGATCGGTTTAAAATAAAAAAGACAAAGGGGCTGTTGATAGAAATGAAAACATAAAATTATAAAATAACAATAGTTTATTGAAAAATTCATTATTTAAAAATTAAAGCTATTCATATTAATTCATATTCACATTGGCACTCCAAGTAATACGGCAATTAGTGTTTTTATAATTTATTTATTACTTATACACTATAGACTTTACAAACTGCTTAGAACAAGTTCTTATTCAACTTAATTTAATTAATTGTGATGAGAAATTGACACAAAAAAGAAACCTCTTAAATAAAGACAATCTTTGTAATTTATTATATTGTAATATGCATTGTATTGTTTTCAATTTTAGCGCAAAAAAACTTAAAAAAAGAATGCGCGAAAAAAATTTTCACTAAAAAAATTAGGATAACGTATTCAAGAACTACTAAATAGAAGTTTTTCTTTAAATTTTGATACCCTCTCAATTCTATGAGGGATATTAAAATTGATATAAAGTTTGTAACATTTGCAAAGGCTGAAGGCAAAAGGAAAACATTTGTATATATGTTAAGAAAATCACGTAACTGAACAATATTCCCTAACTTGATCATATACTTGATATAGCAGAATTATAGATGGCTAAATCATAATAAGTGCATATGAAGTTGTAAACAAAAAATGATTATCTACAATGCAATACACAAACATTTTGAGATTGTATTTATTAGTTTAGCCGAGAAGCGAAATATCTGCGAAAAATCTTTAATATAGCCATTATGATATAGAAGATAGCTGATTGGATGCGGAATAAAATTCTGAGAAATATGTTTTTTTTTTTATAAATTCTGCAAGGAAAAATTGTAATTATGATAAACACAAACTAAAAAAGAAGATGACAAATTTTTTATTATTACTTGAAAATCAAAAATGATATTTGAATTTCGAAAAAATTGGAACTGAAAATTTATATAAAAAATAAATAGTTTATATGTCAACAATACGAAAATAAAGTAATCAAAAATTTGAAGAAAACTAAAATAGAATATTCGTCTCCAAAAGTTTTAGATTTTAAGCATAACTGTTTAAACTTTTATATTCATTTTTATATATACAGAATATTGGCAAAAATTAATTAATATTATAACTTTTTGAAATATCTCTAGCAGCAATGCGTTAGCGCAGAATCCCATTTCAACGACTGATTAGTACTATAAATATTAATAACGTGATCTCAAATTCTCTTAAGAAAGTTTCTCTTGTTTAAGAAAAATTTATTAAGATTTCAAATAACACTTTTCGAATTCAAGTAGTAATAAAAATTTGAGTTTTTTTTTTTTAAGTTTTCTTTATTTATCAACAATTTTATAACAGAAAAAATTGAAAAGTTCTTTTTAAGGATTTTTTTCTCGCTTTTCTAAGGATTTTTCGCAAATATTTTTCACTTCTTGACTAAGTTTTACTAAAAATTTGATATATACTCAAATAACCATAAATAATGTTGTTAATAATAAATTACATTGTAAAATATATTATAATAATATTTTAAAGAATAATAATCAGATTATACTTTTAATTGTTCTAACCATATATAAATATGTTTATTATACATACATAAAAGATTTTAAATATACAATGGAAATTATAATGGGTAAATGAAATCAGATAAAATATAAGGACAGTGGTTGGTTGTTGTATCTAGATACAACATTAAAATATTATTCATAATTATCATCTACAAAATGTTATTTTAAATTTTAACTTTATTTTCAAATGTATTCGTAATATTTATTAACTTATTTAACAAAAAAAAAAATTTATATGGTTTAAAATTTAGTAAGTATTATTATAAAGATATTTGGATTAATATCTATGTGTAAGAACGTTTGTAATGTTACTTCAAACATTTTGAGTCGAATACTTCTACAGTTTCTAGCGCAATGTGCAACAATATGTATCCCATATTTACTTAGGTCTAGTTAATAAATATCTTAATATTTGAGAATTGTATCAAAGAACGGGTGCCAGGAGTTGGCGCCACATTCAGAATAATTTTTTAGTTTAATTTAATAAAATGGACCATTATAGGAAAGTAGATATAAAATTAGTTGAAATGTATAAAAATTATTTTTCATACATATACACACGAAGTACTCTTTAATACATGGGTTTCTCTAAATTGAACTTGGATACAGAAACCATTTTGTGTTAAAACAGACACTAATATTTATGATATATAAAAAATTAAAATGATAAAACTTGTTTGGTACACGAAACCTACTTATACGTAAAAATATGTGAAACGTCAATTATCCAATTTTATGTAATTGTAAAAGGGCATTAAGATTTGTAATGCAGAAACAATAAGAACAATTGAACTTCTGGATTGTAGAGCTTTTTAGGATATGTTATAAGTTAAACGATTTATTTTATGGGTTTCAGAAAAGCCATTATGATTTGAAGTCGAATTGAACTTATACAATTTATATCTTCTTAACTTGTACTTTTGGCAAGATACATTATCGGTCTTTAGAAGTTCGCATCTTGAGTATAAGATAATATATCCGCTTTAAGTGCACTAATATAATGAACTTTTATACGGTGACAACAAAACTAAACCACAGAAAGGCTTCTCAATTATTCTTTAAATAAACCAGATTATGCAGTAATTAAATTATAAACGCTTTCACTTATTTTAAGATTTATTTCCCCATTAATTCCTTTTATATGGAATTTTGGATATATGCTTAGGGTAGCTATACTTGGCTACCGTCACTCTGCCCAAGCGAGTAAAGTTGGAATAACCATTAAATGTTATAGCCGTTTCACTACCGAACGGGGAAGATAATTAATTAAACTGTCGTTGCATGGAAAGAATATTAAAAATAAATATACATTAAAAATAGAGATGTGGGAGCCTCTGTTACAGACATATCTGAGAAACGAAGGTAAAACCTTATTTTTTTGGAGAGTAGTTGTTTTAATCAAGATTTTAACTAATTTAAAGCGCCTTTAATTAAAAATTTGTTTTTTTTTTTATATGCAATATTATTTACCAATTTTTTTAGTTTTATTGGTCATGACAATTTCAAAATATATTAGAATAATAATTATTTGCTTTTAAACAATACTACATAACAACTTGGACATCGGTTAAATAATAATAATATTCAAATATAAGTTGGGATTAATAATATTTCCATTATATATAAAACAACTCATCTCAAATAGATAATATACGGTACCAATAAGACTGTAATAGGTTTGTACTCTTTAATCCCTCTAGAGACAAAAACATAATCTAAATAAAAAAAAAATAAAACATATACTTCCCGTCGATATTATTCTATACAGATATTACGAGGAGGAAGTAAGAATGTTTTTACAAATTATGAACATAATCGAATTAATAACATAACAGTTGTAATATGAATTACTATCGTCATGTATGTGTGTACCCATCTATCCGTTCTTACCTTAAGTACACATATACCTTGGTAAAATACAACAGTTTGAGTTACTCTGTTGAATTATGAGTAGGTTCATAGGTAATAAACTTTAGTAATTTATATTATAAAGGACCCGAGAGATGTGAAAGTAATATTTATTTATAGATGGTGGTTTAGTTTTCATACCTCAAACCCTTTTAAATTTTGCACAGTTTCACTATTTATATATAAGGCAGGTGAAAGTACATACCTCCTACTTTTAAGGTAGTGGTAGTTATTGCAAAAAGGTCGGAAACATTTCACTTATAAATTTACTACTGACTATGTCTAGTGATAACGTTTAAAAACGTGTTAATTTACCATTTTAGTGAATGTTTTGTATGTGTCAGGTATATTATGTTCTGAAACTTTCTTAAATTTAACTGTTCAAAATTCTATTTTGTCAAATAGCTATTTTCTGACAATTCGAAGTTTATAATTAGATAATTTATTTAAGACTATATTTACAAATGTCAATATTTCGATTATTTTACTATTTAACTGGAATCACGATTATTGAAACATGACCGACTCTAATGGCATCAAATTTCTTTTAACAAAAAAATAATTATTTGTTACTTAAATTTTTTATTCTAATGTGAGTTAAGGTGTAGTATAATTCACGCAGCGGCAGTTTTGTCAATTATACTAAACAATAGTGGGTAGGTAGTTGATCACACTGCCGTCGCATGGATAAGAACATAGTAACCGCCTTCACCACAATATATTTCTCACCTTGTGTTAGAAGGCATCATTGCCTTCAGTAGTTCTAAAAATTGTTCTAAGTTGTTCATAGAGTGTTCTAAAAAAGGGTACATTATAATATATTAATATACTGTTCTTTTTTTGATATGAGAAAGGAATGAAAATTTTAGTTCCGAATAATGGCCCAAAAATTTTACGTTTGATGTCCGTCTTTTATTGTAAAATTTTGAATTATGCTCAATTGCAATATTAAAAAAGGGTGGTTCACGTTTCTAAGGTTGAAGGGAATAAAATTAGTAGACCGTCACTTTCAAGTTATTTTGGTATCTTAGTATTTTCATATAACAGCCAGTAATAAGATCACCGCATTTACCTAAAGTACATAAATAATAATCATTAAAAAAGAGTTCATGTCAAAGTTACAAAACTCATACAAAACATGTCATAAGAAACCAGCAACAGATAGATGATAAATTTTTAAATAGTTTATACTCTCTCCGTTCGTTATTGACAAGTATTGTTATACATGTTTGATGTACACCAAAACACAGGAAGAAATAACTTTTATTTACAAAACTTTAAATTGAATAAATTAATACATAAATATATATATATATATATATATATATATAATAAATATATATATATATATATATATATATATATATAGTAAGAAATACAGTGTATTCTTAATTAAAATTTTATGATTAATAATTCATAACGCGTAAGTATGCGACAAGAACAACTAACAAACTACAACGGACTTGCTTTACTGCTTTCAGTTTTTCAATGGCTTACTTTTCTTACATTGTTTTGTTTTACACAGAGAGTTTTTCAAACATTGTATGTAGAAATAATGATATCTAACACTACGTGGTCGAATTGATATTAACTATTAAATCGCATAATTACAAACAGAAATAAAGATACATACGTTTCGCTTGATTTAGGATTAAGGTACTTTAATGGTTATGTATTCGAAAGAGCTTGATAGATTGAGCTGAAATTTATATATTACAGAAGAAATTTTATATTCCTATCATATACAATTTTTCTATAGTAGCAGCTTTCACATGTATTCAAGTTTTTTGGTCCCATATTTTGCATGGTCGAATATATTGGTTCTCAAGAATAATCTATTTCAAAATCATTTAAAAGTTAATATAATTTGTTTCACAAAATAGTATTATGGATATTATTATGTATATTTATTTTATATACAAATTTATTTTGCTACGAATTTTTTTGACTAATATTTTGACTTCCCAGTTGAATCGATAATAAATAGTCGAATTAAATTTTAATTGTGGTCGTATTGATTTCATTGAATAAACGAATTTTGATACATAAATCAATTTTTCTGTATTTTTTTATCTTGTGTCATTTTAGCTGGGAAAATCATCCATTTTCTTACTTTATAATTTACTTTAATTTAATACACTAAAATTTTTCCATTTTCGATTTAAATTTTTATGAACTTCATCTGAATATAAAATGTGTTTCACACACTAAGACGAATAATGAATCACTTCATCAGTGAAAATCAAGCAGCATTTGAACATTATTATCGAATGTAGGCTATCCTTAATAATAGTTTTCTATGGTTCAAAATAATAAGTGCTTGAATGAAGTCACAGGTAAAAGCTAGTACTATTATAAGCATATATAACTTGTGTTTTGAAAAGTTAGATTAAACTTCACCTTGAAGATTAGATAAACTCATTTTGCATATATAACATCTAAAAATATTATTTTTTTATATTATAATATGTATATAATTTTTCTTATCTAGAATTGAAAATTAAATATGCATTATATACATATTACTTGCACAGTTACTTCTTATTCTTTCTTGTTATGAGAGTGAGTAATAGTATAAAACTAAAAAAAAAATCGTTACATATTACTCAGAAAACTATGTTTTTTTGAAACTTCTAGATTATAATAAGAAATAATGTATTGTTTCAACATAAACTTTGCGGAAAGACTGATATTTAAAAATTTACTTTCTTAAAATAAATCAGTGAAATTTGGACTGATTTTTCCAGTAACTCGGAAACAACTGGATAAATTTTATATCGGTTTATCGTTAGATTAGTCTCTCATAACATAGGAAATATATGTTTTCAGTACATTCGAAAAATACTGAAATTTCAATAATTTATATTTTAGAAGCGGATGCGCGTGTTTTATCTCAGTGTCCGTGCTATACAAAGTGTATGTTAACTTATTATATTTATATTGTAATAATTAAAATAATTACTATAGAATAAAGATAATGAAACAATTACCTATTTAAAATAATTTTTCCAATAATACACTAAAAATATGAAAAATAGATTTTTTCGAACTAGATCCAGTATATAGGTCAGACTGAACAATAACAAAATGTATGCATATGCATTATTTTATTCATTCATTTCGGACAGCTACAGATTTCATCGTTACAAATCATTATGGACATGAATTGACATGGAAAATATCGCTATTAATACTGATAATACATTGTAGTTATACAAGTCACAAACAGAGAAAAATATGAAATTTATATTATTCGTTTTTCATATTATTCTTAATATTTTTATATATAAAAGTAATAATGTATAATTATTATTCAATATTTAACAATATTTTGAACTTTATTCTTTCATTACACAACTGTCTTCATTTCACAAATCCGCATAGAATATATTTTAAAGTATTAAATAGCAAATTTTGGAGCATATTCCAAAAGAGAGGTGCTGAAATCGAAAAATATTTTTGACTTTGATTTTAGCCTATCATTACATATCGATTACAAATATCCGCACGTTTTAAGCTTGCATAAACAAAAAGTTGAAATTTTTTCCTCAAAAGAAGGGGTTAACTTTATTTTTTTTGTTTTGATTTTTCCTCGCCTATTTACATCCATTGTAAAAATCTACATGTTCCTAGTATTCATTGATAAAATCAAGTAATTTTTTTTGGAAAAACGTAGTATGCTGATCATGTTTATCATTTGGATGCACGGTTATCAAAGCTTAACGTGTATGCAAAATTTCATCTTAATTGTTTGAAGTTACCTACTGTAAGATTAGATATACAAAAATAAACAATGCAAATTAAATAAAAGTTTATAATTTTTTAATGAACAGTTTCTTCAAAGGTGAGAATGCTGATTTATTTAATTAAATATATGGGCTGAAAAGTCTTGATAACTCATTTCTGATCATGCTTAAAATAATCAATTAAAAGCGGTAATGAAAAAGACATACTTTAAAATATATATTTTATAAGAATAAATGAAATATCATTCTTCTCCAATCAAGCATAATTTTCCTTTTTTTTCGGTACAAAACTATCTAGAAAAACATAATTATTACTATAAAATTGGTTTCAAGAACGGAAATTTTTTTCCTAATTTATTTAAAGTTTGTGATTAATCTTATATCTTTAAATGAGCAATTCTTGTATATATATATATAAATATATATATCCAACGATTTTCATGAAATTCATTATATAGGGGGTTTCGGGGGCGATAAATCGATCTAGCTAGGAATCATTTTTAGAAAATGTCAATAATGTTTCATGAGTTCATCATTTTCTAAAGTGTCATGACATTTAGAAAATGTCATGTTTATAATGAAATGATATATTTGTTTAATATTTATAGTTATATAGTCATAGCAGTGGCTTAGTGGGCGTGCGAGGCTCTTATACAGAGATCCCGCGTTCAAATCCCGGCTCGGCCGACGAATAATATTAGTTTTTTTTACATTTTAAAGTGAATACATTTTAATTTTTTAATTTTAAATACATTTTAATTTTGTAAAGTGAATAATATTTTTCAAATAATATTTTGTTATTATAATTGTATAATTTTTTATAATGCAATGATATATTTGTTTAATATTTAAAGTCATTGGAGTGGCTAAGTGTTAGCGTGCTGGAATCGTCTTCCGCCTCGACGTAATATAATTTCCAAAAAACACAATTTATAAAAAAAAAAAAAAATACCGAGCAAAGCTCGGTCATCCAGGTACTTTATATTCAGAGAAGCATAATTTTTGAAAATACCTTTCCGCATTAAAAATTGTATTAAATAAAATAATAATTTATAGAAATATTTGTATAGATCATCATGCAAAATACATATCAAAGTGGGTAAAAACAAAGGCTCAGTACGAGATTATTTATAGAATAATAAAAATAACAAGAAAGGTTCGTTTTTTTACATGTAAAAATGTATATGGTTGATCCATTGTTCGAGATTTCATCATTAAATTACTAATTACAAGAGATGGAACGTAAAAGTAAAGTAAAACGTATGTGGTCGTATATACATACAAGACTAACCGGAAATTAAATTTTTACTAACTGTATATAAAATTTATCTAAACAATAAAACAAAATTTTATTAGATATTCTCATATGACCTCTATATTTAGTTATATTTAATAGTTCATTTCTCAAATTTTTTTTTTAGCATCTGTTTTTAAGAATAAAAAAGAAAACGTGATTCTTAGTTTAATACTCTTGAAATCAAAATGATATTAAGGAGGTATTAATTTGATTCGATAAATAACAATTACGTAACACAAATCTAATTCATAATTGAGAAGAGGCGTTCAACTTAAAATTAAATCCCTAAGTATTAAAAGACTGTTGCAAAATGATTGGGAAGTAAACCATTATCTCCATAACGTCGATTGCAGTTCTGGAATTCGTTCTTCTATATTCGAACGAGTTTACAAATTATCCAAGACAACATTATACTGTTACTCTTATTTATGAGATAAGTCTTACAATTTTTAATCTAATCCATCTGCACATTCTATGTTATTCGAAAAAATGTTAATTCATTAAGTCAAAGTTTTTTATTTTAAACTATGTTACCGTTATCTGAATACAGATGTAAAAAAAAAAGTTTTTACAAAAAAGTTTAAAAAACGAAAAAATAAATATTCTCCTCAACCACACGAAGCAATGACTTGGAATGAACCAGTCAGTGTTGTAAGTAATCAAGTTTGTGGAAACTTGTGTAGAACATCAATATTTAAGTTTTATAAAGGAAAAACTACTATACTGCACTTTCTATATATGTACATGTTCGCTGGTTTTAGTTTTTCATATATTAATCGTACTTTAATTTTCACATTAGTTTTATACAAACTTTATGAAAATTTTATTAAGATTTCTTTGTGGAAAAACTTATAAATATTATTATACTTTGTATGCTTTTACCGAAAACAATATTTAAAATACTGAGTTGAAGATAGTTTTTTCTTATTTAAATTAATTGTAATATATTTACAATGTGCTTTTAAGAGAACATTTCATTTAATTGCACTTTATAACAAATAAGTTTTTAAGTATATTTACAGATAATTATTAAAATTTCTTTTCTTTTGTTCTTAAACACTTTATTATATTATTTTCATTTTTGAGTAGTTATTTATTACTCCTTTTAAAATTGTTGTGTATAAAATTTCGATTTTTCTTTATTTTAATGCAAATAATTATGATATGGGACAAATTAACGCATTTGAGAACCAGTCAAAGAAATTCACGGGATAGTTAAAATTGTTCTTTTCTATTGAAATCTAAAAATCAAAAGTTTTAAATATTGTTACATGCAAGGAAAAAAAAACTGGGTTTTTTCCATTAGAAAAGTAATAATTTTTGTACTTGTCAGTTGTTTTCTGCGCAAAGTCAGTTGAACACATTCATTATTTTAATACAATTGTAAGGAGTATTTTATAATAGTATGGGCATATTTTATGGGTATTAACAATGTTAATAATAATAAAAACTTTAAATATCACTGCATACAAAATTTATCTAAACACTTAACTGTGTCAATTTTTGTTTTTATTTTTTGAAAAGTAAGACTCATTGTATGTTTATTATTATTTCGAATATAAAATCACAATAATTAGATTAAATAAAAATTTTCATATGTTTGAATAAAATGAAACAGAAAATCCAATTATATTTCTTAGAATTATATTTGGATACATTGTAAAGGTTGATTTTATTCTCAAAATAAAAGAAAGGATCTCATTTTAATATGGTTTCGTAATGGATATAAACTTTTTTTTTTAACAAATCATATTAACTTTATGAGCTTATCATAATATTGTGAACAAAAAAATAAATATTAACAGAAATAAATGAGATCTTTTATTTAGCAAATCCATTCTCATTGCTATATATTGTTATACCAGGCGAGTCAATTTGGTACATTGCTTTGCAAAATTAGAATATAATTTTATAAAGTTCTTATAAAGAAAAAAAATGATGTATTGATAATCAGGTTGTTAACTTTGCAAACCATCTTTATCTCAAGTACTTAACCATTTTTTCATCCAAAATTATGAGCACTACTTGTCACCTTTACGACAATTTTTAAAAAATTAATTGAATTTGTAATTTTAATTCCTTAGAGTAAGTTGTAAAGAAAGTTACAGTTTACTAAATAAATTACCTTTAGTTTTTGACCGACAGTTGAATTACGTTTATTTTGAAAGACAAATAAGCACAATACTTTCTCGGTTGACTCACCTATACACATGATCGTAATCATAAATAATAATATTTATTTTATATGATTTCATGTTTGCTTGTTTTATGATACTGAAACAGAAATCATAGACTAAAACGAGATGTAAAATTTTAGATATCACGCATTTCGAGAATGATGTAAAATCTTCTCATCCATAAAAATAAGTGTATAATAATAAGAGATCGCTTAGACATACATCATTTATACATAAAATCCTTCAGTTATGTTCGAAAATGAGGAAATCTGTGAAAATTTATTCAGTATTGTTTGAGTTATATCTGAAAATATGAATGGATGAAAGCAGTTAAGAGAGTTGATTATTTTAATACCATGCACACGGTTAAATGTCGAAGCTTACTGAATAACGGTTGAATCAAATAAACAAAATAATCTCTACACAGAAAGTCACTTTCTTGATGTAAAACATAGACATTGGATTTATTGATGAATTTAGCTGAAGCCAGTTTTAATTATTTATAAAACATTAAAATTTCTGTGACATACAGACAGATGAATGCACATAAATTGAATAATTCAGATATATTTAGAAACAGCTGTACTAAACCTGAATCCTTAAGCTGAGTTATGACCACATAAATCTTAGGGTTTTCTACAATTGGATTAGACATTGACCTAATGTTGAAGTTTAAAGAGACGTTTTGAATAAAAAAATTTTCCAAAGTAAAAAATTGAAATTATATTTTGTATTCACTTGGTAAGTGGTATTTTATCATGTTCTTCTGATTCGTTTTGTAAAACATCAAAGTAATCATTTTATTATTTAAGTAACTGACTTATCTCTTAAATTGAATCGTATATTTAGGTATTGTAATCTCTTATTCATATCAATTTCCATGAACAGTGACGTATTTTGTTTTTAAAATTAAGTTCAGCTAAATTATTTTCAAAATATTTTTACATTGTGTGACTGAATACATTGATATTTATATTCATATTTTAACTTTATTCCATATTATATAATAAATAATCACATTAATTTACATACATATACGCGTGAAAAACAGACACCTTCTTTGACAGTCGGTAAAAATATAACCTATGTGGAATCGCCGCTCTCATTCATACTTATATCGGTAATGCATTACGTTTATTTTAGTTTTAGAATTTTGTATTTGTGCTCAATTTGATCGGCTGTTTGTTTTTTGGGCAAAATGATTGTTTTCTCAACTCTTAGAAAGATGCCATTCATTTCTTTTATCTTAAAGAAAATTTCGAAAATTGTGAAATTCCATATTAGTGAATGACGATATTTTTCATCTTTAAATATGTCTTTTAAACTTTAGCTAATGGCGTTGACAGATTTTTAAGAGACAACTAAAACTTGGGAGAGTTCTGAAACTGCGTCTTTAACCTATCTTTTCTGTTAAATTTTTGAATTTTTCTGTTCAAAAAGCAGCTTTTTTATTTGACTGCCGTTCATTTAAAAAAAAAAAAAAATTATTTACAGCAAAATAATAAGAAAATAATTGCGAAGTATTCCTAATAGCAAATGTTGCCACATTTTTTAATTCTTTCGAAACAACAATTTCTTCATTTGTTGACGTATTGTATGACTTTGTTTTGGTTAAGAGGCACAATAAAAATTTGGAAATGGTAAACCTAAAACTCTTGAAATTGTCCATTAAAGACCACCAAGAGGTTAAAAAGTATTTAAAACTTTACCCTGTTTTATGCATTCCAATTCTATATGAATACATGAACAGTCGACCCATTAAAGATTACTGTAATATTGTAAAAAAACGAAAATTAATTTTTGTTATAGAAAATATTGATTGGCAGAAAAATAGATTTTGTACAAGATACTATCGATAAATTCAAAGTACTATAGAAAAACATTTCAACTATAAGTGCTTTTAATTCTCAATTCTTTCAAAACAATTTGGTATAAAATATATCAAACTATTTTGTACAAAATCAATGTAAACAATGCAACACGATCATGATTTGTATACATAATTTGTGATATACAAAGTTTTACAATTTACATAGAAAAATCTTTGAGTATTTTCAGTTATAAACATTTCATTCAACCAAACATTATTCACTGTACTGTAAAATATTATGTGCATGTCAAAAGAAACTTACCTACTGAAAACTTACATGTTTGACTATAGATATCAACATTACAAAATGAGTCAAAGCGTTATTAGATCCTTTAGAATGTGTATTTATTTTACTATATATCAACAACAAAAATGCATTTTGTTAAAAACACTGCTAATAATGGACAGAGAACTTAGTAAGTTATCTATCCATTATGTGTAATTAAATATTTATTTATATGTCTGAGATAGAAAGCTAATACAGTTAACTTTCGCTGATAACTATTCTAGTTTTTTCTTTTTATCTTAATGGTAATTTCGAAAAAACTGAAATGACTCATGATGTATCATACGTGTAGAAATAAAAATTTAAGCGAAATCTGATGACTGATCATGAGATAACGCCGTTTAAGAGAAAATATCAATAACCTTATATATTAACTTGCATAGATCCCTTTGTATTCAACTTCCGTCTCTTAAATCCTACTGCATTTATTTTAATTCGATATTTTTATTTTTGCCCAAAATATGTTATGTTCCATTTCGTGGAAGTTTCGTGGACCTCTATTTATGTAACTTACTTTTAAATTTAAATTTAAACGAAGGTGTAGAAGCGTATACCAATAAAAAAAATCGAAATTGAATTACTCCTATAAAAAAATTATTCTAGGCCATAAAATATGGTCAATAAGACCCTTTTTTAAATAAAAAAAAAATCAAGGATAAGATGGGAGGGGACATCCATTAAAAAAAGATGACCGTCATGTGATAGTGACCCTAAATCTACACATATTTCATAAAAAATGATCCACATAGAATCCTCGCCTGTATCCTAAAAATTGTTTATATTGAATATATACAATACATACAAAATATCATAACGAATTCAAGCTAACGTTAAGATAATAAGATTTTCATTTTTGAGAGTTAACGAATCGTGAAAATGTCAAAGTCAGAATTGTGTTGTGTTTTGTGTGACTATACTTGTTTGTCTGTTGTCATTATCATCCATGTTTATATTCCTGTTCCTCTATCTTATGTTGTAGTTTTCATTTCATATTTTCGACACTTATATGGTGGAAGGTAAAATGGGCACTTTTTCTCCCAAAAAAAATTATGAATAAATATTCTTGACAAAACTGCCTGAAATTAAATTGTATAAAAATATTAACCCTGTAGGAAGTCATTGATTATTTTTTTATTCATTATATTTTGAAATTAAATATGTCTTGTTTTTTATTCAGTTTTCTATATTATATTTTTTCTATTTTCTATATTAGGTAACTGAGTGTCGTATGTAAGTTTGTGTAGAACCAACTGCTTTAGTACAGGGGTTTAATTTTTGTCGATTGAGGACTTTTCGAATAAATTTCGATTTTTTTCTCCCCAATTTCCTAGAGCAAATTTTTGTATTTTATAAATACGTATTTCGACTACAAATTAGCTAGTTGTAATGATTCTCTGTGGAGATGTTACTCGTTGCTAATTTGGTGATGGTTTGCACCGACGAAAAGTTCAAAATTTTTTGTTCGCTGTTTATGGGGTTTCTTGCATAATTGATGTCTAAAAAATTCAAAAATAATATTTATTTAACGATCGGTCGACTAGTTTTTGAGATATTGCATGAAATAAAACCGGTAAATCGGCCTCTGGATCGGATTTTTAGCAATATCTCAGAAACTACTAGTCCAATCATTAAATAGATATTATTTTTGAAATTTGCGGGTTGAAATTACCCTAGAATATGTATTTCATCCAAATCGGAGAAAAAAAATTTTTCCCAATTCTTTCGATTTTTTTAAAGGGGTACCCCTTAAAAAAATTGCGAAAATTTGAAAAAAAATTTTTAAATCCAATTTTAAGAAAATCTATGTTCAAAAGGATGTTTTGACCTGTAGATTTCAAAAATAATATCTATTTAACGATCGGATGCTTAATCTTTGAGATATCTGCATAAAACCGATCTAAATGTCGATTTTACGGATGTATTTAATATAATATCTCAAAAACTAGTCGACCGATCGTCAAATAAATGCTATTTTTTAATTTTTCAGAACGTTCAGATCGCTAATTCATACTAATGAGGACTACTTGGTAGTTGAAATACGTATTTATAAAATTCAAAATAATTTGATCTAGGAAATTGAGGATTAAAATCGAAATTTATAAGATTGGGTCTATCAAAATAAGTAAAATATCGCTTAAAAAATATTTATTTATATAATTTTATCACTAGAATACAAATGTCCAGTTTACTTGTAAGTAACTTTTCACACAAACATACAAATAAAAAATTATTTGGAGAAAAAACAGAAGTTTTTTAATACTTTTTGTGTATCAAAATATATGGAACACAAAATAGGGAAGAAAATTTTTTTTTAAACATTTTATATGAATGATTCAGTTCTCCATTGTTGACAAAACTTTACATTTTTTCCACATAAAAAAATAAGTTATTTCCCTTGTTTTTATACATAAACATAAACTGTAATGATGTCCTTTTCAATTATTCATAACTTACTTCTGAAGGTTTTAGGTAAAACTAGGATGGTCAGTCCGGTATCAATAATAAAACTATTTACTTTTGTACCTAATACTAAAGTACACATTTTGAACAACAAAACTGTATTATATAATGGCTTTAAATCAGTGACTATCACATTCAACAACTTATGATAAAAACGTCACTATGGGCCACCGCACCAAATCTAGATGAGTAGCAGCGGAAATATTTTTACCACTCAGAAGTAAATATTTGTATGTAACATGAACCAATCTTGAATCTGAAAGCTCAAATCTATTTATGTATATATAAAGCCGATCGACTAAAACTTTTTGTAATTTTATTTAGGATACATTCTCAGTTTGGGTAATTAATACATGAAAATTTCTGATCAAAGCAACAGGTCAGATAAAGAATTGTTTTACAAGAGAGAAAATTTTAAGGAATTTGAAGGAATAATGTTGAATCGTATTTGTATAATTAATTTATTATGCATATTAAATAGGTTATATAAGATTTTAGTTTATAAAATATTTATATGAATTTCGTATGAAATTTTTATTGTTTAATATATTTTAGAATTTCATATAAAATTATATTCATAGTATACATTTAATCGAGACAACATTGACGTACAGTTTAGACAAGTAGAATAGAATATGAGGCTTAGATAGATTACGTAGTGTCTGTAAAATATTTTCGCTGAAAATTCGTTGCATTTATAAAATATTACGAATCGAAAATGTTTTTAAATTTCTATTTTTTGCACTTATTTTCTAGATCAAATTTTTGTATTTTATAAATACATATTTTGACTAAAACGTAGTCATCATCAGTATGATTAAGGTAATCGTAATAATTCTCCGAGTAGATTTGACTCGTTTCTACCTTGGTGTCGGTATCCAAGTATTTATCAAATTGTTACGTAAGCAAATGTTTACGTAGGCTTCGATCACATATTAAGTCTTCGGCAAATAATATTGAAGTGTTGGATCTCGTGATTTCGACAGTTTAGAAAATCTGAAAATAAAAATTAAACTTATTAAATTAAAAATGTATTATAAAATTAAATGAATAATCCATATTAACAGCTTAATTTACAGTATTAATTTTTCACATGCATTTGTAATGTTATTAATTTAAAATAATTGACTTAAAAATAATTTTAAAGGTAATTGTTAATTTAAATGCGCAGGAGATAATATAGAATGTTTTTGTAAAAATTTTAGTTTCTTATGGTTAATTAAAGTTGTGAACGGGGCACCCAATACAAAAAATCGTATGCGTATTCAAAAATATAACCCATTCTATATTTCGTTCAATGTTGAATCTATGTAGACTCTTATAAACAAAAGCCACGACATCCTAAATCTCTAACGATAACTGAATATTGCTAAAATACAATTATTTTTTTACTTTAAAATGGGTGTTTTAGGTGAATAAACAAACTTAATTGTGATAACCATTTCAACACCAAATCACAATCGAGTATTTAATATTTTTAAATAGATTAAAAATTAAAATGTCGCAATTTTGTACTTTTATAAGTATACATCGTTTTCAAAAGACGAAACTTAATGGCTCATATTTCCGTCATTTTTCAAGGTTTGCTTATTCGTTATACTTTTAAATTATTCATAAAACTACTGTACTTATACGTAAAATAATATTCATTTTATATATTTAATAAACGCGTTAAATAACAAAACAAAAAAATATTTGATGAAAATATGCTTTTTAGGGTTATTTACCTAACTTTAATTTGCAGGGAGAAAATTTTTATAGAAAATTTAATTCAGCTTATTTCATAAATATGTACGATACAAAAATTAAGAGTGTCATTTAAACGAATATACAAAAATGTTAATAAAAATAAATGGACCAAAAATAAAAAAATGGACTGCTAAGTCAAGAAACAAGAAACTAAAAATTAAAAAAAAAAATTTATAAACGTACAAACCAAAAGGTCACAAAAAATAAAGAAGTAGTCTAGGTGTGAACATCAAATTTGACACGATTTTCTAATGAAGAGAAATCAAAACATTAATTTGTATACAAATACGAATATGGATAACTTTTGTCCTTTTCTTCTATAATACAGTACAGTAAATTCAATATTAGTATACTTCCTTATTGGTTATGGTTAAAAATAGAATTTCAGTTAACCAGCCTAAGGTAAAATTTCAATAAATACGTATTACTTTTATTATTCCGTTAAAAACTAAAGAATTAAAAACATTGAGAAATCTTTATACATCCCAGATATATTTTCTTTCAGTCTTATATGAATTCTCTATGTACTCGATATAATTTATTTATGAAAGATACATTATATTAACTTCTAGAATATATTTATTATCTGCATAACTTTTCAAAAATTTTCTACTACAAAATAAGCACTCTAAGGTAATAAAATATAAAATAGAAAACAAATTAAAACACGAATATCTCACTTTTTGTATAAATTATTTAATATCGATATTCTTATAAATTGTGAATATTTAAAATACTTGGAAAAAAGAAGGAAATAACATTCAAAACACATTCATAAAATTTTTGTTCTGTCTAATCTCAATGTAATTTCTCCATTTTTTTGTATTTTTTTTTTTTGCTGTTTATAATTTTATTAACTATAAAGTGTAGTTGTACCTACTTTGAGTAGTCTTGAAAAATGTGATGCCATGTTGTCTGTGAATACTCAAAAGCTATAAATAAGTTATAAAACTTACATATAGATAAAGTACATGTGAGATACATAATGATATTTATTTGACATGAACTGAGTTTTTCAATTAAATTTTTACTGGATAACTTTTGAAATATTAATTATGTTTACAATTTATTTTTTACAAAAGAATTTCTTCAACTGTGTGTAAAAAAGATTGATGCATTAAAATTTTACAACAACTTTATTTTCTTTAATTAAAAAAAAAAGAGCTTTTTCGATAAAATTTAATATTATTTTGAATTTAATAAGTTAAAATAGTGTCAAAATTGTAAATAAGAATATTATAAGTTATTTAATAGGACATCAACTGAATAAGTTATTCAAATGTCCTTTATATACCTGAAAAATTTGCAAACTAACTACCGTTATTAAAATAATGACTCAAACTTGGCTTAGGTAAATAATAATGCATAAAAAATTCTAAAATGTTTTTAACCAAAAAATGGTTTATACATTTAACACATAAGCAGTATCCATAAAGAATACAAGTACGAAGGTAGTACGGTCTTCCGACAATATTATTAGAGTTATTAATAATTTACCAAAATCCCCAACCCAAAAAGAGGGTTAGTTTAACGTGTTTCCGTGTAGTCATGTTCATATGTTTCTGTAAACATCATTGATCGTAAACAAACGATTTGATTCTGAATAGATTTTATATGTTCGAAAAAGCATGATACTGGTCCTGATTCAGAGTGTATGATAAAATTATTCAATTATAAATTTCTCCTTTTATATCTTAATCTGAACTGGACTCAGATAAAGATTTAAAATAATCTTAAAACGTTAAAACGACCTGCTTTTTTAGTATTTGAGAAAAATTGCATTTAAAACTCTTTAAACAAGAAAAGTATGACAGAAAAATAAAAAAAAACGCTTAATGACTCCATTTGTTATTTTCTAAGAGTGCAATCAGCCAGTGACAACAATGACTGTTGTCTCTGGTACCAAGAACAAATTCCTAAAATTAGATATATCTTCGTAAAATTTAGGCCTTTATTTCCCTTGCAAATACAAAACCTCTTCAATGCTTTGCCGTCTTAGGGTTTCAGAGTAGGTTAATTTCTTACAAAAAGTTTCTTATTCAGGAAGAAGGAAGTAGCCAAAATCGTATGGTATTTATAACATCGTATAGTATGTCAGTTTTGAATACATATATTGATTTATTGCCATACAATTATATTTAATAATGGTGGAAGAGCAAATAAGTATTGAAATATATCAATTGTTATAGTAAACTAAATACTTATTTGCGCTTCCACCATATTAATTATAAATAAATGGAATATATTTTAAATTTAGTCTTAAGTTTTTATTGCGTTATAAGATTTCTTATTTTTAAATGGCTAATATCATTAATGGATCACTTAGCTTCATGATTAAATGCGAAAAAATCCAAGAGATATACCAAATGCCATTTTTTTCGAATGAAATACCTTTTTTTTATGATATTTTTATATTTGAATCAATTTATCGTAAAATTAACTTTAAGACACTGCAAATTGTAAATTTTTGAATAACCAAATTTAAACATATAAACATTATCCTATTTTTAATGCAAATGTATCTAATCTGATTGTACGAATATTATTAATGTGAGACAAAAGTTTAACGGAACATACTGTATATGCGCTTATAAAACAAACTAACGGATTAAAATTTATTCATATTATTGACCAACCAATTCGATAAAAAAAAATTTTTTTTCATCAATTTTTTTTTATTTTGCTTTACTTTCGTAAATAATTGTATTTGTTATTATGTGACATTGTTAATGATATGACATGCGCACATTCACAAATAATATAAAGTATAACTGATCTACACAATACTATACATATATTTGAATTCACATACATTTGAACATAATACCTTACATACACAGCAGCTTCATACAGAGCGGTAGTTTACCCAGTATCGTTCGAACCGTGGTTGTTCTTATTACTCCAAACGATATAGAATCCTTCTCGAAACCAACACGTTGTGTGCCGTTCTTCTATCTAAATGATATACACGCCTATATCTATATACTTGTGAATTGTTCATTTTTAGTTTCATTCATGTGGTTTTTCCATGATGGTATTTTTAGTGTCGCGAATAACTTTATGATAAAAAAAATTGTTCCAATGATGTGTGCAAGCTTAAAATTTTGTTTTCTTTTTTTTTTGTCTTTCTGTTAAAAATACAAGTGTGAAGTGATGTTTTAAAAAATTGGTGTCTTGAAAAATTTTCGTGAGAAAAATAAACCATAGTAAAACTAACTTTATACTGTTTTCTAACTTTTTTTTTTCTTTTAAATGTGATTAAACAAACTTTTCAAATAAAAACGTATTAAATGTAAGTATGAAGAAAATATTTTAGTTTGTGGTCCAAGAGCTGACTATAAAATCTTGGGTCTGTATTATTAGATCATGCTTATATACAATTGATTTTGTTTTTGTACTAATAGATCATTAATTATGGTAGTTCAGATACTCTCTTTAAGTAATTTTAAATCAGGGAACATGTGTAGAATCATTGAGAAACGGTACATTCAAATCTTCTTCTAGATTAAATTGTACCTTAAAGTGAGAAATAAATTTTTTCCCTCGAGGGTTGAGGTATTGAGGCTGTTTAAATCACTGTATATACAACGAAAAAGAAAACTATATAAGGATTTGAAAACAAAATTTACTTCAAGTTTTCATATATATAAGCGACAAAAATTTATATAAAGCTTTTTATAAAAAAGTTATTTTGAGAAATTATAATTTATTTTCAGATTCTCAAAAACTGAAGGATAATTGAAAAATTTGTATACTTTGAATATTATTCTGAATTAAAAAGTAATGAAGGAAATACATACTTTATAAATTATTATTAATTTGTTATGTATCTGTCTGTTTGTTCGGCATTAATTTTGATTTTTTTAAATTGAATTATTTTAAAATAAGAATAAAAATCACAAATCTCCATTTGGATCGAATAACAATCTGATTGATGTATATAAATATATAAGAAATATATTAGGAGCATTGTAAAATTTTAATAATTTTTTCTTCCGATCACTATCACCACATTTTTTTACATATTAATTTTTTAGTATTACAATTTTACAATCAAATTTTCAAAAGGCTTTTATTTGTTGAGAATCCAAAAAATAATTTCCCTCATGTTTATGATTTAATTTCCCCATTTATGATTTAATATAAACGTCTTTGACACTAAAATGAAACAACGCTTCTCGAGCTTTTACTCATGTATGTAATAGGAAAAAATCTTTTTTTGAAGCTCCTTAAATATCCAGCAAATGACTTTATAAAAAAATTCGCGTGTGTATAATTGAATTTTGATCGAATGTTATATTTTAGAGTTAGGTCATGATTTAATAGAAATCATGACCTAATTTGAATTAATTTAACAAAAGAAAACTGATATGTTCAAATTTGATATTTTATAATTTTGGATACATATTTATTTACCGCTTTTGATATATTGAGATGACGAATAGATAACCAGACGGACAAATGAACAAAAATGGACGAATTAGAAGCTTTAATCTAAGGTGCTATTATCTACATATATTTTTATTTTTGCGTACAACAATTTTAAGGGTGACATTCTTTGCTCTAAATTTGATTTCTCACAATTTCATAAATAAGAAGGTTCGTCATTCTTGTATAAATTCGTCATATATAAAAATATGACGAATCTATTCATTTGAATTTTTCATGCCAATATGAACGATAAATAGTTTAGTTTTTGAAATTTTTATGAATAAAAAATATTTTTCCAAAAATTGAATAGATAACAGAATTATCCGTTTGTTACTGATTATAACAACATTTAAAAAAAATTTCTTTACCGGCCTAAATTCTTACAGTCAGCTATGAGTCTATTTAAAAATAAAAAAGAAATGATATGGTATCTAATAGTCTACTTGTATACTTACTTCTGTGTACTCCTCTTCATGTCGAGTACATTTATTTTTACTAAAAAAAAAAATATGTAGGAAATTTATAACAAGAGGTACTTTGGATATAACATATAACATACACATAAGTACATACTCAGTTTAAAATATTATTATTATAAGAAAAAAAATACAAATTGTAATTTTATGTAGATATTTATATTTTTCTTTTTGGAAAAATAGTCATCATTTTTATGGAATGATTATGGAAAAAACGGAAAATACACATTTTTACAAAAATAAATATACCAGTGATTTTTTTTTATACAATAAATAAGCTTAAATACACTGAAGCACATGAAAACTGTGTGTACCATTTTTTATTAGGATTAACTGTAATTTCAGATTTAAGATAGGTCTTTTTAACTTAACTTTATTGTCTACAAAAGTTTGTGCAAACGGGCAGAAAAATTTTCTATTGCGCATATAAGTTTAAAGCTTCCTGATATTCGTTCTTTTATAACTCTTTATAAGTACGTTATGTAAATTAAGTCAACAAATTTTTCAGAAGTTCGTGAATATTTTGTGTTATTATTTTTTTAATTTTATTTAATAAATTTCATAAGAAAACAAACTCAAACAATTTAAAAATTAATCAAATAATGTTAAACATCTAATTATTATATGTAATATTATTTATATCCTATGCATAGGAGAGGTGTTTGGTACCTGAATAGATTTAATCACTAATAGTAAATAAATAAATAAAATAGTACGAATATAAAATACATAACGATATATAAACTTAGTTTAAGGCATTTCTATAGGAGTGAGTGAGAACACGATATCTTCGAACGAGAGAAAATATAGTTGAAAATTTTAATAGTAGCTGAATTATTGAAAACGATCTGGCTTCATTTAGACGCACGCTCTGACTTCTTGGGCTCAGCAATGCACACGTCTATAATGTACAATTCACTTCTGGATTAGACTAATATTCATCAAAAAGTAATCTATTTCATAAAATCTGTAAATCATATCCATTCAACGCTCAAAGCATTATGTAAGGTGCCTTGGTTATTATTGCGCTCAGAGTATTCGTATTTCTGTATTTTTCAATAACGATTAAATATAGAATTTACTTATGTGTATTTTTAAATATTTCGATTTATGCTAATATTTTCCTTAAAAAAAAAATATATTTTCATCATGTTATGAAAAGATGTTTAGTCATCATTTTTATACACAAATTGATTACAGTCTTATAGGTAACTTTGTAATATGTAATGTTTCTTTTTCACAATGATTTATGATAGCATGGAAAATTTTTGTTTAAAAGAAAAACATTCTTTTTTTTTTTTGCTTTGTTTTGGTGTTTAACACAAAACTCATTTATCTAATGTACCGGAATACATAAAGTTGTGGGGGATTAATTTATCAATTTTCAGCGTTGGGTTTATACATCGATGTACATCATGATTTAAATTTATTTTGAGCATGGCGATAAAAGGGTAAAATTATCATTGAACTGTTGATTTCCTATTTTTATACAGTAAGGATACCAATACTTGTAATTCGATTTTAATTCTTCCCTTAACACTTAAAAAAAAACCTATGTCATTAATTTCTCAAATAGCCTCCAACAAACAAAATCTTCTTTAAAACTACCTGATATAAAATTGTTATGGTTAAATTTACGTTAACTGTTCAAAATTTAACAAAATATTTTACTTTGTTTCCAATAAATAACTTTTATTTTGATAATTATATGATTTCTTCGTAAGTGTATTAATTGTATCGTGGAAAACAAAATTCAATGCAACGATCATAAAATATTTTCACTTTTGTTACAAATTTGTATAAAAATGAAATTCAATACAAAATACATTGATGAGAATATAAAAACCCGAACGAAGTATTCTAAATATTGGTTATATGAAAAAATATGTTTCAAACTAAAGTAGTTTGTATCAGAGAAATAAACATATTTTGTTTTTAAATTGTTTGATATATCTCAACGTTTAGAAGTTGTATTTTAAAAGTGGCCACGAAAACATTAATTTGTAACTGATTGAAGCTTAGATACGAGTATTATATCTTTCAATTTTATAGAATGTTTAAGATCGGTAATAAGATTTATCAGTTAGAAACAAATATTTTTAAGCTATTGCATAGCTTCTATCGCGGGTCTCGTGCGCGGGGACCGAATCCAGAAATTCCGTAACGAAAAAACCTCACGCTCCCCATGGCTTGACGAATCGAGACGAGCTGCTCCGAAATCGGACGAATACATAAGCAGCTGTTTATGAGAAAGTATATAGGTGTATAGGTGTAAGAAAAAGCAATACTGCATGAATAAAATAAATAAATAAATAAAAAAATTATAATTGCATAAGTTGATACAAAATGCTATGCAATAGCTTTACCGCGGCAGTCCCCGAGTGCCACACGTCTTTTTTAAATGCGGGACACGCATTCCATGGATGAGTAATGAAAAATTATGGTCCGTTTTATTTGCTGATAATAAAGCTTTCTTTTGGTGAAATATTTTCTGAAATCACTTCAGTAATTTTTGAGCCTATACGTTACAAAAGAACAAACAAATGTTATCTCTTTAAATGATAGATAAATACGTAAATAAATGAAAATAAAAAATAGCCTATTTTAGTTGAAGATTAAACCATTTAACTAATGTCCAATCAAAAATAAAAAATAACTTATTTTCAAACAATTATTTTATTTCGTTTCAGAATCTGTCTGAATGTTTAAATCATGCCCATTATCATCATATTAAATGTAATTAATTACGAAAAAAGTGCTTACAATCTATATCCGAACTGATATGAATTTGTTTTCTTTTTTTCCGAATGCTTTTTTTGCTTTCTAAATATACAAGGTGGAGAAAAAGTAAAGTAAGTTGGAATTGGCTGTTATTTTGTTATAAATGGATATAATTTGGATGTGCTTTCATTGAAAACAGATGATTTACTTACTAGTTTGTCATTTTTTGTTATGTTTCACTAAATTAGTTAAATATCCACCACTTCGTTTGAAGCATATTTGTGAGCTTTGTAGAAGGTTTTGGTTTTTCTCGTAATCAGTGATTTCTTCTTCAAAGTTGGTTTTTTAAATTTTAAAGATTTGTGTTATAAACATTCTGGAAGGCATAAAAATATCGCCTTAAAATCTGTAAATTAAGTTTTCTGTTTTAAAATAATTAATTTTACACATTTTAATTTATTCCAACACAAACCAAAATATTTTTTTTTCTAACAAACAGGAAACTAATTGAAGCAAGCAACTTTTGACCCACCTTGTTTGTATTTGTGTGTTATTAGGTGAAAATAAAAATACAACTAATGGATTTTGAAACAAGAATAAATAGCTCTTAAAAGAAATATATTAGGATAGAAAAGAGGTGATTTATAAAAGTCATGTGTAATAGTAGAATAGAGAGACTGTCAGTGGCTCAATATAGTTACTAACTAATAACCATACAATATTTACGAGTTTTTTTTATTTTGGACAGTAGTAGATACTACCTACATAGTGTGGGGCTCTCACTCACCCTCTCAACTTAATTTATATAAATGTAAACGTATGCTACATTTTTCTGTTAGTATTATTGAATTTTTTCATACTTGTAGAATATGGAAAAAATAAAAATATTTTCCTCTGCTATTTGTTTTTTTGTAAATAGTAAAATTTATTTATTTTCGAAAATGAAATGAGAATATTGAGTTTAAAATATAGATATCTATAAATTGAATTATTGTTGTTATAACTTCTGTATATAGAAATATCGAAAAAAAAAAACGAGAAGCTATTGATTTATAAAGGAGTGGATAAAGTTGGGAGATAATGATCCAAAAAAATTGTCACTTGTCTTTTCATTGATTTTATATGTAGGAGACTCTACAATTATATTTTCTACAATTAGAATATACATCTATTTATTCAAACCAAGTTTTTGGTCGCAACATATGCAGAAGGCAATGTACGTTTAGTTGAGTGTTTAATTCTACTGTAGTAACAAAAATTTGTTTTAAAACAAGTGAACGTCACAAATAACAGCGTTAGTAGTTTATTTAAATACTCGGCAAATGGTTGAGTTTCAATGTTTGACAATTTTCAATCATCAAAAAAATATACAATTCAAAAAAATATACAATTTCTATTTATAACATATATAATAATAATATATATTATAATTATTATTAGCTTAATTTGTATTATTTACTACAATTTTTATGAATCAAAAGTTGGGGAATGTGATTCACCTGAAGATCTAATGGATTCTATACGCTCATTCACCCACTAGATCTTCATTTATGCTCTAGAACACACCACCATAATATCAAAAATGGTTAACAAAATGTGAGTGAATTATATGTGCAAACAAGACTGGAAAAGTTAATGTGCAAAAATTGAGAATAGAAAACAACTAATATTTTAAGGGTCGATAGCTTTAGGAAGTTTGTATCGATTAAGTTACACAATTTATGTTCATAAAAGCATATCTGTTTATATACGGAGGATACGTGGCGCTCATTGCACAATGTAATATGAACATAGCTTAAAAAAAACTGTATACTGTTATTTTAAATTTTTTTTTTTTTTTGTGTAAAATTCTATTTAAAGCAATGCAACTGTAGACTTGTTTCAGTGGTTTAAGGATGATACTAGTGGTAAAAATTTCTGTATAGGACTTTAACATATTAAGTCAATACAAATAGCTTGCAACTAACAATTAAATTCATTACAGCTACTTCAATTTTTTGATTTTTTTAACAGATATCGTTTGAGGATAAAATGATTGGGTGAACAGAAAATTAGCATTTCTATCTTTGCAAGCAAATAAAATAAAATGCTTTGTTCTGCCTTATTTATCTTTGCATAGTGTAATATACAAATAAGACTATTGACTTGCGTGATGCAATATTTTTTCGTTTGCAGTTGTTACTTGAAACCAGTCAATAATAAAACCTCTTCCATTTTCTACAAAGACACAGATGTACTTTATGTAATTGATATATCTTTTTAATTTTAGAAGGAAAATGAAAAGAATATTGCTTTTTACATTATATATAATATATTACTTACTCACTTGAAAAAATAATTTCGGTGCTTTTTATTTATTTATTTTTTTAAAGAACGCAGAATAAATTAATATTACTTTTTCTTACAAATAGAAAAAAAATTATTTTCATCTTATGCATATTAATATATATTTTTAATAAATATTTTATGACATATTAAACAGACTTCAAAATAATCAAACCGTTCTTCTTTCCACCAAATATTTGCATTTTAAATATTACCTAAGAAATAATTAAAAAATAAAATTTTGTTTACGTTGTACACTTTATATTTTGTCAATTGCATTCATTTTGTACATGTTGCATAAATAAAATATTATCAATGTTCAATCAAAAGTTTACTCAAAAAGTACGTTATTTTACCTTATGTAAAGAAATTTTGTTTATATTACGTTTTGAATAAATTTTTAACAACAAAAGATAAGTTTATTTCATTTTCACTTATAATACGAGTCAACAAATTTCATTTAAATAAATATTACATAATTTGTACAAATTATGATGAAGGAAGTAAAAATTATATGAACATCTTAGTAAATATTCGAATTAATTTTACCAATCGTTTATGTCAAAGCGAATACCGTGAGAAACTATTAAGCCAAGTTAATTATTAATTTTATGTCTAATTATTATTCTAATAATGTAGTTACCTTAGTGATTACATATAAAATAAAAAACTTAAAGAACTACTATTCCATTAAAATTCCGAAGAGAATTTTATTATATGAAGCAAGAAACGTCATAGATGAAATAAAATAAAAAAATGTTTAAATACAGTAAGTTATAACAGAAGAGAGAGTATTATGAATCCCCTTCCCAAATCAGATAAATTAAACAAATCATTATATAAGGTGTATTTTTTTTATTTTCAAAAATAAAACGTAAAATATAATGTTTTTTTATCATATAACAAATTACCATGTTCATTATGGCATAGTTTTTATCAAATATCTCAAAGATAAAACATTTTGTTGTAACGAAAATATTTATTTTAATTTCAATATTTATTTAAATTTTGTTTAACATACTACTAACTGAATTATTAACACCTGTTATAATATTTACGTAGCCGAAGTAGGGCAAAATGGTATGTTTTTACTACTATAATATGGAAATTCTTTGGAAGAATTCCAAAACACAGTTTTGATTTATAGCGATGTTAATATTATAAGCGTATATATATTATATTCTACATAATCAATATCCATGATATAGTATATTCTCTATTTTAAAATGGGGTGAGTTAATTTTTTTGTTGTTCACTAAAATTACCGAATAATTCATATTTATTGCATTCCAAGCATATATAAAGCCAAGGTTTTATATATATTATATATATCTGTTTTACCGTCAACATTTCCATATACGGTTTAGTTCTCAAAAAAAATCTCTAAGCAGTTTGAAGGCGCTGCATGTCGTTAATAATTTCCTAATTGAAGGCCTAAATAAATCACTAAATTTATATTTTTATTCAGAATATCACAAAATCAGAAAATAAATGGATGTATAGAAAATATGATTTCTTTTTAAATTGGGAAATAAAACCATAAAATGCAGGAATATTCTTTCAAAAACCATTGAAATTTCATCGAAACATTTTTGTTAAACATATTATATACATAGGAAAAGACAAATTATATGTTGTACAGTCACAAAAATGTACATAAATAACAACGTATATTTCGTAGCAACAAGACTAGCCTGTAACGGAAAATCATGTAAAAACAGTCTAGAAACATACAGAATATTGTTCGTTGTTATAAAAACAAAAAATGTATAATATATTTACAAAATGAGAATTTTTTATTCAAATACTGGGTTTAGTATTTATATTAAAATCAAAGAAGCTTCTATTGTAAATAATTGAATATTTGTATAATCAATGTTTTCATCTTTATAAAACGAAATTATTATAACAGACAGGATCATCCAGCCGTTCAGTCAAATTAGAGAAACTGTGGATGTGACATTGAAAATAACTAAAAATAGAAAAGGGGTGCAAAAACCTTTAGAGTATTGATGCCCTTCGTTCATATTTCAATTAGTTGCCTCTCTTCTATTCCGTTTGAATAATGTCCCTGTACGAAACGATGAAAATATGTAGCGTCATTTTCAACCAACGTGAATCAGGACGACTAGATGGTACAATTTAACATCAATGAGAAAATTATGTTGAGGGGCTTGACTGTGGCTGAGTGACAAGGCAAACATGTTTCTAAAGAATGTTTGAAGTTGAAGTTATTGATTTATACAATACTGTAACTATTATTTCATTACTTTAGAACTATCCTTCAGATTTGAGAAAAATCTTCATGGAACATCATCATTTTTTAAGATTCTATATCTAGTCCTAAAAGTCATCTGGCATCAAAATGATAATAAAATTTATTTCAGATTATAAAAACCCATGCCAATTGAATTATATATCATATTTCAAATAGTTAACTAAATATATTTCGAGAAAAGTATTTACAAAGGGCTGCTGCGCATTTTGCCAAGTCTAAGACATAATTAGATAATCCACACTAAGTAATTTCACTGGTCATATTTCATTTCTAAAAAAAGGACACTGGATGGTGTCATCAGTACCTATATTTACAAAGAGCTAAGAAAATTGAATTTTATCTGTATCCACCATCCTCACAAACTTGCCCACCCCCACTTTCCCCTGTGCTAAATATTTGATATATTTTTGTGTCATAAATACCAATCTAATTTGTACTATGATAATTAAAATTATAGGTACCAAAAGCAATAAATATTATCCTACTTTTTACTTTATTGCAGCTTACGAAATTACAAAATGTTTAACGATTTTTATATATAAAAAAAAAAAAAAATTAAATTGTTTCATTTAATCTGCCTTTGTATGCCTACCTACATGTTTAGAAACCCGAATATTCAACTGTATTATTTTAAATAATACATTGTATAACGTTAATAAATTTCAATTATTTTATGATACAATTAAAATAAAATTTTAATAATATGAAATTAAAGTTAATAAATAATAGTATCTACTATATGAAAACAATTTTTAATGATAGCATGTATTTGTTGATGACACATTAATGTTACGAAACAAATATCACGATACTCGAAATCAAATAGTATATACTGTGGTCAACAAGTGCCTTTCAGGTTAAAATGGTTTCTCCACCTCCAAAAAATATGATCATGGTATAATCCTATTCATAATAGCATTTAAAAACTCTAAGACTCCCGCAATAAAGTTGTCAAAGGTATACGAAATTTAGCAAAAAAAAAAAGTATGGACTTTATTTTTCGCGGATATCTCAAGAGCTATCACAGTTATTTGAAATCCAAAAAAAAAAAATATATTGAATCACAACTAGCAGAATGAAATGCCTTTCTGATAAAGATCTTGGCGCTTTTTTATACAGCCTCACTCATGTTTATTTATTTTTACTTGTTTATTTATATTTGTATTTCTTGTATTTATGTAAAATTTATTTTATATTCATTTTTGATAAATGTAAATAAAATATTTATCAATTAAAATTACTTTTTTGTTTACAATTATTATGGAGATGATTAAATATTCATATCTTTGTTAAATTTATGGTACCTTTATTTATTCATTAAAATATATATTTACCTTAGGTATACGTTTTTTACCGTTCATTTTAATAACTTCATATTTGACTAAAAGCTGCCAATAGTCGAACGTTTATATGGCTTAACCATAAAATAGCCAGTTACTCTGTCTATCGATTTATAAAAATTAAAAAAAAATAATTTTGAAAACTTTATCCCCATAGACTGTTGAAAACCTTATTTTGACTTTAGTTCCAACCGTATGTAGAAGGGAAATTTACAGCAAGCTTTAGATTCAAGAATAATAAATAAAATTCTGACTTTGAAAAATGGTATACAATTTTGCATAAACGTTTTTACAACTTAAACAATTAACGTGAATGGTATCTCGATAAGAATATCGACCTATTTTTTGAATTGAATAAAATTTAGTTTAAGGAAATGATTAAAAATTATTTAATATGTCTTAAAAATTCCTTAAACTTTGTTTATAAACTGATTGTTTTCAAACAATGAATAGAAATAGGTTTGAGTATTCACGGATTAATATTGCAAATATTCATACCAAAATATAACTTGACGATATTATAATACAGAATGATATGATCATATCAATTGACAACATATTTCCTCAGGAATGAGATAAACTCATCAAGTATGTTCAACAGACTTATATATACTCGAACGAACTTTTGGCGGCTGAAATACATTGTTTTGTCAAAAACAATTGACGAATTAAATCATAGAATTGAAATTATGCATATATAGTAGCGTATATATGTAAAGATACACGTATAAAGGCATAAAAATTGAACCACATTGTCAGAGTATATATGTTTATAACAGTGAACATTATAATAGAATCAATTACCCTGATATATAAGTAACGAATCATAATATTAACTATGGCATGTTCCTTTTGCTACCATATTTGGCACATTACTATAAGTCAATAATTGTTTGACTAATGGTATAACCTTTGAAGGAAATTTTCAAGGGAAAGTGGGAAAAATACCAAGATATCCTTAAAGGAAGAAATTTTTGGGCTAGGTATAATTTAATCACATGTGCCTACGCATAATACAGTAAATGCAATTTATTGACACAGGAGAATTTTGGTACTTTAATTTTACAATCAAAATTAAATTAAAATTTTCTTTCCTAAAAATTGTATTATAATGTCAGTATTTAAAATACAGTTCAATTTTGTTTGCTTTTAAGTGTATCGACCGGCCAACTTCATCATTGAAAGCATTGCATTACTCAATTCATCAATACCTTCCAGCATCGTTTCAATATCGTATATAAACTTCACTTACATACAACAATGTTCTATCGAAGTGTGTGTCATTACTTCCAATGAGTGGTTGGTTATTGCCCGGCATTGACTTACTTGAATATAATAACTTTTTAATATATTATAAAACTTGTATCGAAGTATTAAGGAAGGAATTTAAATGATTTTATTGGTTTATATTATCCCTTTAGCCTTTTAAACAAATAGCTTTCTTGTTTCTATAAAGCCTAGTCTAAAACTTGCAAAGTAACTTTAATAATTAACTATCACATAAATATAATAAATTCAAGTATTAACTGTTTTTAGCTTTTGTAATAAAAATTTAAAATAAGTGTTTATAATAAACATTCATGGTTCAAGTTTTCTAAAAATTATTATTTCTTTTTTGATAACATAATTCAAACTGAAATCTGAAACTCGACTAAATATTCCGCGAAAATAAATATACTTTGTTGAAACATCTCCACGACAAAATAACTCCGTAAAAAGTAGTAATTTCATGAATACATATTTATGCTAATACCAATTACTAATTACTTATAAAGATACTACATAGTATATACTTAGTAAGCAATTTTTAATCTTATAATACAATAGTTTGTGTTTTCGGATCATTTTCGATGTCGATGTTTTACTGGACTTACATGTTTTTAGGTCCTCTGAAACCAAAAAACTATATTTTGAAATTCGTTAATGTATCTGCCTGTTGATCTGTTTCGAATAATATAATGACGCGAAATAAGCATTTCGTCAAGATCGACCTACCGATGCTATTCTGTGCTAGTGATTTTCTGGTACGATTATTTGTAAACTTAGTATTTTCTTTAAACTCGGAAAAAATAAACCCTAGTTGAATATTGTAATCAAAAAATACATGTTTTTATTAAAATTAAAATAATTGGTGATACCAACATTTATAAATAATAGTTTTGATGTAAAAATAAATTTCATTATTATAAATAGAAAACAGGGTATTTTGTCATAAGGATGCTTTACTCGTAGATGTAATTAGACAGAATATTTTTTCTTTTTCATTATATTTTTACTATTTTTGGGGCATTTAGTCGTGTATTTATTTCATTTTTAAGCAATTTTAAAATCTAATTTTATTTGAAAATAGATATTCCCGTTGCTGAGAACAAATATACCGTTGGAATTGCGAAACCAAATTATTTTGCGATTGCAGTATATGCTTCATTTTGTATGTTACACGATTATATTAATCTGAAGCACTTTATCGAAGCGATTGAACATACAATATTACATATACTTAAAATATTTAATAAATCAAATTCAATAAATGTAATTTATGAAGGAATTTTAAACCACTCTGTTTAGAATTTCTAGTTGATTATAAAGTAGTAGACCAATATAATTGTGAAGCGTTATACTATAAATGATAACAATTATTTCATTTATATTGTATAAATAGGATAAATGGGTAATGCCATAAAATACATTTTAATAATTAAATGTAATACAATTCTAGTTTTTGGTACCCTATATTTATAGTAATAATGATCATCATAATAATCGTAATAGCCACTCATACCCACTTTGTTCTAAATAACAATCTATGTTGTTAAATAATATGTTGTTGGAACAATTTTACTCAAAAAATTGGAACTAATCAAATGAATGGTTCTAAATTATGCTAAAAATTCATTGTCTACATCTTTATCATAAAATTGTCTTTGAGAACCAAGTCACTTAATTTTTTACTGATTTTTGGGATTTTCCTTAATTATGATGTCCAGAAAAATCGTTTTTACCATAATTACAATTACATTTCTATATCACGTATGGACGTATTAAATGTCATCAAAATTATTACTCAGGAGATCAGTATTTAAGTGACAAAAGAGGTTATTTTCGAGCAATGTTCGATGTCTTCAAAATTTGAAAAGCTTGAGCTACTTTTGATGTAGAACATACCTTAAGTGAGAGCTTGTAAGATATTCGTATTGTTGTGGGGTTATAACATATTTTCGGGCAATTGAAATGAAAACTTCTTTAGGCAAGCTTAAGATTTTTTGAAATGGGGGAAAACGATGATTCAGTGTTCGCAATAACGCAATTTAAAATTTTTAAGCTATTGCATAGCTTCTATCGCGGGCCTTGAGCGCGGGGACCGAATCCAGAAATTCCGTAACGAAAAAATCTCACGCTCCCCACTCCGACGGGCAAGGAGGTATGGCTTGACGAATCGAGACGAGCTGCTCCGAAATCGGACGAATACATAAGCAGCTGTTTATGAGAAAGTATATAGGTGTATAGGTGTAAGAAAAAGCAATACTGCATGAATAAAATAAATAAATAAATAAAAAATTATAATTGCATAAGTTGATACAAAATGCTATGCAATAGCTTTACCGCGGCAGTCCCCGAGTGCCACACGTCTTTTTTTATTTTGATTTCAATTGTTATCTAACTTTCCGCATCTTCCAGGCAAATAAAAACTAATTATACTTGATATTACATTGTTTCCATTTGTTTTGGTATATAATGTACACAAAATAAATGGCACAAATCTGTTGTTATCAACATAATATGTTAAACATTTTTGTTGTATAAATGAAGTGTCTCATTCATGTTCCCTCCTCATATGTGCATCATACAATGAAGTATTCATATATAACCGTCTGTAATATCCGATATTATATTCACGCTGCCTAGAAAATGTTGAAAAAAAAGTATGAAAATATACAAAATATTTAAATTAAACATTTTAAAAACTTAAAACTTAATCTTCCTAATCTTTCAAATTCCAGAAGTTCGAATATTTTAAATTGTTTAATACATGAAATAATTTGTTGGTCATAATTCACTTGCTCGGATTTTATAAGAAATGAAGAGCTGTACGGACAACCCCATGGACTCCCCAGAATATGGAACTTCGTATAGTCGAGCAATCATTACGTGTAGACCTTTTGGAGTTACTTGTCTATTTAAAATACTACAGTCAGATTAGGAATAAAGCTTACATAAATTTGCATATAAAGGTTAGCGATCGTACAGATTTGCATGGTTTTTAGTCCTTACGTCTATCATGTGACCACTATCCATAAGCAAAATTTGGGATAGACATGGATCAGGTCACAGTATTTGGAATCCATTTACCACCAGTTTTTTGGTCATTATAATTACCTAGTCATTGAATTCTTCAGGTATTCGAGGTATGATATACTCTTTATCGTTTGTAATGGATTAGTAGATCATAAAAAAATCTTTAACTAAAAAAATCACTAGCAAGTCACCATTTTCAACTAAAGTTTAACTCTTTTTTTCAAAACAGAACCTGAGGACTACGTGAGTTTAATTTCTTACTTGCTTGTAATATAGATTTTTTTTGAATACATACACTTTAGAAATGGCTTTAGTATCAAAATTGATTTTTAACTAGTTTCATGTAATGTTGTAAATATTTTGATGTAGTTATTATTGAAGAATCATCATCATATGCAACCACCCATTTCCATCACCATTTCCTCTGTGTGTATATATGTGATGAAAGTCAAGTTTATGCTATTTCTCTTTTTAAGTACATAACACTTGAATTAGCTGGTAGCCAACCAACAGTGTGTTGTTGTTAAAATCAGAATAGCAGACCATGAACACCTACTTCAATTTAATAACTCAACAACAATAGCTTTCACCAGTAATAGTAGAATTTATTTGTGTTGATTATGATTACATCTATATACAAAACATTGAATGAGAAAATTAAATTCACTAGTTCAATTCTTGTATTCTATTTTGTAAATAGAATTTTTTGAAGAGCAACAGGTTCATCTATTCGTTACGTACAAAGCTTGACCAGTGTCAGCATTTATCTTACAAATTTAATTAATAATACAAATTCTGCTTAGAAATTAATAAAGTATAAACTATAAACGACATAAATTTATAAATATTTGTCTTCAAAAATATTTTCAATTGAATGTATACTTATGCAATAAAAAAATGCAACACTTTTACCTATTTTTATTTTTCTACCTATTTAATAAACATTCAATACTCGGTTGTTATGTTTTAGTTATCAGAAATAATTGAATTTATCTATCTAAAATATTAATTTTAAACTGAAAAAATAATAAAATACACCATACAATTAGTGTATTTATCTATTTTAAGTTATCGTGGAAGTTTCAGTTCGTTGCATTTTTTTATTGCACGAGTTTATATAGTTCCTTCGCATTAGATAAGACTAAGCTTTCATAATCCAATTCTTCAGTTGCCTAGTTTGCATATGCATTAAGCAGACTAACTCATGCTTTGTAAAAAGTGAGAGGTTGGAATTAACTCTTCAAGTGAGAGGTTGGAATAAACTCTTCTTATGCTAAGTTATTGGACAACACATCAAACATCTGTCCTGTAAATTTAGGCAGTGGTGATCTATTCAACTTACCGAACCCATATTCTTGAAAATAAATACTCAGCCACTGAAGGGAAAGTTCCAGTCATAATTATTGTTGGTATAAATATCTCAAACACCGTAATGGATGCTTAATCAAGTTATACAACAAAATATAAAACAATTTACTTGTTTTTAGATCAAGATGATCCTTTTTTCTGTTTTTGCGACCTAAGAAAATATAACAGCTTGTTTATAAACTATAAAACGTTAAAGAAGTGAAATTATTATTTTTTATTAAACCATCATCTACAGGATTGTACCAATATAAAGCTTGGGAAAGTTCCAGTCATAATTATTGTTGGTATAAATATCTCAAACACCGTAATGGATGCTTAATCAAGTTATACAACAAAATATAAAACAATTTAGTTGTGTTTATAAAAAGATGATCCTTCGGTTTTAGCGACCGAAGAAAATAAAACAGTTTGTTTAAAAACTATAAAACGTTAAAGAAGTGAAATTATTATTTTTTTATTAAACTATCATCTACACAGGTCATAGGATTGTACCAATATAAAGCTTGTTACTGGATATATTGCAATAAAGGAGAATACATTAGGGTTGAACGGAGACATTCTTAACACTGTTTTATTAATTTACGATACCACATGTTTTATTTTTCATTTATACTTACTGTTGTTTAAGTACCACTTATTTATCATTATTTCAACAGTGAAAGTACGATAATTACAACTTCAAGAGTAATTTTTAAACAACTACTATTCAGGATCATTATTATAATATTACCATTGTTTATCAGTGAAGAGTTCAATGTTATTTTAATACATCTTCAAAAAATTTAATTAAGGAAACAAAAATTTGCCACCATACAGCTTCAACTAAGTGAATATATTCACCAAAAATACTGCATGTTAACTATTATATTTATAGTAAATTTAAAATTCCATAATGGACCGCTAATCGAAAAATCACAGTGTGGGTGACAGACTAAGCAAAACTAAGAGATAAACATGCACTCACTCCTTATTTTTCACGAGCTCTCAAAAATCAAAGGCTTTCATTTCTGAATATCCGCGATTCTATTGGAAAATGAATAAATCAATAATGCAGCAAGAACGACGTAAAGATCACATTTTAAAATAAAAAACACAATAACAAATATCTTCAATTGTAATATTTTAATTTTATAGATAATATCTAAGAAAATCATCAACTGAATGCAATAAAAATAATAAAGTTTGATTACACTTTAAATGTCCACTCATCAAAAAATCAAAGTGATAAATTAAAGAATTGAGATCACATACATAAAATGATAATATGAATGCTTGTAATTACATTCAAAATGTAACATTTTAAAATCACAACTATTCATTCTATCAGTGTCTCTGCAGTTGAACATTTTTTATTATCTGATGTATCTACAATGAAAATTTTATTCCTTTTTGAATCATGTTTCATTCGGGGCTAATCACCATCCTGTTTGGAATACATAATTATGAAAATAATTTCCACTATTGTGTAAAATATATGTCTGTAAAGTTGTAGATACGTAGAGGAAATTAGTTAAAATTCACCTGAATACGAATATCTCGTTGTTTTATATTCATTTCAATTCTATCTAACGAACACACACACACAAACAGTGAATATGAACCCGTGAAGAATTTTTACTTTAACTATTTTAATAGTATTTGCACTAATGTGCAAGTAGTAGTTTTGTATAGTTCTCGCATGTTAAAATATTTGTATTGTATTGCCAGCGTAAAGAAGAAGATGTATGCAATACTGTGTATAGAAAGAGTTCCAGATATTCCCGTCTTGTGCATTTCATAAGGATTATATTTATATCCTGTTAGTGTTAATACAAACAGAACCGTATTCACAGTGCATGTAAAATGACATTATAATTGTTTCAAAAATATTAAAGGTATTACCGACTGCAACAATTAAAATGGTTATCAATTCGACCTCGAAATAGCGAGCTGTAATTATAATGGCGAATTGGCAATACTTTTCTCTGTCTCTTTAACTATTAGGACTTCAAATTTCTTCCTCCCAGGGTTACTATACGCAATCATGTATGTCGCCTTTCCCTCAATTTTTTTAGGATCAATTTTTCCATTCGTTCTTTAGATAACCAACAAAATGACTGACTGTCGATGATATTTTTTTTGGATTTAAAGACTCGTTATTCTTGCTATAATTGAAAATTTGTTGAGAAGTTTAACCACTATTTTGAAAATAACTTTAATACAGTGTGCCATAAACTTTATGTTACTTGTATATATGTGTAATGAAAATGTATTCGTTTTGTTGTGTTACATTTCATATAACCTGAAAACTGAATATGATATCCTTTAAAACTTCAACATTTTCACTAATGAAATTGACTAATAATATTATATATAAATAATATATTTTATTGTTATACTAACCGTTACTTCCAAAATATTAATTGTAAAAGAAAACCTCTCTAATTATATCACATGATTTTTCCCATACTCAAAACATGTGCACCTGCTGGGTAATTAGCTCATAGAAAACGTTTGTATAATTTTACTTCCAATACCTCATGCTCAAATATACCTTATGCACAAATCTTCGTGAAACTTGTTCGGTTTCTAACGGATTACTCTTATTTACTTTAATGTATAACTTTTAGAACAAACCTTCCCTTATTTAAAAATCCTATTCAATTCTATTCAAATTGCAGTCATTTTTTCAATGGAATTTCCTATTAAATACTATGTTGTTGTTAATAATATTCATTTCCAATAAAATTTCATTCATATTCAATTTTTATAGGATTGAATAGAACTATTTTTATATCAGGGTTGGTCATTTGTATTGAAATACACTACAGTTACACTACATATAAGTTTGAAAAATAACTTTTTCTATTTCATGAAGTCAATGATTATATTTGTTAATGTCATACACAAGGAATTATAATTATTAAATTGATTTTCTTATATCGTTGTTTCATTGGTTGCCTTACAACCAGCATGAAAAAGAAAATAGAAAACCCCATTAAGTAAAAACAAGTTATTATAAAACCGTATTTAGATGATTAAAATAATAATTAAAAGTTTTGTTTTATTTTTATTTATTTTTTTATAAAGTAATTTAAAATATAAGTTCGCTCATTTTATTAATACATAAAAGAATTTCACACATACACAAATAACTAAAAAAAAAAACGGCAATTAGCTTTGAAATTCATCGAGTTGTAACTAACATTAACTAACTAAACTCGAGTTACTTTTTAGTATTATACAAAAGTATTATACTATATACATTATTATTCCTTAACACATTTAGTAAATAGATAAAACAAGTTCCTATAGCAGTCAAAAACACGTCATGATAGCTTGTATATAAAAGCTTAATGCTAGTAAATAATCGTATTGTCTTTAATTATGATCACTAACCTAAAATTTAAATATAGATAATCATGGAACCATTTAAAATTGGACTTTATAATAACTGCTCCTCATAAATTAATATCGAGCAATAGCTACCCCAACATAGTTATTTAACTATAACAAGCTATTTATTTGGATTCCACACATACTGTCACTTTAAAAATATGCATAAAATAATTTCTAATAGGTTATAGCTTACCTAACGAGCCGCACAAATATATTTTGAAGCTAAATAGTGAAGTTTCTTCACTTGAAGGAAAAAATTTGCTTGTTATCTAAGGCATTAATATTTAAATAATGAAAATAATTTTATGTTTTGACCAAACGAAATGTGCTTTCGCCTGTAACTATTTTTCTATCTATCTACTTTTGTTTTATGGTAACTTTATAACGCCTTGTCGAATTTTGACAAAATTTTTTACGCTCATTATTCACACTCAATTTGTAAAATCACTGTATTTCGAAAAAATTACATTATTCCTTTCGGGAAAAATTTCTAAATAAATAATTAAGCTTTTTCTAAACAAATACAAAAAAAGTAGCCGGTTTCGAACATGGTGCTTTATAAAATTTGTTAAGTACAAAGAACATACCCCCAAAGATTCAGGTTTCTGGGATCAGAGGTTTTGGATGTGCGTTGATTCTTTTTTTCAGGGCAAAAAATTGTATTTGTCATAAAAGAATATTTTTAATTTCATCGCCTAGCTTTAATATTATATCGATATTTAATCCAGAACAATTTTTGAACATTTAAATAAGAACTATTTTTAATGTTTTTTACTTTTAATTAATTTATTGACACCTTACTATCAATAACTCAAATCAAAAATATGTATTTTCTATATTCTAATTTTTATTTTTAGGTATTGTACAACGTATTTTTTCTGCTATGGGAGCCTAAACGAAGAGAATAATGCAGTCATTCACAGTATGTGTGTATGTATATTTATTAACTTTAAAATATAACAGTAAAGTTCTTTAGTTAAGTTTTAATGGAGTCATTAGCCATAAGTTGAAACATTTTAAAACCGAAGATCTGGTATATGTGTTTGTTCATCGTGTATTTATTATACATAAATATTTATTATACCTTAAACAACATTAAATTTATATGAAGTAACAGATCTATATTGTAAAATATTATAATATTTAAGTTTATACTTCCGATTTATTTATTATAAGCATGGTTTTATTGAGCTTGTATTTAATGCCCTATGCAGTTTTGTGGTGCCTTAACTTAAGTCACGTGAGACTATTTTAAATTGAAAAAATGTAATAACTATTACTATTAGCGTCAACATATAGGTAATTAAATTTTTATAGCCTATGCAATATTTTTTATATTATCTCCTCCCTAACCACTTTTCTTCATTATAATTTTCCCTAAAATATTTATAATAAACGAAAAAATAATAATTATTTTGTTTTGATTTCAGGAAATAATTTATGGATTATTTTATATTGATTCGTTTAAAAGTACACACCATTATTAATGAATAGATAATGGTCTCAAACTATGTATAAACTGTTAATTATATGAAAAAATGTCTCAAACAAAATTTTCCTTCTTCTTCTCCGCTCTGTAAAAGAATATCTTAAACATCTCGTGTACAAGCTAAATTGTATGCTTATCTAACATTCTATATTTCAAAAAGTGGCTACTATAATTTAAATTTAAGTGTTTTATCAGAAGTACCAGAGTAAAACCTAGTAAGTTTAATCCATTGAACATTATTCATTGTATTCTAATATACATTTTAATATAAACTCCTAGCCACAAACAACGCAACAAAGTTACACCGTTCTCTTTACAAATACAAAAAAACACCGTACCATGCTATTCACGTTGTATACCGCTATGATATCTTTATTCATTTGTTTTGCAATTAAACTTTGAACCCATATTTTTTTTTGTATACATTTTTTTTTATTTACAAATGACAATAAAAGAAAAATTATTTTTTTACGGTATATTATTTATACTGCGTATGGTGTGAGCTTATGGTACTTGTTTGGAATAGTAGAAGAATCTTCATTTGTTTTATGTTTTACTAATGAAAGATACGGGAAATAATATTATCGTTTGTTGGCAGTGTGGTGTATTAATGACTTTTTAATAATTAGTTCTTCTTTTATGAAAGACGGAAAGTGTAATAATGAAAATTAAAAATAATTATAATAATGAAATTCATTCATTATTCAATGAACTGTGTTATTTTTAAAAAGACATTGTTGTAATTTATCTTAAATTTAAAGAAAACTCATCCTGTATTATACTCTTTGTATCTTATTTAATTGTAACAATAGCAAAGTTTTCAGTAATTGTATAATATTAAAAGCAAATTTTTGGAAAGATCGATAAACATTAAGGAAAAATGTAATAATATTTTAAAAATTTTACCAAAAAAGAAAAAAAACAATGCCTAAAAAGGACACAACGTTATGTATAAATTTGCTTACGTTAATAGCCGTACGTCAGACACGAATGAGTTACCATTTGGATAAAAGGCCAAACAATTTTTAGTACGTTCCCCTATTATGTTTTCGAATATTTGAATTTTTTTTTCTCGTTTTCAGTTAACGAATAAATATTCTGCACTGCGTTTAAAAAAAATTACAACTTATTATAATTACTTATTTAACTGAGTTATGCTACAGAATCACTAAGGAATAGTCAGTAATATTTTATAATTATAAACAAATAAAATAGTAAAAATGCAGAAGCAAAAAAAAAAAAAAATAATAATAATAATAAAAATTGTACAAAAAAGATTACAAATTTACTTTTAATTTGCAATAATAAATAAAATGCACCAATAAATAAAGATGTTCGTTGATAGTTGCAAGTAATATATCATCTATCATGTATAGGACTATCGAAAGATATATAATGTATACCTATAGTATCATATATATATAGATTTGTTATTTACCAAGTTTAATTGGGAATTATTTACACATAAAAACCGTTTGCCAGCTAATGATGTCAATAAATAATGCAAGTAATTAAAAACTTTATACTATTTCGCTTGTCATGCATATATTTTGAATAACAAATATATTGGAAATCTTTTAATGTTAATTTAAACTCTTTATAAAGTTTATAAACGAAATGTCTGTAAACGATCATCTTTAAAACGATTAAACGTACATTAATTGTTAGTACATTTTAGTAATACTAATACACTAATTATCTACATACGTAGCAATCAAAAATTTTGTAAGAGCATCGAAATGTTAAAATTTTCTAATTAACTTTCTCTGTTTAAGATTTTAGATTGGTTTTTGAAGAATTTTTTTGATTGGCAAAACTTATAAGATTAGAAATAATTGAGACGTCACAGTAAAAAAACCTATACAAAACCATGTTATGTTATAGAAACTACTTTTACATATGCTCAAAGGACAATGCAAACTAATGCACATAAATGAATAATCGAAATGAAACTTTACATTAAACGTATGAATTTGTAATATCGACAAAAAAATTTTTGGAAAGTTCTCATCGAATAAGGACATTTTGTATGATTAGACAATTCAAAATTTTCTAATTACAAATGTCAAATTTATTTCATGAAAACAAACAAACCCTTTTGACTGATCGGTATTTAAAGAGCTCCGCAGAAAAATCACTGCACGCTTGAATGATCAGTGAGTGTCCATTTCATCTCCATCTGAAGAGATATCGCTGTATCTTCAATAGACGATTTGATTCTAAAATGAAAACATCCCAAAATAGCGTTCTTCTGAATGCGTTTAACTGATCGTCATACAAACAGACAGTTATACCCGAAACAAATTGCTCCTGGTAGTTCCGAAACATTGACAAAAATTTTGAAATTCGAGCAAAAATAATTTTTCTAACCAAACAAGAACACAAACCTCCCGATATCAATAGAAATATGTCAGAAATAATAAATAGAAATTCTATATTATCAGAAATTAATGGCTATTTTTATTAAATTACATATTCTATTTAAAATTTGCTGTCTAATATCGATTAAAAAACACAGTAATGCAACTGTACCATATTATAGAACGGTAAATAAATCTCTTTTCAAGACAGGTTTAAAACTACACAAGGACTTCGACTTCACTATAAAATATTTGTTTTCATCTATGAACTGGTTACTTGGTTTGTGTACAGTTGTAATTGAATTTACCCGTTAACGGTAAAAAGAAAATAAAAACTATTAAAGTTTTGTATACATATATATCAATAATTTAATATAATTCTTCTACTTTTGATTTATTTTTGTCAATATAAAACTTACTTCGTGATTAGTTTCGTCTTTACTACACTACATAGTGACATAGCACAACCATCTAATATCTAGCATATTGGTCACATCGCTTGTGTTCGTCATTCATTTGTATCCCTTTTAAGTTTATTTTCAATTTGCACTAAGTGGTTACAGTGGTTGGTTTGGTATATAATATGTACTTTGGTTTTGTACTAAATAGATTTTATTGATAATAAAAAAAAAACATAGGAGAAGTAATCTCATTGAAGTATGAAACATTCGAATATTTTTTATTTTCACATCTACCTAGTGCCTATAATATAATGTGATGTTATATTTTTATTGTGTCAAACAGAAAAAGCGATGTCAAAATGGTAGAAATTTGAATAAGCTTGAATTCGATACTGTAGTTATATGACAAGAGCAGGGTGCCAACTTTTTTTATTTTGGAATGCGATTGTGTTTAATTATTGTATCCCTATAGAGTGTTCACCCCTTTCAGTAATAACATGCAATGCTCAATCATTTCGGAAAAAATGACGTTTGAAAATTTTCGTTTCAGCTTTTTATACTTTATATAGAAAATTTGAACGATAATTTTCGTTTCAACCGAGAATCAAAATCCGAATATCCATTCCGAACGCAGTTCCCTTACTAACTACGCTATTTCACTTCTTACAATTAAAATGCCATATATGTATATAAAGTATATAAAGCTGAAACGAAAATTTTCGTTCAAATTTTTCTCCGAAAAAATTTAGCGTGCATGTGATTATTGAAAGGAGAGAACATTCTATAGCGATACAATAATGTCTAATAATCTCAAAAAGTAATGGGAGTGCATTTATCCCATTACTTTTTGAGATTCATTTTAGAATAAATATTTCTAGAAATTTTATTTTATTAGTAATGATCTTGAGCTAATTTTAATTACCCTAATATTGACAAATTTTTCTATAAAGATTAGTGAGTTAAAAGTAAAGATTGATGAGTTTGAGTATAAAATATTCAGAATACTGGTGGAAATCTCTTCTTAAGTATAATATATTAAAATTGGCTAAGTATGAGAACAGAAATATATATATAAAATTCTTTATTGCCACTTCAAAGAAAAATATATTATTCCGTGTTTCAGTGTTTTAAAGTATTATAATATAGAAAGGTTATTCAATTTTTATTCTTATTTTCATATTTTATTTAATTTTTTATTCTTCAAGATATGTGTATGTATTCAATGCTGTTCTTATAGCGTTATTTCAGAAGATATGTGTTTAACAAAAAGTGGATTTTTTTTTTAAATATTTTAATATTTCTAAAAATAAGACTTATGCATAATTTTTGATTTGCCTGAATAATAACTTTCAAAGATGTTGTCACTAAAAATAAATGTGTAAACGTTACATTAGAATCTGAGCTATTAGATTTATTTTCCAAGTGTTCAAGATCGATTTCTCTTCATGGGGTATTGGTGAAAATGACCTGCCATCATTTAATTGGCTTTTGGTCTTATTACGACTTTAGCGACTATCTAGCCCTTCTCACGCCAAAGTTTGCAAGAAATGTGTTTATGCTGATCATATCATTAATTTTTGCACCAACTTTCAAGAGCTATTTTCAAATTTATTTTTTGTTCTTTTTTGCAAAGAGGAGTTTTCTAAGTTACTAAAGTTGTTCCTAAGTTCCTTAAAGTTAAAATTTAATAAAATTTACTGAAAAATAAATTAGAAATATATTTCCGTCATCATGTGTTATTTTCTTAATAAAGTGGAGTTGAATGAGTTGATTATATTGACCCAACTAAGGTAGGTTTCTCAGAAAAATTTACGCCGAATTATAAAAAGATGAATCATAAACGTATAATTTCTGTAACATTTTATGCACTTGAAAACATGGAACTGAAAATTTATTAAAAAAATATTAAATTTTTTCGACAATTCAATCATTTTTTTCTACGTATTATGTATGATCTTTTATAACCTTTGTATGATTTTTTATAATCACAAATTACAAAGTTTAATAATGTTAAACGTTTTCATTTTTCTTTATATAAAAAAATGTATACTTTATAAAGTAAATATAAAAAAACGCAAAATGAAAATAAGAAATTCGTTTGTATAAAAAATGTTATCCCAAAACTTATATCCATATATATATAATAAAAATAATAAATTTGAAAATTCGATTACGGATGAACAAAGGTTAGAAAAAATAAGGTTATCTTTGCAAGTAATATGAAAGAACAAGAAGTATACAGTGAATTGAATGAATTTATAGCTAAAAGAAAGATACGGAAAAGTGAATTTCTATTTAATAAAGTTTTTAAATAAATTTTTGTTCTTAACACATCTGTAAATTATATTTTAAAAGTATAGTTCTTCGTATAATTCATCGAGTTACAGTTGGAATTGTATTTTTAAAATAACCTTTTAATTAAATTGATTTTTCGTGGAATTTTAGTGAAAAGAGCTTTTTATAATTTATGAATGTCTCGTGTTTAGTAAAATTATATGATCATTTGAATAGATTTCGCAATGACTCTCTTTAATAGAAGAGTGAAAAAGTATCTACAATAAGTATTTGACCTAATAAAAAAAAAAAATTAATTCAAAATATTTAATCGAAAATATATTAGTCTTTTTTCTATTTTTATGCTCCAAAACCTACAGATAGGAGTGAGATAATCACCTCCATCTTATTCAATTCGAGTGGTTATTAGCTGAAATTGAAGTTCTTGAGCCACTGAGTGTTCGTAGATGAAAACGATCTATTACAACTGGAGATATTTATATAAAAAACTATCACAACACTTGAAGAGAGAAACACCCTATAAGAAATGCATGGCAATCTCTCATTTGAGCTATTAAACAGTCAAATTGCATTGCAATTGAGTTGGAAATTGTTACGAGTAAAACAAACACTAATAACCTATTTTTTACGTCATTTGATTGATTTATAGCATAAGGTTTGTTTGGAAAATGTTACGGGTGATACAAATATAAGATTAAAATTAGGTATTAAACTATTATCAACAATTAATCGGTACATAGGTCCACTGGTATATAGATTAACAAAAACAACTTGCTTTTTACTTTCTAGTTATTTTTAAGGCTCGCTTTAAAACATGTCATGCTTGGTGGGTTTAGCCTCTTTATATACGCTGTAAGTGATGATGTTTAAGAAGTAACAGAACAAAACTAAGCATAAAATAACTAAATCAAGAACAAATTTTGGCTTAACGTATTCTTCAAGAAACGAACTTTAGACATCATTATTTAAGGAGTTATTATTTAAGACATGCTTCAAAAAGTTATCGATAGAATAATAATAATGATTTGTAGTACTCTTCAATATTATTGTCAAATAACATCCACTTCATTCACTTTAATAAAAATACAAATATAAAAGACAAAATTTTAATGAAAGAAAACAAAGCTCTTCAAAAACAATTAATCAAAATAAACAAGATATTCTAGTCTATTTATGTGTAAGAGAAAATTTGACACATGTTTTTATTTATCATCAATTTTATAACAACACTGTAAATAAGAAGTTCGAATTATATTCAAGGAATAAAAATATTTTTGGATAAATATAAAAACTAAGTAAAATGATCTTTAACAGAAGAATTCTAGCCGAGCTACTTCGAATTCAATAACAAATATACTACTCGCACTGTAGCGATGGATCGTTATAAGACCACGGCACATAGAGAGTAAGTGTGGTCAGCGCTATATCCGATATCAGGACTTTTCCCAATTAAGTACCCAATTTGGAAGTTGTTTGAAAAATGTCTATAATTGGTAAATTAGCAAATCTAACATGGATGAAATTTATTTCATTGTTTGACAAACTCTCCTTTTTGTGATGTATGCCTTGTTATATACCTAATTTAAGTGTTTGTGTATATTTGATATTATTTTTTGGCACATTATTTTATCATATCGAGAATCGAGTAAGGACAGCAATCGATATATATTTGGCAAACACTTTAAATGGCATTACACTATTATTACGAGTACATTCACTTTGACACCAGTTTGTAACATATATTTATATATATATATATTATAGTAAAACATTTACCCAATTTTATAGTGTTTGGGGTATATTATGTTTAATGGAAATGCAGTTTAACAATTATCATTATACATTCAAAACTATATTCAAGTGATTATATCTTCGGTTTTGGCAAAACACATGTATTGCTTTATTTAATCCCGAAAAATGAGAAATTACACTTTTATTATTTTTATATCTTATGATACATTTGTCAGTTGCTCATCAGTTATGTTTTTGTAAATGATACAGTTGACGAGCTTCTTGGATGAAAAAAATTAATGAACGTATTGTTTATAATTTAAAAAAAAAAAAAGTTCTTTTTTTTCAATTTTTTACAATATAAAAACGACAAAAGGTATTTTACCGTACTAAAATCAAGTCGAATTATTAAATGGCATAAATCCCTTGATGAATAATTAAAAATTCTAGATTTCTCTTTTTATTTTAATGATATTTTTGACAAGCAACATTGTTTAATAATTTTTGTAATTCATAAATGTTTGTGATCGGTGCTGCATCAATAAAAAAGTGTACTAATTACAAGATTATTATCGTTAATTTTAATTATTATCATATTATGGGAGCTCGAAAATAACGTGGACCAACAAGTAAAACTGAGCTAAGAAACACGTCGAAAGTTTTGAGTAAAGCACAAAAATATATTAAAGTTAATCCAAAAACGGATATTAAGTCGATTGCATTCACTAAGGGGAATAAAATTAGCTAACTATCCTAATTGTTCGTTTAAAGAAACCTCTGAACAAACTAAGTAAATTTGAGTAACAATTATAAATCAAAAGTACAATTTTACAGAGCAAACAACAGTATGGAGGTAGTATAAGAGCTTAGGAGCAGAAATAACATACAGCTACAATATATATTATCTATAAACTATATGCGTAAGACTTATGAAAAATATTTCCGTTTCTTGGCTGTAAAAGTTTTTTCGATTTTGGTTATGATCAAATATCTAGAGTATCGTGGTAATGGATTAGGTATGTATTACCAATTGGTTATGTATTCAATTCATTAAGATTTTATTTCTGTTTTAATTTAATGTTAATGTTTCTATGTACCGTTCTTTCTCCTTTTATACAATTAAAATGAAATTAATTCATAAAATTTAATTACATAATCTCCAAAAAACATAAAATGTTGTACAATACTAGTAGAATATTTTTATAAATGACAATGTCAAAACTACATTCATATTTATGATTGATTAAAAACAGTGATCATAAATAAAACCACTGAAACAAAGTATTAAAAACCTAAAATATTAAAAACATCATAGCAATAATTATTGTCATAAAACGTACATAAAAACATAATGTTTATGTAAAAAATTCCAACCCAACAGAATGATATTTCATAAACAGTTAAATAAAAATGTACACTTAAAGTTTAAATAATGATACAATTTAAAACGATGTATAAAGTATTTTTTGAAATACCTGTGTCACAATGTCTTAATCCCGGCTTTTTTTATGATATTTGGTTTTATTTATCCATTCTTTTTTAATGATATATATAAATATGCAACTTCGACTCCTGAGGAAAATCATAACTGAAAATTGTTCGAACTCTGGTGATTTGGTTTCCATGTTAATTTACATGACATGAAAAATCCTTGTTTATGATCCGCAACTCTATATGGCATGAAATTTCTATTAAAATTAGGTAAGTATGATGAAAATTGTCCGAACATCTGTACTTTCAAATATCCATTCTCCATTATCTCGATGAAACTCCAACCAAAAACACATTTGGATACTTTTCTAAGAACAAATTTTGTAACAGATTAACATTATTTACTTTTATTGTAAACTACCAGAAAAAATTATATATAAACACTAAATTGAATATTAAATTGACGATCCAACATCAATATAATTTTTACCTATATTACTTAATAAATGTACATTCACTTTTAAATTATTATTTCCACTAATTGATTAGTATTTTCAGTTTAGGATAGTTTAATAAGTTGAATGAACCAATAGAATATCGAATATTCTAGTGATTACAAATGTACTTTCACAGATGCAATACTATAGTGATGATCCTATAAAAAACTAGTTACTAGTTACACTAAAAACTATATATAAAATCTTGAAATGTGTGCTTATTCTACAACATATTCATTGCTTATAGTAAGTAATAAAAATGATTACTAAGACACAATGTATATTCTAAACAATGTAATATCCATTTTTATCCACTCATTTGATACTTTTTCTTTTCTTTTCCTAAAATAATAATCATAAAAAAAACATAAAAATCACGACGTATTGGCTGTGTAAGCTGAATGAACTTTTCAAATTGAATAAAAAATTCATATAACAGTAAGCTTATTAGATCCATTTCAGTACTTCTTCAGTTATACTCAGTTTTCTATGAAAAACCCGTATAAAGTAGAATAATCTATAACTAAGATAAACCAATACAGAAAATATAAATCATTAGTGGGACCAAAATATTAGGTCTTCCAAAAAATGGGTAAAATTTACAATAAGATAAACAGTCCTTTCTTAAATCAAATCTTAGCTTTTTTTCAATGTCTACTAATGGCGATCCATATATATTTCAAAAAATTATAGACTCTCAAAGAACCTCTTGGCACAAAATCGCTGTTTCTTTTTCCTTGAAGTGAAATTCGCTAAAAAACAAACACTTACTAAAAATATATTATAAAGATTGTTGACATCCTATTCTAAATGTTTGACGAAAAGAAATGAAAAGAATAATAATAACAAGTAAACGCAATCAACTTGAAATATGATGAAATGAAAACAATTCTTTATTGACATTTTAGATGAAAATACTGATTACAGTATAAAAAAAAATATTTATGAATAATAAATTATGAATGATTACTTTAACATCAAAATATTATGGATGTCTGTTTTATTACTCTATGCCAATTTGCACTTGCTTACGTCTTTATGTCTAGCAATAATAAATAATTTGCAATTTTAGGATGGTAAGATAACTTTTTTCAAACATTGTTGTTAAACGAAAATGGGCTAATTTTAATAACAAGAAGTGAAGTATTCGAATTATATTATATATCTGTTTATTAGTTAAATGTGAGCTGAAGTTGTGGCTAAGCCAAATATTTTACAAAAATATATTCGAAATAAAAATTATATTTCATTTCCTTTTGAAAAACAAAAGTTCATGAAACGTTGGTAAAATATTTAAAAGATTTTGCAAGCAATATTTATCTATCCTTTCTGCAACTAATCAATAAAGAATATCAATTTATTTAAATTTTCAACTTGAAATATGGCCAAGATATCGAAAAAATTAATTTTGAACCTAATGACGTCACGTGCATTTCCACTTAATTTGGGGCTTTATTTCCAAATTTAGTTTAATTTAACATATCTATAATAACTTCTAAGATAATAAGAGTCTGGTCACGATGTTTGGATGACGATCTGATCACTCAGATCGGTAGAAATTTTGCCAAGATATCGAAATCATTAATATTTTGAATCTTATGACGTCACAAAATTAGTGGGTAAATTAAGTTGTCGATATTTCATTTTTAAATCTCATTTTTTGACGCAAAATGCATGCCAAATTGTTGACGTCCAAACATTTTCCTTGTCTCTCCATCATTTTTAATTATAGTCTATTTGATTTTGGATTTTACTAATAACTGATAATCAACCTATCATGATAAAAACAATTCAAATTTTTATGTTTTAATTTTAAATAACAAAACGTAATATTCATTCATAGTTAAATGATAAGAACTATCGTTCCTCTTTATCCTTATTTAAATGTTAAATTTTTAGAAAAAAGTACAATTGTGTTTCACAAGAAAATACTTATATATCTACCTCATGATAACATATAAATAACCTTATTATTTTTCATTTAATCTTCCAACATTTATCTTTATTATTAACATTTTAATTTAAATATTCATAAAGAAGATACAAAATGTATTATTTATGTAAATTCAAGAAAATTATTATATTCATTGTACAGTACTCATTTCAAGTTTAATTCTTACACATATCTATCATTTTTAATAAAACAGTATAGAAGAAAGTGGTACAGATATATATCTCTGATAAAGTGAACCCTTTTGGAAATAGACTTTGAGGTGCAGGCCAATAAATGTCATATTAAACTAATAATATAATTATTCATTCTAAAGCAATTTTGAAAATGCACCTTATGTTAAATATAACTCCGATCGCTTCATTCGTGTAAGAAGTTAGAAAGACTGTTGGCCTTACAGTTCGCTTCACTCGAAAGGTCATCATTTAGGCAAACAGAATGATCTCAGCCCTTAATCTCAATGCTTGCATTGCTCGCAATGGATACATGCAATGCTTCCGGTAAACTAGTTCATAAATAAATTGGTTAAAAATTTATTCTTTAAAAATAAATTCAATTAGAAATAACCAAAACTGTTATACCAAAAATATATTTCCAACAAAACTTGTTTGTTATAAAAACTGTACATTTTTGCTATTTACAGGTTTTCGATATTTTCGATATGGCTAAACACTTAGTAGGTGTATTTTTAAAAGGTGCGGATATATCACACAGATATACAGATTTGCCTGTTACTCACTGATAATATAGCTTTCTATTTGTGAAATAAATTCACAAATCAGTACAATAGTAGAAATCAAAAAAGGTTTAAAAAAAATTCAAAAAATGGTATCGTTTTTTTTAATAGTATGAATAAATATTATATTAAAATAATTGAATGTGACACTCGTATTAATAAGACACATGTTACGACATATAGTTTAGCAGAAGCGCTAACATACATCGGTTAAGATAAACATACAGACCTACAAAGCCTGCACATATAATAAACTTGTATTTGTTTTACAACAATGTTAAAAATTCTTTCCTTTATAAAGTAAACATCATTTTTTCTTGTATATAGCCTTTACATGGAATACTTGAGGTTACCTAGCTGAAGGGTTTATAAAGTTAAAAAAAAAAAATACATAAAAATGTAAAGATGTATTGGAAATTATTAAGACATTTTGAAGCAATTATTACAGTTTATTCTTATCTCTAAACATTGAATACTATTTTTCTGAAATATGATCATTTTTCTCATACAACACAATTTATCATTTTTAAGGTGTTGAAATACTTGGCTGCATCTGTTTTAAAAAAAAAAAATAGACATCATAAACATTTCAAATATTTTATAAAACGTTTTACTTTATTGTATTATAACTTCATAGCTTACTTGATACACTTTCATACGATAGAATAGTATCCTGTAAACATTGTACAAGGATCAGTGCTTCATTATTTGTTATTCATCTTTGTTATTGTTATACTTAGTCATTCTTATACAGCTCTCTTTCTATATATGTATGCAACATATAGTATTAGTTGATATACATCCACATAGTTTGTTTATTTATTTTATGAAAGTTACCTTTTTCCAAGTTTAGATATCTTTGTTATCATCGTCATGTACAAAAACAAGACACTTGCATGTAGTAAACATTGAAGAAGACATGTACATTGTACGATCTACCATGATGATAGGGGTGTTGACGTTCTGTTAGAAAGCTATTAATGATTCCCTGAAAATCTATATAAAAAATTTATGATATTGGTACTTTTTGATAAATGACCTTAAAATAAAATTATGTGCGTCAGAAGAAATACAATGACAACTTTAAGTTGCTGAGTAACTTTTTAACAATTAAGGGGAGGATTTTATGGAACTTCATTTCTAGAGCATCCATGCGATCATTCAAATAATTAACTCATGTTTTTCACATTCGATGGAAGCTGCGAAAAATCAAAGAAAGGCAGTGGCTGTAACCGTATTAAGAAATAACTACAAAACAGGCTAACTTCACTTTTAATGTTTAGACGTAGTAGCCAATGAATACATATAACTGTGGTGTATAATGGCGTGTACCCAATCTTTTTCATTTTTTATATACACCCTTGTTTTTTGCTGTTGAAAGGTCTTTGTATGCGTTGAACAAGATAAATGTTAGTTTAAAATGGAGAAATTTTTAGATTTCTAGTTTACCTCTAGCAGGGTAAAAAAACGAACGTACTCGTAAGTTACGAAATCATTCGTGAAAATAAATCAGACAATGTGAGAAATGGAAAAGGTTGAGTGGAAATGGTAGTTTATTTAAGGATGGATGAAAAAGGCTAAGAAAAAGATTTTTTTGATTGAATAAATAATTCGAAACGATTAGTATTCAAATCGATTGACAGTCTGTTGAATTTTTCGAATTTCTTACAGAATGGGTCTAGTTCGAAGTTCATAAGCATTTTGAAATGAACGCAATGAGAACATTTATATTCAAGTTATTGATCTGAGCTCTAAAGAAATATTCACTGCGGTTGGTTTTGTTTTGTTATATAAGTTACCTGTGACGTATAATAAGTAACTGTGCATATGCATGCACCAGTATAATCTATATTGTATCATACATATGGGACCGATTATAGGTTTCAATATATATTTACTTTATATCAACGAAATTTTACCAGAGTGAAGCATTAGAATTTCGCAATTGCAAGGTAATAAATTGTACCCAGTTGTACTTGAAACATAAATTATGGTATCGCTTTGAAGAAAAATATTTGATTTTTATCGATTGTGTAGTAAATTTATATATTTATTTAGAATAATTTTACCATTTTATTGAAAAACAGATTATACATTACACCTCAGTTGGTTTTTAAATTTTAATGTTTACCATTTTTCTGAAATTTGAAAACTACTTTTAGCTCTTTAAAGTGGTTTTCACCTTTAAAGAGCTAAAAAAATAACGATTGAACGATCAAAGATTAAACAAAATAACGAAACTATACATTTTTTATTCGTGATAACTGAAAATCTGAAACTATTTCTTCTTCTACTCTGACAGAGTAGACTACTTTTTGCCTTTCACAAAGGATCTATAAATGATTAGGCTCTTTTGTTTAATTGTGTTTCAGATTTTAAAAATTACTTTTAGGTTGAAATTTTATAAAAAACTATAAATTATTCATAAAACACTCTAAATATACTTTCTTTATATTATATTATAATAATATATGTTAGCATTATGTGTTAATTAGCTTAATTCGAGCTAAAATTGTTAAGCCGAAATTTATCTGTATGTCTTTAGTTTACAAATTTCAATCCAAAATTTTAGTAAAATAACATTAAAAACATCGTTCATCATAATTCAGTTTATTACAAAATCATAAAATTTCAAATGAAATTAAAAAACATTCGAATATTTAATTAAGAGGTTCGGTTTTAATTAAGTAAAAATATAAAATATTTTAGTAATTTTTATTTGATATAAAATAATAAAAATCGGTATATTGTATTATAAAAAAATTTTTTAATTAATAAAAATATAATTTGAATATTCTATATAACATTTCGAGAAATTTAATCAAATATTTCTGGTAATTAAAAACACATATGATGATGGGTTGGTTAATCTTTTATATTCTGTATATTCCACAATATTTTTAGGGTTGTAAGTGAGAATAAAATGAAATATCTATTTTAAATCACTTTACGAGAACAATTTCAAATATACATTCAATAATTTTATAGACATTATATTTATATCTTTTTATCGGGATAGGTAAAATATAACCTTCCTGTGAAGATATTATACCAATATTCGAATACAATATTATTAAGTAATTAATCAAAACATCTGAAACTCAGAACCACATTAGGTATCATTAAAACTTTATTTAAGTCAAAATACAATTAGTGGTTAAGAGGCTTATGGGGTCACACAGAAATTTTGTAGACTTTCGGTTTGAATAAGAAAAAAAAATTTTTATCGGGTATAGTCTTTTTTTCGGGTAAAATGTATCCATGTCGTCAGGTAAATGCGTAGTACTATTTTATGTGAATCTACCAATAGTTTCTCGAAAAACATTACCACTTCAATAGTCAGGTAAATTAAAAAATTTACAAATGACACATAATTCTGGCTTTTCATTTCTGCTAATTTATGTTTTATGACAAGAAATTTTTAAAAACACGCAGGTATCGACTCATAGCGATCATATTTTAAAAAACCCAAAAATATTTTGAGCTATTTTTCATTCTTAACAAATTTAAATACTCTAAATACCTTGTTCAGTTATGTAATGTAATTTATTCTTTATTCTCAAAATATTTAATGTGTTAGCTAGATGGCGTACAGGTGGGTAGATAAAAATGGGCTAAATAAGTCAAACTACGAAACCAAAATTAATATTACATCATATATGTTGAGTTTTATTCATGATCAAATTTAAATCAATACGCCTCTGTTGTGATTTTATAATGTCAACACACAAGTATGATAACAATTTAAAATTATTGTCAGGTATTTGTAAAATGCTTTTTCTTATGTAAAGTAACAAAAGAATGTATGCATTAAGATTTTATCATAGTAAAAATATTATTAAAATTTCTTCTTTATAGTTTGATTTCCTACCCCTTTTTTGAGAAAATTTATTAAAATAAATTTTATTTTTAACACGCTTTTATTAGCTTCACTCGTATGTTTGTTTGTCTGTAGGTAACTCTCTGAAGTTGGCTGCAGAACGCATCTGAACGGATCCTTTGCATGAGAGTAATAAAGATAGAGCTAGTGCGCGAACTACGCATGCATGCGTGTTTTTTTAGTTTTTTTAAACTATTATATTATTATCGTATTATAATTATGTCGTATAATCAATATGCATATAATTAAAGCAAAACACTGTTTAAATTTTAATGAAAAATGTTATCATAGTATAAAAGCTTTGTGAAAAGTACGATCATTTCGATCTGAACCCTTCCATTATACTGTTTAAAAATAAATATAAATATAAGAGTGCATAATAAAGTTTTTATAATCATCCTTACAACAATCTACAAATATTTCATAAAATCAAAACATTTTCAGGACTGTCATTTATGATTATTTCCAAATAAATATCCGTTTTGCTGTATATTTATTATGAAATATTTTTCTAAGATTAGAACTTGAAGCAAAACGTTCATGTGAAACAAAATATTTTATTTTGTTTTTTTATAAGTAAATATATATAAAAATATTGATATCAAATACGTCGTCGATACAAACAGTAATAACTGTTGAACTATTGAAGAAGGCGGATATAGAAAGTACATGACCTCAATTTTATAAATATTACAACATAGATTGTTTAAAGGAAAAATAATAATGAAACGAAATGTTTTAGAAAGTATTAGATATGAAGCTAACATACATTTTTGGAGTTATCATTAACAAATAAATATTATTTTGAATAAATGAAAGTATTTTCAAAATTTTCAATTTTCTGAATTGTGATGAAGTCGGAAAACAGATTCTAACATAGATCATAATTCCGTCTTCTTATGAAACTGACAAAAAAGACTTTTTATCGAGCTCAGAGTTCTTGGAAAAGCGACATTACGTCATAATGAAGCATAATTATGAGGTTTTCAAAGTTATTTATTTTTGAAGAGTTTCCGACTTGAATGTTTGCTGCTTTGTTGATTAAAGTTCCAACTACTCTTCGCTTACCAGGCTTGGGTGTTCAACGTCCGCTTTCGCAATAAAATTTTATTTAGATAGCTTGGATGAATTGTTCTATTATGAGTATATCTCCATATGCATGAAGGAAATGTACTCAGCCTATCTAAATTAACAAGTAACTGACATTGTACTGGTTGGTACAAAATCATTGAAAAGCAGTGTTTTCAGACTTTTGCAAGGCCATGTATTGAATAAGCAAAGATTGTTAGTAGCTAGAGCATTCACTAAGAAAAGACGCAAAGAAGTTATTACTAAATATAAAATAATTCCTTTAAAAATAGACCGGCTTTACACCTATATGTATGAATCTCAATGAAAATGTATTCAAACCCAATATTATTTTTACATCCTTATCAGTATTATTTGTACATATAACCCGATACAATGGTTTTATTTTACATTTTTGTATTAGAGAATCTCATAATATATCATAATAATATGGCACAAATTTTTTATTTTTTGCTATTGAAATTTATATCAGATGAGTTATTGGCCTTAAACCAGCGTAAAATTTACTTCATATTCTACCTAAAAATTAGATGTTCTTAACGGGAAAAATTGGTGTGGATAGGAAAGAGATTAACATTTATGTGTAAACACAAATTTAGAATTTGTTCGTTTAATTTATGTAAAATTGAAATTTGGAAACATTCTGAAGATTATTATTCGTCACTTTCATGTTTGAGGCTCAATGTTATGATTAAGAAATTTTATATTGTGATTGAGTTCTTTCGTCTTTCATACTCCTCCGTTATCCCCATTTTCGTAAAAAGGGATCCAAAGTATTTGTTTGACGTATTAAAATAAAGGTAAATATTAAAAGTTTTATAATTGTCTTCAATAATTCCTATCTCTACAAAAATTATGATAAATTTAATATATCCACATATATTCTATATATATATCGGGTATGTAAGGTAAATTAATTCTTAGAGTCTATAAAATTTATAGTAATTTTAAAATTTACTTAAGCCTTAAAAATACTATTCATAAACAAAAAAATAATTTTATAAATGGCGAACGAATATTTTAAACAAAATATCCATCAGTTTTTCAAATATGTTATTATCACCCACACGTTTTACGAACAAAATATAAGCACATTCTTTGAAGTGTTATTTTCAGTACATTTACGACTTTATTTTTTCAAATATATTATATACTTTTTATAGAATATTTATAGTTGTTTTTTATGATCATTGAAATTTCAATAAACTTCATGTGTACTGAATTCTATAACAAAGTTCAAAGCATTTTATATACTGTATAAAAAATGTTTTCACTATTTTTGTCAAAAAATTTATTATACTTGGTGTATCGATAAGGTTATTCGTTTAGTACATCAGAATATAATTCGATTCTATTATCGAATATATTTCCTCGGTCATTATAAAAAATATATAAAATTAATAAATTCAGAATAAAAATTGTTAATTTTGAAAATTCTTTGAAGTAATTTTCAAAAAATTATCTCCTTAGATTAAAATCTCCTTCATCTCCTAAAATAAACTCTAGTATAACATAATAAGTTCTTGAATAATTATATTTTTCCATTAAGAAAAATATATTCTCGAATAAATTCAAAACAGTTCTTTTTTAAAATAAAATTAGGTCATTAAGTAACAGAATTGAATGCAGAAATATTCATTCCTGCAAACAGATAAATATATTTTTCAATTATATTTTTAAGTTCATTTTATTTACGAAAAAATATTGGTTCTTTTTTGTAAATCATTGAAATTTTTTAAAACATAATCATTTTACTTTGAATGGCTCTTATTTCTGAAATTATTTTCTTATATATTATCATAGTTATTATTATAATTATGTCAGTTTTATTTCGAAAATATTAACTCTCTCGTTTTAAAACTCTCCCCAAAAGTTCTGAAGTCCTTAGGCACAATTCGTCCCAGGACTTATGACTGTATCACTTCCAAACTATTAATATACACTCTATATTCATTCATATTTTTATTTTTCGTTAGTGAACTTTATTTAAACATATTAAGTTGCCATAAAAGCTTGATAAGAAATTTATGCTAATGTAACCACAATTGACATCCTTTAACATTAATCGACTCGTTATATCATTTACAGCATTTTAAGTAATCTTCTACAATAACTTTTAACATATTGGTATAATACATTAGTCTATATGGCTTCCTGAGCAAATATGTCAAATTTTATAAATGCACATATTTGTTTGTATAAATATTTAGTTGTCAATGTATTTTGCGTAAACTGCAAATTGGCTTTCTTTGTAATAATCAATATTAATCGAATTTATTATAAGACTGTTTCACGGCGTGCGTAAATTATCAGATTTTATGATTAAAATTATTAGCGAAATCTAATCGTGCGAGTCCGTCCTATATCTGCTAACAAATTGTTGATTAAACACTTATTAAAATTCCCCACTCTATTTTCTTTTTATTTAATTATTAACACTGGTTGACGAACTTAGGAAGGGTCGAAGATTTATTACATGATTTTATAACCACCAAAAAAAAAGTTATTTTATATACAAGATAAGATAGTCAAAATAAAATTACCAAAATTTTAAGTGGGAGCCTCACTTAAATTATTTGTGTTCTTTGACGTATATTTTACGGCTATAAGATCTTGGACTACTATTATCTATTCATAGAGTAAATAAAACTCAAGATCCAATTATATGGCAAAGAGTTGAGATAAACTTTCATGTTAAATATAATATTTGATAGATTGCTCTCATCAGACTGGAACATATGCATGCATTTTAGTTTTAAAACTTTTGATACAGATTAATCTAAATTACATTATTAAAAACATTTCACTTGAATAATGAAAAATTGTTAAATGGATTTGAAATTTGTTTGGACTTTTAAGCATACATCAAACATTAGATCATTTTGATTAAATGGATACATATCATATATAGTAATATATATATATACACATATATAGTAATATTATTAAATATCGTATACTATTAACAAACTTATACGATAAAACTATAATATATGAACTAACCAGTTTCAAAATTATATATCTACTAAACTTTCATACGATGCGACAAAAAATACTATTCCTGTATATATTATTAGAGTGATTAGATTTAGAAAATGGTGAAAAATGAATTTTTAAATAATTGGACCTTGAGCTGTCTTGTTTGTTCCTATTTTTTCAATGTTTTATGGTTTTGATTTGAAACATTTTATTATCACCCGATTAATTATTTTCTACCCGAAAACAAAAAGAAGATTTTTAATAGTTTTCTTGAAGTACGGGAGTAATAGTTAAGGGACCATTAATAGTCAGAGCGGTTCAGCCGCTGCGCACTAGGGTTTCTGATTTATTTCCAGCTATGGCGTAATATGCTTTTAAATTATTTGATGGGAGAAAATATGTTTAACAATATATATGATTCTAAAGATTTAAAATATATTAAAAATCATACTTTAGTATTATTACCTATACAAATTGAATACCAAGAAGAAGTACCAAACTCCGAATTTTTGGACCTAATGTAATATCTATACTACTTTATAGTGGCCAAAGCTGAAAAGTTGCAAAATCAATATCTACTAAGTATTCGTTAACCGATGCCTCAGAATAAATTTAAATGTTCGATGGCCAGGCTGAAACTTAATCAAAAACGAAAAGCTATGGAGGAAAGTACAAATAATTATTGTTATAGATATCATTAAATTAACAACATTAACCAACAAGCCCCGGTAGTGAAACCAACTAAAAAGCAGAAAGATGGGCAGGCCAAGGATAACATGAGAAGATTGATTGAGAAAGGACGACAGTAAGAAGGAAAAGGGGAAGGAGCATAGCGGATGGCTCAGAATATCGTGTACAATAGAGAGCATTTGTTGCGTCCATCGCCATAAAAATAGAATACTAAATTAACACCTCTCCATTCTATAAGAACCATTAAAATAAAAATGAGAAAATTTCTGTATGAAGAAAATTTAGTTAATAAAATTAAACTTGAGAGAACAGATGCGTTTGAGCGTAAGTATATATGTGTGAGTATGTGGTGTGTACAAATAGAAGAAATAAATCAAAAATAGATGGGAAACAAATAAGAGCAATGACAAAAAAGCAGGCGAACCTTTAAAATTGAATTTAACAATAGAAGGATATATAAATGATACTAAAAAATTCTTATAAATGTCACTATGTGTAATATTTTCTATATAACTTTCCATTCTATCGTAATAATAATAATACTTAATGTGAATACTTTTTTGTGTTTTTTTTTTTTCATACTCTTACTTTAAACAGAAAGAAGTGTATATATTCATTTGGCCTTCAGGCAATTTAGTGTCCTATTCCCATTTTCTTTTATATATAAAATTATAAAACAATAAAGTTCATTTACTGTATATATACGGAAGAATACTTTCTTCATAAAAATATGTATGTTCATACACGGTGTTTGAAATCAAATCAGGTTTCCGTGTCTTTTGCAGTGATAAAAATGTTACGACATTTATATCAAGTCATGCATATTATGTTATTGAATATTTCAAACCTTTTTCAAATAATTAAATATATGCGATTTTAATTATGATTTTATTCAAATCTATTCACTCAATTATCAAATAAAGATAAACCACATAAAAATCGCCAAAAAGGCTGCTACTTAAATAGTATGTGTTTTATACTAAAATATTGATAATAGGTTTATAATACATTCGAAATTTTCAGTTTGATAGTTCCATGGTTCATTGAATAGGCAAGAGAGAGACATGATAAAAGTAAACTGAACAATTGCGGTGTAAAAATAATAACTAAAATAGTCAGAATTAGTGATTAGAAGAAATGTCGAACTGGGAAAAGTATTTTCAAAGAAATCCTGTAGTATTTCGAAATTTAATAGAGATTTTTATTTGGGAGATTCTGTATAAAATAGTTTATTTTCTTTAAAAAAAAAGTGGTTTTTCGTTGTTTTTTTTTTTTTTTTTTAATAAAACAAGACGGTTTCTGTCTTTTGTAGTTCACAAGGAACGTTGAAAAAATATCATTTAACTTGGTACTTTTCGATTATTAATATTGTCATGTTATAAAATGTTTCTGTTAATTTAAATTTATTTCTTCAAAGCAATAAGTATTTACATTTTTATGTCTTAATATTTCGTATTTTGTAATTGGAGGAGAACGAATACGTCCTAAGGGTACGCAAGGAAAACAAAGTACGAAAATTTTTTTATTACGCTACAAAAAAGAGAAATGATGAAGTCTAAATGATCTTTGACTCTAATTCACTCGGAAAAATTTAGTCAATAAAAGCATCATCTTCCGCTCTGAAAATATATTTGTACATCACTTACCACAGAAGTAGGATAATTCTATTGTTTGGCGTTTGGGCAAGGATGATGTTAATGATTTATTATCATTTTTCTGTTTTATTTCGATATAATTATTCAAAATGTATGTTATGTTTCTAGGAATATTAACGACGAAGATATTTTTAGTTAAGAATTAGCATGTCGTTAAAGTACAGTGGAAATTATGTATTGAAAAATTGATATTATCGGTTGCATTTAAAAATCTTAATAATTCGGTAATTGTTTTGAAAACATTTAGAAACAAATAGCTGAAATGAATTTATAAATATTCAATAAACTTAAACGTATTTGACAACACATCTTGAAACATGAGCGAAGTATTTATTTTGAGAGTTCATCATGGAAAATGTAGATAAGACCTTATCACTTCAGTGGATTTAGCTTGAAATTTTTCAAAAATTATCCTATGTGACTGTTAATTGTTATCTATGAATTGTTGGAAATACTAATTTGGGAAACTGTGTAAAGACTTAAGCTATTTCTTCATTTGTTAGATTTTTTTTGGGTCTCTATATAATCCACCCTGCTATTTAAAAACGACGAACTTTAATACCAACTGCACAGAAGTTGAAAACATTCGATTGTTGTAACGAGAAGTAAATACAAAGAACAATATAAGTAGTACAATCATTGGCGTTAATTAGTCGCAATAGTTCGACCCTTCAAATTCCTTAAATTAAAAAATTAAAATTTAAACTTTAAAAAGTATATAAAATGCAATGATCTTCCATCAAACACTCGATTGTTAAATATGCCCAGCTATCAAACGAAACTAAGTATAAAATCACTTATCGCATCCATTTATTATCACATAAAACATTAAAACTTAGTGGTTCAATAACTGTGTTTTACTTAATAGTATACTTAATAATTATTATTTTCAATAAAACACAAAATTTATATTGAAGACAATATGTAAAAGATTTGTTCAATTTGATAATAATATTGTAGATACTACATGTATCTTTCATTATTATTATTATTATAGTCATCATTAAATTATGTTAAAATGTTTATGTTTCGTTGTAATACATATTGTTATTATAATAATAGTTTTGAAAACATGTCATTATTGTTTTGACGACTTCGATGTTATAAATTCCCTAACCTAACAAATATTGACACATTGACAATTTATTATTATATATACACTTGCTAGTAACTATTATAAAATGTGGTGAAGCTTACTTATTTTAGAATGTTTAATAAATATAATGTAATACCTAAGTGTTTACAATACAAGTTTATTTAACTTTAAGCTTGTAGATACTTGTCTGAGCTTTATTACTCGAAGAGTGTAGACAAATGAGAGCAAAGATTAAATTACTGGCCTCAATAAGGCATCTAATTTGGCAAGTGTGTTCATATGTTTAAAAACAACAAATGCAGACTATAATAAAATCCGATTATATTCTCTATACATGTTATTTAATTATTTTTATGAGTATGTATACTCTTGGAAAAGTAAGCACAATGTGTAACGTTTAATATTAAATTTATTCAATATACAGCTTTCATGTCTTTCGAGCTCTCAATACGGAAAAGAGTTCATGCAAATAACTAGTTATTTTTTATAACGCGAATATTATATTATAAATTTTAGCTACTTTTGTTGCATGTTGATTTGAGGTCTAAGTTTAGCAAGCTACTTTCTTTTAGCTTGAAATTCTGAATACTGCTTTGGCGTTTTTTTTTTTTTTGGTTAAATATTAGTCGACAGCTTTTTGTTCCATCTGTAAAAATAAATAAATAAAGCAATTAGTAAAAAAGTAATTTTAACTTAAAAACTTCTATAAATGATATCAATGTGAACTACCTTTCACATTTCAAATACCTTTCTCAGTCGGCACCAAAAAATCAATTTTTTTGATAAGTATATGATTGGTACCGACTTCAAAGGCAATCGGTCACAAGGAAATTATTTATAGAAGTTTTTAATTCAAATTATTTTTAATTTTTAAATTCATTTGTTTGTTTTTGAAGCAGTTCTTTTTTTTTGAAAAAATTTTGTTTTTCACTTTTTTTGTGTTGTGTAAAACCACAATTTAATAACTCAAAATTCATTTTCCCCTTATTATTTCTTCAAATTAATAAGGAATTTGTATTTAAAATTTATTAATATTTTATAAACCAGAAACTGCTTATCAATATGAACTTATAAAAATATGAACGTTATATTTTAAGTATTAAGGAATTTAGCGAATAAATAAAAATTATTTAACAGTAAGAATTCATTTAAAAAAAATCAATAAAAATGTAATATATACTAGAAACTAAATCATTTTGCTTTTTAAGCTCATAGGTAGTAACAACCTTTTTAAAATCCCAAAATAGTAATGATTTGACAGGAAAGCAATCATCAACTTATATATATATATCAACATTTTTCAGCTCGAATAAACATCTTAATAAAATTTTTTTTTGTCCCAATTTTATATATAAAAATTTGTGTGGAATATAAATCAAATTTTTACAAACACATTATTATAATAAGAGTTTATCAACCAAAAACATGACTACCAGATGATACACTACGAAGTTTATTATACTTGACATATGTAAAATATGTCAGAATATATCATTTTTCGTCGTAATGCAAGCAACTACTGAAGGCAGTAACAAAATTTTGGTATATATGTTCATAGAATCATCTTTTCGTTAACAAAATAGCGATTTTAAATTTTGGTGTCGAATTCTTGACCTAAAAAATGAGTTGAAGTTCGACAATGAGCAAAATAGGTTGATTGGCTGAAATTTTAGTTTTTCAGAATTTCTCAAATAATCCTTAAAACAAATACATAATTTTAATAATACTTATTATTTTTTATATCTTAACAGCTGAATAGACTAATAATTTCGAGTATTGTATAATTGATAAGGATAATAAATAGTTCAAACAATGATCATTCAACCATTTTTGGATAATCTATAAGGCTAACTTTATTAGTGGTTGTTTCCAATTTTAATACTATTGTTAAAATTTTCCGATATTCATACGGCCACAGAAACGAATTTTAAGATTATTTTGTTTTAATTTTTAAAATGGTATTGACCAATATTATTTAATTTTAATTTTTAAAATGGTATTGAACAAATTCAAAAAATTTCTTAATTTTAGTCATCCCTTAAATGATATCGCCTATAACATAAAGAGGGGCGATCATCATTGTTTTTTTTTTTTTTTTAATTCTGACTACACGAGGAATATTTGTGCAGTATGTCCTGAAAATGTATGTTATTGTTTATCAAAAATGTTTTATTAAACTTGAACTATTCCATAAAGTTATAATCCCGATATTCTGTGTTCAGATTTAAAAACGGCAGACTCCAAAGCCAAGCGCTGAACGCTGTTGCTTTGTTGGTTGATTGCTTTATTCAAATCATATTTCAATAGTGCAGACAGCCTTTAAATGAGGATAAAAATTTATAAATTTAATATGGTATATTTTTTTTTTGTAAAAATTTTGTAATCGGTGGGTAATCTAATTTAATCGATTTTTTTCAATGTTTATTTCTAAACTGAAACAAAGAAGTGAAAACAAAAATGAAACTAGTAACGTGTTAGACAACCAATATAACTCCGATATGGCATCTTCAACATCTATTTGTACACCTTGTATGTGTTATTTGTGCTGAATGAATGTCAGCTTACATCTCAAAAAGTAGAATCTGACATATCATTCTAACATGAGAACATGTATATATTACCGTATCTGTCTATAATAATGTGTGACATCATCTTGAAATGGAGATGACATGGGTTACTGAATTCTACTTCGTAAACATAGTAGTTGTAGAGATAGAAGATAGAAGTTCATACCACATACAGTGAAAATATATTTTCTAAGTATCTTCATGTTTTCGTCTAAGTCTCTTAATAAAGAAAATCACTGAATGAAATACACAATACTTGAATTAAGAAGAACATGATATGAGCTGCAATTCTTATCTATAGTATACATGATGTTTCTTCCTTTTTTATTGCACAGTATATACTATTATTAATGTACAATAAAGTCATAATGGCTTCTTTGCCTAAATTTGTTTTCTTTGGTGATTAGTGATCATTCTATATAATAATTAAAGTTATTAGAAACTACTAGAGTTTAATTTATTAATTATTGAATTTCCGATCACTTTTTAAGTGGAATTATTAATATATTTCTTAGGTTTGATACATTTATCTTCCTCAACTACAGAAAAATAAAGTGACAGGGTGTCACAGTAAGTGTTAGATAAATTTGACTGTGTCCCTAGGGATCTGTAATATCCTATTTTTACTTATTATATACATATAATGCAAGAAAATAAATATTTATTTATTGTTTAAATTTTTAAATTTAAACTGACCTTTATTAACTGTGTTGACTAACCTTTTCCAGTTTTTTTATTATTTTATTGTAATTAATTATTTGTATGCATATAAAAATTGTTTTATCATGATGCCATAGATATAGCTTCTAACGCGTGTACATAAGTTTTCACATTTTTCACACACACATTTTCAATTTTTAATACTCTTTTTTCCAACCAATTTTCGTAAAATAAGGTAAATAGTTTTTGTTTCACGAATTAAAATATATAAATATATTTATGAAGACGTTGCATATGTATATGTGCTTATTGTTAGTACATATGTCTCAGTAGATTTGTTTATTCGAAAATAACGCACCTGCAATTAACTCGTTAATATTGATTGTTCAATATTAATCGAGACATAAAGAAAGCAAAAGAGAAAATAATTTTTAAATACAGAAGTTTCACTATATTCTTAAGCTATCTAATTTCATTTCTTGCTTGTTTATATACAAATTTGTTTTATTTGTGTATGGTTGTTTATATTTCATCCGCTATACTAAAACTATTGTTGGATTGAATTGATGGAAAGATATTCATCAATTTATGCATCCATCCATATTATCATTCACTCCGTATAAATTTAAACTATACTGTGATTATTAAAAATAACCTTTTCATGCAAATAACAATCGACTACATTGTTTGATGATCTATCAATGGCTTGATTTAAATATTGTAATTGTGAATATGTTGTAATAAGAAGATATTGAGAAAACTTTATTTAGTTTCCAGACTTCTTGGTCTAATATTCGTCGGATACGCGATAGACATTACAGTTTCTAATTTTTTACCAACATATATTTAAGGATTTTAGTAACGATAATATTTCCAAACCATATTAAGCCAAAAGTGAACATAGTTTTAGATAAAGTCTACCCAGTGATAATTAACCCACATTTAAACAGATCATAATGAATGATAGTCGCGCAATGGAAGTAAAAAATGATTCAATATATGCATTCATAAATAAAATTATATAATGAGTATCATAATTTATGTGTTCATTACCTTTACTTGAACTGAAGTGGTGATAAAATAAAGAGGTTACAAAAAATTGTTTCAAATTTTTATTTCGAATTTTATTTTACCATTTATGAAATATGATGTCTTTAATTTTCGGAGCGATTAAAATAGTTTTATTTATAAGTAAATATATAATGAGGAATAAATTCGACCTCCTTTCTAAAGATACGTAACAAAAAAAAGTACAAAAAGTTTTACTTTTACAGCAAGAAACGAAATTAAATAACGAAATATTTATTATTTTTGATCATTATCCAAAATATCAAATTGAAATTTCAGCATTTCAATCAAATTCAATGATTTTGATATTATTGGAATGCAATAATATTCTAAGATATAAGCAATCTTATAACCATAAATCACCATACCAAGTCGTTGATTTCTCGTGTAAAATCTTTTTTTCTTCTATTGACAAAATTTGATGTTTCTCTCTGTATTCAACCGAATAACCATCAAATGTATTTACATGCTTAGAAGTATGTATTGTGTACCAGATTTTCTTCAAGTACCCGTATCAACTTCAAATATGTACAACTTGTCACTTTGATTGATTTATTAAAGAAACTTACTTAAATAATAGTAATAATCATAATCATAACAGTAATAAAATGATTGATATTAATTAGTTAAATATTTTCAACGCAATCATCATCGCATTACAAGAATATTTCGTCTTAGAAAGGTTCAAATTATTAATCTCATAATATAACATACAACAAAAGCTGTGGTTTGTTTTTCTTGAAATAGAAATTTTAACAGTACACACACGATAAAAATATTAAAGGCAACCTAAAAATCGCAAATTAAAAAATCTTCTGATTAATAATCGTATTAAAAATTATTTCTATTATTATGATAGAAAAGATAATATATTAATTGTATTATTTAAATTTTGTAATTTTTTTAATATAAAATTTCCACATAGCTCTGTATATAAATTTTCATAAAGTATTTCGTTTACTGAAGAAAATTTCGACCATTGTCATTTTATTTTGTGCCTTGAATGTTTAACTGCATTTTATATCTCATTTAGGTAATTCTAAAGGAAAATATGGCCAAGCTTAGTAGGATATTTTGAGAACGTCGGCAATTTCCAATATTTCAAATTTAAAGTAGATAGTTACAACTAAAAACAGGTAGGCAATTTTAGTAAAACTCAGCCCTATAACGGAAAATCAAAGAGTACTTAACTGATATTATCCATAGAAATTTTGTTTTTCGGCTAAATATTTCGTGTTACTTTATTTTACAATGTATTTTTTTAAATATTTTAATTACATTTTCCTCAAAAATTTTTCCTCAAGAAAATTGGGAAGAGGGTTGTTTTGTAATCAGTTTTATTTTACTAAAAAATACTTCAACGGAATTTGAAATTTTCTAGTTTCAATATCTATGATATCTATAGCATCATGGATGACTATTTACTTGAATAGGATAAGTTTGTTATAAAATGTGAATAAATTTATTTTTTTATTTGTTCAGTGGCTGTTCCGCCTGTCCATTAAAATTGTTTACAATTACTTATTTGTTATATAAGGTTGAAATATCATACGTGTAATATAATAATATCTATTATATAATACCTATTAATCTGACGACTATCTAAATGTCAATTAATTTGAATTGATTACTTAATCTAATCCAATGTCCAGATGATGAGATTATTATTCGCTTCAATGATGCATTAATAGAAGAGATAACATTCAACAATAAACTGTATGAAGTCTAATAATTCACCGCAAACTATCTATCAATGTATGAATATAATGTAATATGCACTTATTTGTAGATATATACAATTTACTTTATACTGTAGATGTACTTTGAGTCAATAATACACTCGGTGTCAAATAATTATCGAAGGACCATCTCAGTATCTTTCCAAAAAATTATTTTATTGACAATCATATCCGTAAAATTATTTATACTTGAAACGTTTTTTGGGGCTCATTTTCATTTGTTCATTTTACGGGTGAATTTTTGTAAATTTTACCCAATCTGCATATGCAAAATGTTTCAAGAATGTTTGTATAAAAAATGATCATTTTTTTGATTACTGTTTTTCTATCTCTATGTTTAGTTAAAATACTCCATGTTGCCCAAACTTATAACACTTATCTTTTAGAATCCGGGATGGAGATAAATTATATCATTGAAAATCAGTGTAATTTATTTTTTGAGTCCAGAGAATGGATGTAAAACAATTGTGCAAAAAGAGTGAATAACAACTTATTCAAACTAATATTTAAAAAAGCGCATAATAAATAGAATCGATATAAAATTGGAAAAAATAAGTATATAAAAAATATTAAAAATCTTAAGCTAAACAAACTCTAATAAAATTTTAAATAACAAGTATATACATTTTCTTAGATTAAATATAAAAAGCACACATATTGGAAAACATAAAATTTTTTATTCATATATTATATAATAAATCACATGTTTCTACTGAGTATGAAAATTATCCGAGTAAAATATTTTTTGTTGGAAGCAGAAAGATTACTCAGGTGCGAAGTCGAGTCATCATTAATTGGCTAAAAAAATGAAAAACCAATAATTGATAAAGATAATTTACAATCACAAAATTGGTCGTTTTTGGGACCTACAAAGCAATCGATTTAAAAAAAAATTCGTTACAATGCATGTAACACGAAATATTTTTCAGGTCTACACATAAATATATTTTGAATATTTTCATTAAAATGTAAAATTTCTCCAGGGTGATAACTGAAAACAATTTACGCATACGGGTAGTTAATTTTGTATTTAAAACATCTTCCAATGCAAGAGATAAAATAGCTCCAGGTTTCATTTTAAAATACCACAATAGTACAATAAATTACACTCAAAATATTTTTAAATAATTCGAAATAATATTGAAAATTCAATTATTATATAAAAGACTTTATTGATTATTATTTAATATTTCAACCATTTCTCATACAACTGAATTATTTTAATCATTTTTTGACATTTAAAGTAACTCAAGTTTGAAAACAAATATGAACATTGTATTTGTTGATTTTTTATATTATTTACATTCCAATATCGGTAACTCTAGTTATACTGATTTGCTCTTAGTTAACCAATCAATCATGAATAAATTTTTTATTTAAACTCAATTATGACGTATTAATTTTTGTATTTTTCTTTAATTCATTTCAATTTCATTTCAATTTCATTTGAATTTTTTTTTTTTTTAATAAATATTTTTGAAGCATTGTTCACAAAAATTAAAACTTTCTCGTTACTATGGATAATACCAGGAAGCATTTCCACAATTTCAAAGTCTGAGTAACAACGTTTAGTACACGACTCTCAGAATCGAATATTACAAATATAAAAAGTAAATTATAATGCTATTAAAGTACTTCCACCATAGCACGGTAGTTTGATAGTATTTATTGATAAAGTTATTATTGAAATCATACACATAATCAGGTTAACGATAAAATAGTTTAATTTTTAAATTTTATGGGAAACGAGCTCGCAAGCTTGCAATAAATTTTGTTTACTTAAATAAATAAAATACTACCGCATACTTTTTTATGAGGTTTATATAATCAAGGACGGAAATACGGTAATTCATAAAATTCTGTATAAATTCGTTTAAAATAAACTAGTAAATTCTTGATAATTAAATTGAATGTGTTTGTTGATATTATTGAAAAGCACTTTCGAAAGATATTTATATTTTATTGAAAATTATTTATATTTTTTATGGAAATAATTTATTTAATTATAAAATAAAATTTATTTTATCGCTAGAAATTTATATAATCATTGATTTCACCAAATTAAATATTTAGGGTTAGAATGAGGAGACATTGGCAATCGATTTTCAATTTTGATATTCATGCGTCTAGGTTTTACTTCGGATTTCAGAATTATTGTTGCTGATATATACAATTTTTTTATTTTTTTGGTTCTGATTTTTTAGCAATTTTCTATTTTGCAGTCCTTCGCTCTGTTGATCTGTCGATCTGTTTGTCAGAAAATCTCATTAATGGAAACCATAAATCCGCAACTAATGAAAGAATAGATATAAATTAATTGTAAAATCAGAGGGGATTTCCAGAATTATAACATTTAAGAAACATGTAATCTAACAATTACCATTCCGGAGATATAGTACTCGAAACTTACCAGATTTTATTTCCACTTTAATGCCCTTATCTTGTGAACCGTTCTTCCAATTGTTATAAAAATTTACCAAGTATGTACATGCAAACATAAACATGCACTTTACACAAGACCTTCTAGAGATACAGCTGTTGAAATAAATATATTCGAAAATGAGCATTCTCTCATAAATGCGGATATTACGCGACCTGATTTGGATGGTTCACGATATATCCAGTTTATCTTGGAAGTGTTGAAATAATTAATGTAGTTACACGAAAAACTTTCGTTATCATTAAACGCTATAAATAATGCTCGGTTGCTTTGCTAAGGCTTATGTAAAATTTTTGATAAATTTTGTTTACAAAGTATCTAGCCAATAATCATAAATACTTGAGTTTAAGTATTGTTAATTTGTCGGCATCATCTTCGAGCCGTAGTGATATATAACTACTAATATTATAATTTTTATTATAATTGCTTATTCTACGAAAATCTGTATGTCGTAAATAAATTGTCAAGTTGAGAAAATATTTATCAAGTTCAATCGTAAATCATAACTTAATCTGTAAATGATCAGAGTATGTTTTACGCCATTAAATAGTTGAATTTTAGTCATAAATTTTCAAAAATCATTAAGAAATAAACGAAAATATTTTATTTGTTTTCTTTGAAAATTTATCGGGTCTAATTTATTTGTCAGATAAAATAATTTATTCTACTTATGAAAAAATATTGTGGCAAAACTAGAAATATAAAAGTTTATTCATTTCATAATAGTTTGTTTTGTAAACATCATAATTCTTAAAATTTTATGCTAATATTATTGGGATATTCTCATTTGAAAATAAAAATTAGAATTTCTAATATTTTTACTATTCAATAGCTTCTGAATAAAATAAACTTAATTTCTAAAGATAGTTTACAATATAGTAAATTAATTTACTAACAGAGTACATTAATTTTTTTGAGTTTGTAACGCTAGAAAATTGGAAGACCAAAACAAAATTTTGGTAAAGGTGTTCATGGAATCTCTTAATTTGTCAATTTCCACATGTCCGAGCACGAAAAATAATGTAAAAAAATTAATTTGCTATGATATTCTTCACGAGTTAAAACAACTGTTAATGCCACTTTTTTTCCGATAAAACCTCTTACTACTCCGCTGACAAAGTGTTATTAAAGTAATAATAATCTTTTGAAGTTGTTCGTTCGATTTGCTACTACTGCATCACAGTGTACAATAAATAAATGAATTCAATTAAATAAAATTAAATTTACGTAAAGGTAATTGAATTACAAATTTGAAAATAACTATAATTGAAAAACTTAATAGAATTTGTAATAGTTTGCATGTAGAGTGGTGGATTAACAAAATTTTAATATGCATAATGTTAAAATATTTAAATTGCATTATTTGAAACTATGTTTATCTTTGCATTTCAGTTTGCATGGGTAATCAAATCAATTATTAAAACTTGTGTGTATTAGGGATGTTGTATAATTGTTTTATTTTATTTTATTTTTAACTAAATGTCTGGGAGTTTATCAATCTGGGCATTGATAAACTCCTATATGGTTGGTTGAGTGTGGAGATAATACATAGAAATATAAGAACTACAAACAAAACATTTAGCTTATTATTTCTGCGAATAAGAAAGAACTTTTAGGTATTACTGGCAGTTTCTATGGAAACTAAGTAAAGCAATATATTATGAGACTACAAAACCCCAGTTATTTTTCTTACATATTTAAAATTAAACTTATAAATATAACTCCCAAGAAGCCTTAATGAAGGGCACAGATTGACATACAAATCATCGACACACCGTCAAATTAATATATGACTCAGATCAGAATGAAATGTGTGTTTATTAGTACGGCTTTAACCAGAAAACCAACTTGACAAGAAACAAATTTTCAATGGAATTTTTACCAGTTGTCTTAAAGTAATTTACTAGTTTATTGTAATTCGCTATACTATTAATCTATGTTATATATGAAATATCATGAAAAGGGCCTTCGTATCTAGTAAAATGTCAAAGTCACGTTAAATTTAATTTCAAAACTACGACCCAAATTTAGAAGGTTCCGATACTTTGTTCGCCAAAATTATGAAATGATAAATATTTTGCCTTATAAAGCAAAACTAATTTTTGATGGTTTTTGTGACGTCATTAGAATCAAAAAATTAATTTTCCCAATATCTTGGCCAAATATTGACCGATTTGAGTGAACTTTTTTTCGAAACCAACTAATTTTAGGCCCAAATTTTTAATTTTAATATTAATAATTCGCTAATTTTAAACTTTATATGAAATATCATGACTAGGGTCTTAGTATCTGGTAAAATATTATAGTAACGATTAAATTAACCAAAAATTTGAAAACAACGACCCAAATTTAGTAGGATTAGATACTTTGTTCGCCAAAATTGGATAAATATTTTGCCTTATAGAGCAAAACTAATTTTTGATGGTTTTCGTGACGTCATTAGAATCCAAAAATTAATTTTCCCAATATCTTGGCCAAATATTGACCGATTTGAGTGAACTTTTTTTCGAAACCAACTAATTTTAGGTCGTACTTTTTAATTTTTATATTTTTAATTCGCTTATTTTAACCTTTATATGAAATATCATGACTAAGGTCTTAGTATCTGGTAAAATATTATAGTTATGTTTAATTTAACCAAAAATTTGAAAACTACGACCCAAATTTAGTAGGATTAGATACTTTGTTCGCCAAAATTGGATAAATATTTTGCCTTATAGAGCAAAACTAATTTTTGATGGTTTTTGTGACGTCATTAGAATCCAAAAATTAATTTTCCCAATATCTTGGCCAAATATTGACCGATTTGAGTGAACTTTTATTCGTAACGAACTAATTTTAGGTCGTACTTTTCAATTTTATTATTTTTAATTCGCTAATTTTAACCTTTAAATGAAATTTCATGACTAAGGTCTTAGTATCTGGTAAAATATTATAGTTATGTTTAATTTTACCAAAAATTTGAAAACTACGACCCAAATTTAGTAGGATTAGATACTTTGTTCGCCAAAATTGGATAAATATTTTGCCTTATAGAGCAAAACTAATTTTTGATGGTTTTTGTGACGTCATTAGAATCCAAAAATTAATTTTCCCAATATCTTGGCCAAATATTGACCGATTTGAGTGAACTTTTTTTCGAAACCAACTAATTTTAGGTCGTACTTTTCAATTTTAATATTTTTAATTCGCTAATTTTAACCTTT